>LKNJ01000475.1:62135-198493 GCA_002120245.1 Maccullochella peelii | reverse complement strand
CTCCCTCATCTTTTTAAGTGGGAGAACTTGCACAATTGGTGGCTGACTAAATACTTTTTTGCCCCACTGTAAGTAGAGCCTCACGTAGATTAGCGTTAGCATGCTTGCTGTTCGCGGAAACACTAACTGCTGGGTGCATATGCTTGGCTACATTCACTCACCAGTTCTTGTTGGACAGTTAGTGTTAGCGAGCCTAAACCTGTGCTCAACGAATCTAAACTTGTGCATTTAATGCCACCAAGCAACAATTAAGGAGTTTAAGGCCCTGTTTACACCTGGAATTGAGATCCAATCGCTCAGACCACATTAGGAGGTGGTCTGGGCCCCATATGGCCACATTCTTTTAGCAGTGTGTACACAAATGTGTATATTTTAGTGTGCTGCGCCCTTTAGGGACTTTGCATAAATGTTAGTGGAACTAAGTAGTGTTTCAAATTTCCCCTTTGACGAGTCTTTCTAAATTGTCTAAAACATGTTAATTTACAATAAAGAAAAAAAGCATCTTGGGTAGATTTACCTTTGTTTGAAATGATGGTAGGAATGATGCAATTTAACATAGTTCCAATACAGAGCATGAAACTGATGTGCTGCACAGATGGTTCATAGCTCTAATTTTCAACTCTTATTCCTACTTGGGCTTTTACATGTACAGTGTAATTAAAATATACAGCTTTCAGTAAAACAATACACAATGGAAATACAGTAAAATACACATATCACAATACACCAATACACATACACCAACAGTACAATTGGCTAAAAATAGGTACAGCTCTGGTTAAAGCTGATTGTCCAGTCTTCATGTCGAATTGACTTGAATTCCAGTTGAGAGCTGCTGTTGTTGCTTCAGTTTTGAAGAGCTGATGCAGTTTTAGAAATGAAGTAGGTGAGACCAAAAGGGAGGACTGACTGAAGGACAAACAACTCCCCATGGTATCACTGATGGAGAATAAGCTTTATTAAATGATGAAGAAATATATGTATTACTATATTTAAATATAATAACGCAGAGAAAACTGGATTTTTCCCTGATGGCATTGCCCGTCCTGTTTGTTTAATCAGTTTGACAGTTAGGCCTGAAATGGGTTATTGCTTTTAGATAATTATGTGAGAGGTTTCTCCAACAGCCTGTTTTCTGTCTCAACACAATCATCTCTTCAGAGATTTACAGGTTTACAATGAAACTGTCAACATGTATCCTCTCGATTGAAAGCAGGCACCCAGAGCTGCTCCACTTATGAAATTTTCCTCTCAAAGCAGAGGACTGGGGCAGGACTTCCAGCTGGGAGGGCAATGGACTGTACCTGGTCATATTGGGGGGTGGGGGGTCTACCACTTTATCAAGGCAGTACGTTGCTGGCTTACTTCGACCTGCTTTGCCTTTGGCCTTATCGATCCCACCAGTTGTCCACTGAAAAAAGAGTTGGCTTGGTTAGCCTCCCCGAGGCCTCCTTTCCACACCTTTCTCGCTCTGCCTGGCCATGTACACACCTCCCTAATCGGGACTGGCGTGTTTTGTGGCTGAAGTGGGGATGGCTCTCTGAAACGATTAGGCCTGGGGACAGCTCCAGTTCTCTTCTCCTCTTCTCCACGCCACATCCCATCTAGAAAGCATTTCATCTGTGGCAGTGGAAAGGCTTATGTAGGGTCGGAGTGTGCTGTGTGGAAAAGCAGCAGGTAATAGGCTGTGTAATGTGTTTGGGGGAGTAGTTTTAGTATTCACAGTTAGTGCTGACCTCTGGCAGGCTGAGCCACCCCCACAGTAATTTCCTCTGAAAAGATGTAATTGAATTCATCAGGATGAGTAAACATATTATAAGTAGCAGAGAACGATAACAATGTTGTGGATAGATCAAGGAAGGGGATAGTAGCTCCACGAGTAATTGAAAATAGTCAGACAAAGACAAACACAAGCAAAGAAAGTGTGCAGGACACTGGGGAAAGTCACTGCATTTAGTAGTAGCTGCAGCTTGTCTCCTTTCCACTCCATTGTGCTTTCACGTCTGTCTTGATTTTATTTCCAGAGATGTATGATTGTAGGTGCAAGTGCTGCCTATGACAAGAGGATACCAAAAACATTGAATTCTTGTGGTGGAAATAACATCCCATTGAACTGCGTTTGAATCACAGGCATACATCCATTTCCAACCATTTTGTACAGCTGACGTCTTCGGTCCAGACAATACAGACACAGCAGAGAGCCACAATGTGACCGTGAGCCTCGTTCTCTGTAGTGAGATGTATCGAAGTGATGTCCCAGAGGACCTTGTGTATAATTTAGAGGTTCTAACATCGACCGCCATCTTCAAAATATCGAACATTGACAATCCAGGCAGCTGCCGGGTGGTCGGGCAATTGTCTGTCAGTTATAAGGCAGTCCTCTGCCTCGGCTTCTCTCCTGGTGATGGAGAGCCAGCTCATTGTGGCCTTTCTCATCTGTCAAAGCAGTGAGCAGCCTTTAAAAAGAATACTCGCCCTTAAGAATGGATTACTTAGCAGGGAACAGCTGGAGCTCTGTTAGACCACGTCATTGATTGCTGGACTATAGCTTTTAGTGGTAAAAGCTGGTCCGTGCATTTCTGACATTTTCTTTAAGATGGTGTGTGAAATAGATGGGGACATGCTGTTTAGTACCTTCCTATTGATGGAGGAAAAGCTTTGAAAGCCAAATAATACGTCTAGCAGGTACATAATGTAACTCATTGCTTAATATCTGTTTGCGTTCCTTCTCTTAGCTTGTAAAATAAAGAGAAAGATCTCAACAACTGTGAGATTGCCATGAAATTTAGTACAGACATTCATGGTCTCCAAAGGATGAACCCTGCTGACTTTTGTGGTCCCCTGAATTTTTCTCCTAGCACCACCATTTTTGTTTGTTAGTGAAATGTCTTGACAACTGTTGGATGGATTACCATTAAACCACCATCACAATTACCAATTTCTCCAATACTTGTGTTCATGAGCAAATACCTGGAGAATTGATAATCCCATCCGCCTCAGCCATACTTTGTGTTTAAACTAATTAGCCAGTGTCAGCATGCTAACAAGCTAAACGAAGATGGTGAACATGGTAAACATTATACTGGCTAAACGTCAGCATGTTAGCATTGTCATTGTGTCGTTGTGAACAAATTGGAATGTATTTAGTTACGTACCATTGTTATAGCATTGGTATTATGGGAGTTTCAATTTATTGAAAAGGTCTGGCAGACATTAAGATGTGGATCTCTATTTAAGTGCTTATGGTTGTGATTGTATCTGTTGTTTAGGTTTGGTTTGTATGTCTACAGGGTGTATTTAGAAGTGTGTGTGTGTGTGTGTGTGTGTGTGTGTGTGTGTGTGTGTGTGTGTGTGTGTTTATTGTCTATTGTTTTGTCACACCTCCCGGTTGCCTTCTGGTTATTTTTGGATGATTTGCTGAAGGCCCACACATTCATAGAGCATTATATATTTAAATTATCTAGATTATTACTCACGCATTACACTTCACTGATATCTGTAATCAGTCCTTCAGCAAATGATTACTGCAGCTCAATTCTCAACCCCCTTCTTTCTTCATATAATTGATAAAAATGTTTTATCACTGCCTCTGAACCCAAAACATATAGACAAATAATAAAAAGAAAATCCTTATTTGACTTCTCATTTAACCCAGAAATCAGTTCTTAAACGTTTGCTAGGCTTGGGGGAGGAGCATGTATTCAGTCCATGAAGTCTGGCTGTGTGTGCTTCAAAGGATTAAATCTGAATTACGAAGGCAAACAGAGAAAAGGAATTCTGATGGTAGGGGATGATCCTTGCCTGACTCGACTGGACAAAGATTTTTACACAGCATGTGCATGGTAAACTGAAGTAATCAGGAGGTGAATGGGTGGGAATAGGCCTAATGATTTATATCGTTCCCATTATGCCAATCACTCTTGAGGATACAATGTTAAAGTGTTAAGATCATTCCTTTGGTGGAAATATGGGAACAGTCAGCCATCAATGGTAAATTTAGGGTAAATTTACTGTAATCCATCATCCAGCATCAAGCCCATGTAAACTGTGATTATGCCCTTAATAAAAAATAAAATTAACATGATTGCAGCAATATATGTTAAGTATATTTTAGCCATGTAAACACCTTAATCTAACTATGGTTGCAGGTGTGCAACATAATTGCCATAATCAGATTATTATGTTCATTTACTTTCTCTGCTCATAGATTTCTCAGCTCCTCAGGGATGTAATCCTTGCATCATAGAATGCTATCCAACCTTTTGGCTGCTGTTGTAGAGTTGAATGATTTATTTGAAGAAGAGATGAAAACAACAATCTGAGTACTGCTTGTGACCATGAATCTGCAGTTCATTTAAAGTCAGGTATTCACAGTGTGGCAGTTCTGGATGCCCATGTTAACATAATGAACCAACTTTATACTGTGTTATCACATCCCTCTTCATACATGATTCAGTATAAATGATTAAGGTGTGTGTGAGATCAGGCCTAGAGGGTGGAATCACTACTGAACTACTGCATCTTGCATCATCCACATTTATGACCAAGAAAAAAAACAAAAACCCCAAAAATCTCCACAAAAGTGAAAAAAGCAGTTGTCACACTTTTAAACCCAATTTTGCAAACACAAAGGTGATGTGACAATTTTTCCTGTGCAAGAATAGAATAAAAACCATAGACATTTGCAGGTAGACAAAAGGTAGCAACAGGAAACAAACAGGTAGGCAGACAGGTAGACAGAAGCAGACAAGGGAACTGGGAAAACGAAGGAGATCTGACAAAAACAGGTTGTAATGAGGTGCAGCTGGTTGAGCAGCAGCAAGTCACAAAGGCTGATGAGGGAATGAGATACAGGTGCAGGATGATGGAACACCCTAACGACACCTGTGGACAGGTAGGCCTTTTTTCACAGACGATATGTTGGCATGTCACAGTAGGAAAAGCACAGGTGTAAATAATAATTAGTGATGGCTAAATTTCATTTTAGTAGCATCAGTTTCAGGGTCCTGGTATTGTGCATTCAGGGTAACCTTAAAGTAATGGTTTGACATTTTGGGAAATTCGCATATTCACTTTCTTGCTGAGAATTAGATGAGAAGATTGATACCCCTCTCATGTCTGCATGCTAAATATGAAGCTACAGCCTGGAGAATGTTAGCTTATGCTAGCATAAAGCCTGGAACTAGGGTTAACAGCTAGCCTGGCTCTGTCAAAAGTTAAAAAAATCCACCTAATGGCACCTCTAAAGCTCCCTTGTCGACACATTATATGTCTCACAGAGGAAGAAGGAGAGGGAATAGGCACAGACGTCACCATGACATCAGTTTAACCTATGGTGGAAATGAATGCTAACTGAACCGTAAGCAGTAATTATTCTCTTCGCTGCTAATACATTTAAACATGCACCAACAAACTTAATGGTGATATTTGTGTCAAAATTAATGGATGATGGCTAATCACATCACTGATTTATATAAGTGAGGTAAACTGATGAGAGTTAAGGCTTCATCTGAAACCATCTTTAACCCAATTAGGTATGTATTCATTTCTCTTAAGACAACAATAAACTGACCTAACTTTGGCTCCACTGGAGTGACCACTCAGATATTTTTGGTTCAATCTTGGATCAGTCTCAGGGAAAGCACATAATGGCCAATTCAATAACAAGAGCAATCCATACTAGCATACATACTCAAGGGCAGAGTCTACAAAGGGAAACAAATCCACTAAAGAACTAGCTTTAAGGCAACAATGCTAATCATTGTGCCATGCCGTGTTGCCTAAAAGTGCCCAACTGATGATTTTTTCTCTCTCTCTTTATATTGAGAATAATTGACATCACTTATTCAAGTCAAATCAAGTTTATTTCTATAGCGCATTTAAAAACAACTGGAGTTGACCAAAGTGCTTTACAAATTTAAGTGAATGGCAAATAGCAAGTAAAATGACATCAGTATCATGTCAATTAATCATTACTGTTTTTAAGAAGCAGTCTGAATAGAACCAAAGGAAACGCCATCTGATTTATCCTTTTTAGCAGGTGAGCTCTAAGCTGGCTTCCTGTGGGTTTTTTGGGGCTTTTTTTTACTATCAACATGAGTAGCATCATAAACACATCTCTGGTTTCTTTCAGTGGAGCCTGTTCTGCAGGAACAAAAAGCCCAGATGTTTATCAGCAAGCAGCCTTGGGAAAAGGAGAGAAAATATTCTGTGAAAGATCATCTGGGGGCATTTTGTCCATGCTGCTACCAACCACTCTCCCGCTTCTTGAGTTTTTCTCCATTTCTATTGCTGTATTTGCATGAAATGTTCTGCTACATCCTGTGTTTTTCATCATGACAAAATGAGTAAAACTGAATTTGCAATGCGAGAGGACAGCTGTTGAAATAATGACTGGGTTAGACTCTCCAGCACACAGTGTCTGTCTCTTATTATCTCCGCACATGGGGTGACATCAGTTGTTTTCAAAAATGTGTTTCTCATTTTTTTCCCTCGCTGAATTCAACGGTAAGACGGAGGAACATGTACATAGTATAGCATAAAAGTTGCAGATAGACACATTGAGAGGAGTAGAACATCTTCATAGAGATCACAGCTGTGAGGGTATATCCTGTGTTTTCACGTCAAGAATTGTGCCTCAGCTCGACTAAGGTGGCAGGTTATTAACAATTTGACAAAAGCGAGAGTAGAATTACAGAGACGGTGAGAAATGAAAGAAAAGTAGTGGGGAATCTTCTCCCCTTCTATTTATATTAGGGAAAACGTTAGATACACCATTTGGTTTGTGCTTTTATCCAGAGTGCTTTAACAAAACCATGAGCACAGAGCAACAGGGCTCGAAACCCTAAGCCTGAAAATGTTAATATTCATCAGTGTTTTCATTCAGAGCATCTTAAGTGATCCTGCCCACACAAGTGTCCCGTTATTTCATGCCTGGGTGTACACAGTAAGGAGGACAGTCGGCAAATAGCCTGTCAATATAGGTGACCGTTCCTGCTTGAAGGTGACATGTCTGACAGAGACATACAATAAGTTCAGCTAAACACAAAGTTGTTTCATCCGCCGAGTAAACAAATCTAGACAAGGTTTTAGCAAAGCTGTGAAAAATCTCATCACAAAAGTGCACCACTTGGCTCCAGTGCAATTACCTTCTGTAAATGAAGCTCAGTCTGTCCTGTGAGTCGCTCACCCTCTGTGCAGGCGGTTTGCACATACACTGTGTCAACAAAGCAGCACGGGCCTCTGTTTGGAAGGTGCGAGGCTGTTTACCTTTGTTGCTGTGCGGATTGATGGGGTGGCTGAGGCAGGGGCATGATGTGAATAGTTGGAGTATTACTGTGGAAAGAGGTGTTTCCCCTCGGAGGCGGCTAACTGAGTTTGACAAAGCTGTTTCTGCTGAGAGGCTGTAGGGACTCTCCCTGGCCCCGCTCCAGAAGCCCCAGCTCTGCGTGTGGATGCACATTTGAGGTAGTGATGAAAGGTAATGCAGAGACAGGAGGGTGAAGGAAGCTCCCAGTAACATAGTTTCAGTAGTGTAAGTCAGTCTATAGTGTGTTTAATGTTTCAGTAGCATGGAGAGAATATGAAAACTAGATAAAGCATGGTTTGACTTCCAGGGAGCTTAATGAGATTATTTTTTATTTTTTTAAGGTCCATGTCTGTGATATTTTCTATTATCATTTTCTATCTTTTTCTCTCAGCCAGAATTATAATTTTAGGCAAGATATAGAGTAATTTAAATTCCAAAATACTACACAAATATAAAAAATGATAACTTGAATGATCTTTCACAAGGTATTTAAGCTAAATCTCAGCCAAGAGAAAAACGTTCAAAAGTTCAATAACAGTTCAATTAAAAACTGAAGAAGATTGCTTCATTCCTCACAGTCAACCCTGTTTTTACCTGGGCATGTTAATTTATATTTTCTAATTTCTACAATCGATTCTCTTTGTATCTGTCTTTTATCTTGTTAGATTGTTGATCAATTCTGCTTTTGGTGTTTTGGGACTGGGATTATTTGGATGGCATAGCCATCTTTTATAGGGGCCAAACCACTATGTGATTTTTATACAGCTCCAACTGCCAAGGAAATTGGATTAAACGTCTGCTGTGATTTTATTCTGCAGCCTTTCCTTTTATTGTCTGTCTGTGCACTCTCTGTCTCAGTATCCTTTGGGTGCTCTGTGCATCCCTCCCTATTTTTAACCTTTTAAACTCTGAAAAAGTTAACTATGGACTGCACTCAACTGTAAATGAAAGTAGAGATAAGACAAAGGTTTCATGCTTCATCTGGATTTGTCACCATACAATCCAATGGGATTTGTGAGCTCATATTTAGCACAAGGCAAAAAACCCCCCAAAAAACACAAGTTCAAACTGATTCTCAAGGTTTAATGTTGTTTATTCCACTCATTTGCCTTTACACTGGATCTACAGGGATTAAATGGTCACAGTTTATGAGACAACTCAAAATGACTGTTTCAATGTATGTGTTGCTGGAAAAAAAACTGAACAATGAACATGGCAACTAGCAAAATGCAATATACTATATTATCTTGGTAATAGACATTGTCATATTAAATTACTGCTTTATTTTTATTTGGAACTGAAGTATCAATAAAGTTACATGTTTTCACGACCTTATTACAAGAAAAATATTAGCCACAGAAGTTTTTCTTTTATTGACTTTAGCCCAGAGTAATATGCCCCTTTATTGTTTTCTCTTGCATGGCGAAAGATATGAACAGACTAATTTTGTATTTTGTTGCAACTTCAGTCTCACTCAAACATAAGTTAATTTATCAAATTGAATGATGGTTCATTATCAAAAATAGCTCGCATTTCCTTAACTGATTGGTCAGCACGTTCTTGATGTTTAGGATTTTATCTTCAACCATCGAGTAAACAAAATCCACAGAGAAACACTTGTCCAATGTAGCCTACTATAACATACAATGAAAAACTGCTTTCTTTATTCTTTTTTTCCTATATATCCTACTATATTTGTGGGGGACAAACACAGCACATAGCAGAGACACACTTCAGAAGGCTTTCGTAAGAGGCTAAACATGCATAATAAGCCTGTTTGACTAACATTTTCAGCTGTTATCTCTTCAAATAATAATAATACAAATTTGTAACTGCATAGTGACACAGGGGAAGCATCTCAGAATGCTCCATAGCCTTTTCTGAGCATTGGACAATTAATCTTTAGGTGGTTTTGTCTGCTTTAAACGATCTGGGTACCTGTTTAACTTAGAGATGCCAAATAATTAAAACTATAGTGGACATAGTACCAAAACTTTAGAGTCTCTCACTGTAAAACTGTAAACGAAAAACTCCAGAAAACAATCCCCCCTTTTTGGACACTTGCATGCCTTTCCCCCCCCATTTTTCAAGAATATATTACAACCAAAACAGCCCCTATCTCCTTGTTTAGTGCTTGGTTTAGAGCCGTTTAAACTGAGGTGTCATATTCACCCTTTTCATTGACTCATGAATAGATCCTCAGAATAGAAGTGTTTTAATAGATCCTCAGCGGGAAAAAATCTTGTTGTTTCCATGGTAATATGAGTGAGGATTGTTCGCTTGCAGAGAGTAATCCCACAAAGAAATTTTACTTGAAATAAGGTGAATACTGACAATGGCAAAAATGGTTGGGAAGCCTTAGTCCCTCAATTTAGACATCTCATCAAGGCATGGAGCAATAATAATAATAATTATAATCTTCCACAGAAAAAGAAGTCTGTAATGATTTTTGTAATGGAGTGGCACAATGGGGGCATAACAGAGAAGGGTCAATACACGAACACACACACACACACACACACACACACACACACACACACATACACTAACAGACAGCTCTGCCATTACGCAAATAGATCTGGAAAGACACTTCAGTATGTTTGCTCTTTGTCTCGGGCCATCTGAGGATTTGGTGAGCTTGAAGACAAACCGCCCCTTGATCTGAAAGCTCAGAATCACGGAGAACATAGATCAAAGCCTGTGCCTTCACTCTGAGATGCTTCTGTTAGAGTCGGGAACATTGAGCGAAGGAAGGGAAGATAAAGGAGGGGAAGAGAGGGCAAAGTTTGCGCATGTGTGCCTGTGTACTCAGTGTGTGTAATTAGGGTGGTTTTCTGGTAAATGTGTAGGATGGAAGATGGATTGGTTAAGAAGAGCCGGAGAAGAAAATCCAGGTCTCACATCCCCTCGGTCACACAAGCATCATGGCCCCGTCAGATACTGTGAGACAAAATAGGGCCTTATTAATGATGTGTGGGAGTAAGAACCAGGAAATATAATGTTATCAAAAGTAAGCACAGTTTGCAGTTTTGTTCATCGCTCATGTTATTGTGGAAGTTAAGCTACACACGCTGATATTAAAATGCGGTTTAAAAGCTTAAATTTTGAGGCATTTCTAGCTGTATCAGCTGAACCAATAAAAACGTTGCAGTGAATTTTTGCACAAGGCCTCAACTTTTCAGCGCTGTAAAAAACTGTTGGCACACATTGAAATTATATTCAATAAAACATTCAGACCCTTGCAGGTTCTTGGCTGTGTTCTATGTTCAGTTAATGATTAAGCAGAAAGCTGTCCTTCTGGCCTTTATTTGAAACACTTCCTGTGAGAGAAGCTTCTTAAATTAATTATGTTTGCCTAATGAATAATTAAGCCAGAGGAAAGATAATTTGGTATTACGCAGCGAGCCAGACCATTGTGCATGTAGAGGAACCGGTGCTCTGTGTGCCTGGCTGATTTCACGTTGGGAGTGTGAAATGAGAATTAGCAAACAATTTACCTCCTGTTCCATCCTTCACCATGACTAAAACATCACTGCTGATTATGTCTTGACAGTGTCAATACTGCACGCCTGCTTGTTAACTGTACCAGAGACAGGGTGCATTATGAGGTTCCATTATTGTGGTTTTGAATTGTAGAGTGTTATTGATTCACAATTTGAATGAAAGCAGATAACAAATGCTATTGTGTGAGGTTGTATTGTCACAGAAGTTAAAAAGAAGTTGAAGTACAGCCTTAATGAAGGGATTTTAAGTCCTTACAATAAGGTTTGTCATGGACAGAAGTTATCAAATAATCCTATTCATTAATTTATGTAAATATACCTTTATTGGAGAAATTTACAGTTCTTTTTCTCCTTAATCCACTTGAAGAAGTCTTTAAGGATATTCCATCACAATCATTGAAAATTGGCATTGCCAATTGAACATTGGCACAATGTAACCCCTATCGTCAAAGATATTATTTTCTAAAGGTTATCTTTGCTTTTTTTTAATGCATTTGATTTCAGTGACATTGCCGTTTTTTAAAGATTTTTTGGCAAATCAAACACAAAACGGGTATTACTTGAGCAGGGTTATTCCTTTCTTTGAATTCAGATGTGTTTGTGTGTTCTCACTAATATACACACCTACCTTAGATACATTGTAACAGGACAAACACCTCTGACAGTTTCAATTTTGTTGCCCCCAGTGATTTATAGCCTCTATGAGTCACTCACGGAGAGAGAGAAAGACAGAAAGGCACACACACACACACTTTCTATCTCCTTGTCTCTTCCTCCCCACCTCTTTGTCCCTCCCTGGTTATAAAGACTTGCCAAGAAATCATTGGCTCAACAGAGAAAGGGCAAATCCTCTTCAGCCAATTTAAATTCTCCTGAGCACATGGTGCCGACTATTCCAAACTAATTAATAGACATGTCATGAATAAAAACACTTTGATTATGAAAAGAGGTTGCCCTATGCCTCCTTTTAGGCCTGTCATTAGTATGAGGACACATGTGGTGAATAGCTGGAGTGTTGGTACCAGCAGCCTGAGACAGCCGCAGATGCCCTCTCTTGATTAAATTTTTCGCTCCATGTTTTATTCAGGGCTGACTGCATGGACCCAATGCCACAGTCTGTGATTAGCTATACCTGTACCAACAGGAGAGCCAGGGCCAACAGGACCAGGAGGGCAAGGCCTATTCAAAAGGGAAAGACACAAAGACATGTGACCCTGGGGCCCTCACTCACACAAGTACACTACATCACCCACTACCCTCCTGCTCTCTCTGTCAAAGTGACATACAGCGCAGATTGTCCTATTCTATAGCACCACTATAACCTGCACTTGCTCAGTTTTATTTATGTAGCTGCCATACACTGTGAGGATGTGGCAGCACATTCAATAGTACTGCTAGGCTTGGGCATAGTACATCATTTCTTTTTAGGAAGCACGAAGACGTAGTTTGTCTTCCAGGACCAAATCATTTTTAGAGTTGATTTAGAGCATACTAACTGCTTTTTCTTCCTTTGCTGTTGCAATAGCTTATCCAAAAATAATCCTCCAAAAGTATGGTTCTGTTAAGAAAAAGCATTTGAAATTCTTTGTAGGCACAGATATATACAGTATATGTGCCTTTAAACTATTACTTTTAATGGTTTAATACATGTAATACATCAGCGAGTTATAATCATCATAAAAATGCATATAATGAAAATGTATGTTAATGACATGTTCATCATTAACACATACATTAACATGCACACTTATAAATGACAGTTCAGTTAGACAACTCACGTTTGCAATATTTATTATAGCAGCAGAACATAGTTAGAGTTTGGCGTCTAGGCTCCAATCTCATCACTCCCCGCAGATATGTTTACATAGAGATATTGGGGAGTGATGAGCAAATATCTTAAACCCCCTAGCCGGAGCCCGCAGGTGGATGCTGGGGTGGTGGTGGGGCTGAAAGAACCAGCAGCAATTCTGATGCAGGGCAGCAGTGGCGTTGACAGGCAGAGGGAGAGATGGGAAATTTTGCAGTTTAAATAGACCGCCAAATTGGGACGGTATGTTTAGTAGATGGTTGTGGAGAGTGAGGTACGTGTGTACAGTGCAGCTCGAGTTGACTGCCTGAACTAGCTCGCTGGCATCGCTCCATTTATATAAAATTATTTGTAAATTAGTTATCAATAATTTACAAATGCATATAAATTATTTGTTAATAATTACTCCTTAAAGCTGATAACCATCATGATATAAGTGTTGTCAGATTGTTTTTTTGACATTATTTGTTATTCATGTCAAATGACATTTACAAAGCTCTTTTTATGTTGCTAACACATGAACATTTTCTTTTACTGAAACCTATTTTATAATTATGACACAGTAGGGACAGTTTTGTTGGGATAATAGTTTCCAGAGGGGAGTCTCACATCACACATGACTATGCACATTCAAGAATGGATAACATGCATGTTGATGCTGTTAGTGTTACACTCGGCTGCTTTATTGATCGTGTGGCACTAGTGCAACATGGTCTCTAAGCAGTTATAGATGGTTCTGTGGTGCCTTACAGTATGTTACACTGCAAAGGGGTTCTGGCTGTCAACATGTTGTCCTCAGCCCAGCTGACTCGTCCCAAAGGGGAGCCGAACCCCCTGCAGGAGCCATCTGTATCCCCGACAAGACTATCCATCATCCTCACTGCAGCGCTCAATTTAGGGTTCTTCTGCAGACAGCTTCAGGCAGCAGTGAACAGCTTTACATGTACGTGTCGGTAATGAGAGCCCTTGAAACCTGCCTAGTGGCTCTCAAAGCCAGCCTCAGGGGCTGAAGGGAATCAATGACTCAATCCCTGAAGCTGATCCCATGCCCCTCCTTCAGGGTTGTTCCAAATGTGAGTTTCTTCTCTAAATGTCTCATTGTGAACACAGCAAAACTAAATTCAGAGAAGAGAAAGTAATTAGTGTGTTCAGTAACATACAGCCAAGGCTTCAAGGTCAGTGATTCTCAAACAGGGAGTACCATAGGGTCCTTTGGAGGGTTCAGTGGAATATTAATTACACTGTTCCTCCATTCAGTAGATTTTTTATTTGTTTATTCTAATACACATAATCTCACAGAAAACAGAAACCTCTCATGCAGAGGTCCCAAAATCTTTTTCCTTTATCAAACAGGAATTTTATCTGCCACAGTACAACCAAGAAACTAAAAGTTTAGGTATTCCTGCTTTAAGCTGCCCTGAAACTTTATGTATGTTTCCCCCTGTGGCCTTGAGTGCAACAAATGGAACAACACTGATCTAAACATCCATTAGTGCTCTTGAGTATTTTGATCATGGTGTAACGCTGTTCAATGCACCCCAGCATCATATTTATGGCACTAATGGTTGAGGTTATTGTTGGATTTCACAGGAAGTTTACATTTTACTTTATGTATGTTGACTTATAGCTCACATTCATTTACATCCTTGGGGCAATAGTCTCAGGGAGAGGAGAATTATATGCAATTGCGTTCACTTATGCTTGAGGGCTTGCCTGCTGCAACCACAGGAAAGTGCTTCTAATTAATTTCCTCAACCCAGACTTTCCAAGCAACCTACAGTCACAAGCCTGCTTCTTCATCCTTAGGCTACCACTGCCCCATTGCTAGAAAACAAATAAATTTACGTCAAACAACCAAACCTGCCTTTGATGCAGTGCATAAACAAGAAACCTTTTGCAGAGCCTTGGAGAGCTCCATGCCAGGGTTGAGGGTTGTTATCTTTTATAGTCGTCCCAGTTGTATTTAATGAAGCCCTGAGAAAGTGTTTATTCTAATGGCTGTCTGAGCCACTGCATCCCTATATCCTAGTGGAAGCCTGTATTAGACACACTCTCGCATTGCCTGGATTCAAAGTCTGTCAGTGATGCATTCATCTGTCCAGCAGGTTGAGTAAGTACAATCCATTTTGTGTCAGTTAATTCAATCAGCCTCAGCTGACTGCTGCATGCTGACGGTGCTCTCACAGGCCACGGGGGCTTTGGACAGAAAAGATAGAAGAAGGATCCTCTTGGCAGGGGGGGTGAAATGTCATAGCCCACTGCCCTGGCCAGATAAGGCTGTGTTACACATCAACTTGGCGACTCAAGACACGATAGTTTCAGCTTATAATATGTAAGCTTGGGGAAGGAGTCCAGTGGGCATTCCCACATTTTGTGTTGTCCTGTTGAGTCCACATCTCTACATTACAAATCTTATTCTTCATGCTGGCACGCTGAGCTCTCACGCAGTTTCTCAATAATCGCATAGGCTGGTCTAAATCCCTCTCCTACAGGTTCCCAATTCCACATGAGACATGAGTTGTGATGGTTTTTGAACCACATACAACAAGTGTAAGCAGTGAACAACCTCAAGAGTACTGTATGCTGAAGGCGTAGCCAGACAGGCATAATACCTAATCGTTTTTCTATACCTAAGATCAGTCTGTCCATGTTGCACATCACTGCTACCACAGCTAAGCTTCCATCAAGGAAACCTACAATGAGTCAAGCCTGGTACCTTGAAAAAAAATCTTAAAGCATGTAGGTGAATAGCATCAGCTTACTTTGCACAAATTCTTCAATTTATCCTACTTGATAACTTCGGGATTGTGTGTGAGTGTGAGGCGGCAAGTAAACATAAACTTCTTGTGCCAGCAGCCCCTGCATGAACATGATTATACCTGCACCACTTCTGGTAATGAATTGGAGCAGTAGTCTGGACTGGTGTGAAAATAAATCATATAAGGTTAGGATTGATTCCATATCTAGTCATTAGTGCAATGAATCAAGCAGTGAATCAGTGCATTTTTCTGCCTTTAAATAATCCACTTCATTTTGAGAAAGTGGAAGAGAAAGACAGACACAAACTGGTACAATGAACAGCCTGGTGTGACACACGACATAGATTAAATACATTTTTGAGAAAATAACGCAGGGCTGTGCAAAGCATCATATCTGTAATACTGGATAGTTTCCAGTTTTCTGCAAGTACCACAGTGGTAGATACAGTAGGATGGTTAACTGTAGAGTCCTTTGAAACCAGTTCTATTGGATTTCTATCACTGCGTTTAGTTCATATGATTTGTGAGTTGATGTTTTTGTTTCTATTCTTAGGCAGACAAGCCTCCAGAGGGGCCCTTGCTTTTATTTTGATCACACAAGAATACATTCTGATTTTTCCAGTAATAATCTCCATCCTCCCCATCTGCGAGACTGGCAGCAAGACTCCCTGTAGACAAACAGCTAGTCGTGATGTCGGAATTTAAAAGGGAACATCTCAACTACGTAGATATATGGAAAGCTTTATTAAAAGCATTAGTCATACCTTGAGAGTTCTGCTTCAGCCCATTAGCTCTCCTTTAAAGGAAAATACTGTGCTCAGCTGTATCAATTCTGCAGTATGTTATACCAACCCACGTAACTGTTCGACACAAAGTCACAATATAATTTTGCTGCTCATAGGACCTTTTTGAAACTGAATGTCAATCCAAAGTCATCAGTGCCCTCTTTTTGAAATAACTCAGACTGTTCTTTTTAATATCAACCAGCAATTTCCTCCATCAGCTGACTAAATGCATTCAGGAATAATATAGTTTGCACTGAATTTATTTCACAAGATGTTTGCTCTCACACTTAAACCTTGTGGGTGTATGTGTGTTCATTCCGCGTATGTCTGAGGCCGGGAATGTGTGTCTTGTTCATGGCATGTGTGTGAGCACTTGAGCATGTGGCCGAAGGACTGTCACTAATAACAAAAATTACATTTCTGTAGATAAACATATGGAGATTGCAGGCTGTGAAATTGACTTCAGGCTGTGAAATTAAAGGCGATACCCACTGAGGTAATCGCTCCGGTTGTTCGGGGGTGGGGCATACTGCGGTGTACGTGTGTATACAGCAATTCAATTAGTGCCCTTGATCATCTTCTTTAGCAAGTCTGATGTGGTGTGACTTTGCGATCCAGGCGGTGAGACACCGGCTCAATCTCGGAGAGATGTTTGATTTATTTGTTCATTAGGAACTCTCTCTGCAGACTCAGACCTCTCATCAATCCCTGTTCACACTCAACAAGCACAATCAACTGACGTTCCATTTCATAGTGAAAGGGAAATAAGAGGAAAATTGCTATGCATCATAACCATTGATAAGGCCGTCCCCTGCCAAAATTTTCAACTAACCCTTAGTGTGGTAATCCCATCCAAAGTGGATTAAATATTAAATAGTTTGGCGTGTGTGAGGAAGGAGAGCAGGCTAGTGAAATGCCAAGAGGATTAAGTTGGAGCGGATATAGTGTGGCAGCAGTAGTATGCTATCCTTGAGTTGCTGTTTCTCAGTAATAGAAATGTCAGGAAGGGGAAAGATGAAGGGGAAAGGAGGGGTGAGGGGGGTGTCCTAACTGCAAGCGTTAGAAATCACAACTAGTGTAGACTTCATCATTACTACTTCCCACTCACATCGGCTTTAAAATAGCATTAACCTTTGCTGCTGAGGAAAGTCACACTTGTGATGCTTCAATTCCAGTGAAAGACTTCTATTCAGGTTTGTTTAGAACAAAACTGCTTGATAATTAGAGATCAGTGTAATACAATTTGTTTTTTCAAATTTAATCAAATGTTTTCATTGAGGCTTTACAACCACACACTCATACGCACAAACACACATTTCAGAATGTAATAGTCCATAGCAGACTGTTAATAAGCAATTCAGTTTAGTGAAACAAACATTAAAACAACCTTGTGTTGCGGAGGAAGTGTTATTCATATCCATTTTCATGCTTTATTTTATAATGTTTTATCTCTCCCTCAGCAATCACTTTGTCAGCATCAGTAATGCCTATAAATCCTACTGTGGAGGAGATTAGTCTGCGAGAAGTGCTGCTGCCTGCAGTAATTAAAATTCTGCTGGATGGCCAGGGTTTCTCCTGCCATCATCTCCCCCAAACATCACTTGCTCGCTGTCTGTCTCTTTGTCCTTTTGTCCCTCTCAATAGTTTTAATCAATTACAATACATTTCAGGCCTGATAACAGTACTCCTTCGCACATAAGTGGATGATAAGCAGCGAGATCAAAGGGCCTTTTTGAGAAAATAAAAGTACAGATTGCCAATGAAAGCCATCTCCTTCTGTGGCTTTAAATCTTATCTCAGAGATCATGGTTACGCCGGTGTACAGAAAAGGAAAGAAATATCGGAATTCTATTGTTTTTTTTGTGGCTATTCAAAGCAAAAAAAAAAGGTGCCAGAGAATGACTGATGTGTGATAAAGGCCGTGTAAGATATGTTGTCAACATGACAAGTTCAGACACAGAAAGTCCACTGACTCATACTGATTAGCCATTAAAATACTGCAAGGTTTACAAGTTAAAATGTTTATGTTTATGTGGGTTCATCTGTGTATATTTAGTCAGCCATATTTGTAGAAAATTGCTCTCTTATGATTGAGTCATGTGGCCTTACAAACTACGCCTGTCTGAGTCTGGCTGTCTTGCTCAATAAACATGTATTTTATGACACTACAGCTCCTAGCCTGACAATTGCACTCAATCACAAATGGAATGAAATGACATTGTGCATCTCTTTGCAGCATCAGCAGTATGCTAAGTCAGTGCAAATTATGTTGCCAATGTCTGGCAAACAGCTTAATAATTTATCATTTTCATAACCAAACTTGTGACTCCTTCCATTTGGACTTCACTGCACTGAAATAATAGAGACACTTGCATGATCTATAGCTGCTCTCCATCAATCTATCATCATTATGGTCATCTCAGGGAATAGTGTGTCTTCATCTGATAAAGACACTTAACTAGACTAACACTCATACTGGACATAATATATAGAATTGTAGTAAGACCTTGACTTTTATTGCCACCGTAATGTCTTTTCTTACACACACATTACAGTACAGCACTGTAGACTGTAAACAAAATGATATTCATAGAGGTTGTTAGAAAAAAGTATTTCCCCTGCTGTTTCTCACCTCTCCGTTTGCTGAATTAAATCCTGCCCTTACACCTCTGGATGGGAAACATGAGCTCTCTTGTTTCATTCCCATTAGTTACTCACTCATATCTAAAGTGAAGATGTTTGCTATTGATGTGATCCCGACTGGTTTTCTCCATGTCTTCAGAATGACAACAGTCAAACAGACATCAAAGTACTGTAAAGCAATCAGTTTCTTATCTAAATCTGTCAGAAGGCAATGCTGCCAACTCAGTGAAGCTCAGCAGTCTGCACTTTGAAAGATCCTTGGTGACAGTAATCTACCCTGTTTTGCAAGCTGTGCAACCGACCGTATTTCAGATGGTATAAAATGGCGTCATCGTTTTTTTTTTTTTCTTGCTCTTTTTTGCCACTTGTTGCCTCAAATGTCAGCTGTTTATCTGCTTTATCACCTTATTGAACTACCCTTTGTCTCTGAGTTATACTGATGGTGTGGTTGGTCGATGAGTCTGTGTCTCATTTATAAGTTCTCCACGGAGTTAAGAGCAAAATTCTGGAGTTTTAATCAACAACCTCGCCCGCTCAGTCGACACCTGATTTTGTTTATAGCTTCAGTGACCTTTTCCGGGCCATAAAACTCTGTCTGTGCCAATCTCCGTGACGTCGTAGGGTCATCGCTTCATCACTTATCTCTTTACTATAACAGCAACATGACCTAAACTCTCTGTCCTCAGCCATCAGACAGAGAGAGATAGATGGTTTTATCTGCAAATGTAGCTATTGCACTACACATGCTGACAAATTCCCAGCTGATAAGGAGTCCACTTTACAGGCAAGTTGGCAGGTCATGACTGCAGCTGTATCCCACTGTGCAGCATGTAAAAGAGCAGAAATGAGGCTGCCTGGCTGCCCAGTTTTATAAATAACAATCACAATAATATAGTATTTGGTAGTAAATTAACTGCTGTGAGCCCAATGAACAACAACAAATTTATTAAAAGTATTTTTTATACTGGAGTTATACTGTATATTTGAAAATATAATACCTGTTGTCGTTAAAATAATGCCAATCTTATATATATTGTATTTTAAATCTCAATCAGAGCTTCTACTCCCTGAGTGAACCTTCACACACGTCCCTCATCCATGGACCTCAACCCAGAGAGTCGGCCATCAGCACTATTGACGCTAAGCTTGATGGATGCGGCATGGCAGAAAGCACTGACTGAAGAAACTACAGTTGAGCGGAGTGAGTGGCTAGTTGTCTGGCTTAGGAAAGTGCCACAGAAAATCTTCAAATCATCAAGCAAATGCTCTGAGACCAGTTCCGCAGGAGGTTTAATTAACTCCAATGGGGAAAACAAGCCAACATTTAACAAGAAAGATTTTCATAAGAGAAAATATCTCAGATGCATAGGTACAGATATATCAATCTTTATTTTAGTCTTTATGTTGAGACCTAAAGATTGATGACTATTAATTAATAAACATGAGAACCTAGTAGACTTCAGGCTTATTTAACCTTACATTTTTCTTTTAAACACATACAGGCCATTTCATTTAGATTCATCTTCCTTCTAGTCAGTGTGGTACATTTGCATGCTCATTTTTAATTCTCTTTTCATTTTAAAAAACCCCCATCTACCTCAAAACATTGCCTTAGGGGCAGAGGAATGTGTTTGTGTTTTGGGTCCAGAATATTAAAATAAAGGTGACAAGGTCTGATGCTCTACTGTAAGTCAGCCCAAATCTCTGATTCAGTTTTACTTTAATTTTTTTCCCCAGGAGAAGCGATGAAACTATGATAATAATAATGAATAATGATATGTTGCTACAAAATGAAAAAAAAACAACAACTCTTTCAGACTCAGTTAAGATCAGAATTAGCATAACCTCTCTGTGAGCAGCCATACATAAAGGTTGCCGTCCTTTTGACCTTGTGGTTGGCACCGCTCGCAGCACTGACACGCTGATGTGTCGGACCGCTTGCTTATTCACCTCCCCACGGGACAGAGCAGACAGGTGGCTGGAGATGTGTGACGATGCTGGCTGACTTTGTAGTGACGACAGCTGATGCTGTAACAAGCCCTAAACAGTGACTCTCTCTTATTTAAGTATTTAAGTCACAGGTTGCTGGTGCTACTAAGACCTCAGGAATTTTCGAAGGCTGGCTTTATAGTTGACTGCAAAGTCACTTGTCAAAAAATATAAAACACTTAATTTCAGTGTGATTGCAAAATTAATTGAAAAATTCACTTAAAATGTGTCCTCCTCTCCAGAACAGTTAAATAACTTGGAGCAATAGAATTATTAAAACAGTGGTTGCAATCTGTCCATTTCAATTATTTCTGCCAAACGTGGGACAAATATCCGGTGACCAAATGGGGAAGCTCTTTCCACAGGAGGCTGAGCTAATCAAACATTTAACAATGACACAATGTGTATGACATAGTATCTGTTTCCAGTAATGCTGGCTGGAATGTTTTTCCCCCAGTGCTGGTAGATGTGCCAGGATTTAAGGGATTAGACCGGGGTTGTGTTTTCCATGGTGCTACAGACCGCTTAACCTTGCTCTACTGTGACGACTGTTTTCCACTCAGATTAACCATGTACACATTTAGACAGTAAGCGTTTACTGCCCTGCTCCCTGGTAAATGCAAGTATGTACAGCACAGATAAACATCTAGTGGAAAATATATCATGTTTTGTGACAAATTTTTGCATAATGGATTTCAGTGTAATAATAAATGGCAGTACTGAGTAGCAGTGGCAGACCTTCAAACCCCCTTACAACGCAATCTATAAGCCAGGCAGTGGATTTTAGACATAGACTATCTGATAACACAAATATCCAACTTAATCTGTTTATGGATTAATAAAACATTTAAGTCCAATATGAAAAATCCTGAAACTTTTTTGCCCTTTTAAATCCTAAGGTCAGAGGAGTAACATATGGTTGGAGATGTGCAGTCAGTGGGTATGCATGCACTGAAAAGGATCACTACTGCTGGAGTTAAGATGAACAGAAGAAAACAATCAGTTGAGTGACGTTAACGTTAACACAGCAGCACAGAATTACTTAAAGTACCATGCTGCACTAGCACTGGCTTTGTTTACATTTCTCTTTTGTCCTTGTTCAAAGAAAGAACTTCAAGTTGGGTTGAGCTTTTGATGTGGATGGTTAAATTGTTGCAGCTTTACAGGTATATAAATATTGAAATAAAAAAATATATCACTTCATATAAAATATACTTAAAATATGTACTCCCTAAAAAACTCTTCACTGAGGCCACTCACACACACATTCACTCTTTTCATACTGTGCAGGATTCCCAAAGAAATCACCATAGAACGCTTGTATAATTGGGTTTTGAATATGAGGTTTTCTACTACACGGATTGCACAGAAATATTCTTGCTACATTAGGAAGTACAGCTCATATTGTAGATGGTAAAATACAGGAATTCACTGGTTTTCATCACTGGCAATTACATTGCTTTTGGACTGCATTTTTTTGTTACTTTGTGTACAACAAAATATCATCAAATACTCACTCCATCTTCACTCCACTTTCCATTTCACAGATGCCTTTATCCAGACCTTTACTGTGTATTTCATATATGCAGGTTATGTGGTACAACCCAGCTGTGATGAAGGATGACAGTTGTGATAAATGCACTGACCATAAACTGTCAAATCATAGCAGAACCTGCCTCCTGGCCACTCCCTTAGTTACGCTCTGCACCCTTTCCCTTCTGTCTTGTCCGTGTAACTCCCCTTCAGCCCCGTGCACTGCTGCCGTGTTGGACACACTTGGTCAGAGTTCACTTTGACGGGAGCTAAACTGAGTCACATTGTGGCCAAAGGCATTAGCAGCCAATGTTAGTCACCATTACACATCTACTCACCTTTCTCCCCTTTTCAACTAGAAATCCCTGCCTCGACTTCAGCTTGTATGTGCTGTGTAATATACAGCGACTGAAAAATTTACAGGAAGAAATCTGTGTGTTTTTAAAACACACAACAACAAAAGGAGAAAAAAAGAAGAAGGGTAAAGCTATAAACACATATGAAAGGACGCCCCAGAAAAGTGGATGGCAGTGGGTTACCTACGTCTGCTGGCACACTTTTATTTTCTTCATCTCTTATTCATTCGCCCAGTTTATCTCCCGCTGACAAGTTGTCACTCTCCCTTAGTCTTTTGTCCTTTTAAAAAATACAGTGAATTATTCACCCTGCTTCATGCATGATACTGCTACTGTCAGTGCACATCACTCTAAAAACAGATAAGAGAGAAGTTTTTGGGTCATGTTTGTGAAACCTGCCAGAGGATACTGATCAGCACTGATAAGGTTTTTCATTTTTATATGTGGGCACGAAGCCATATCGCAATTTTTAGTTCTCGCTACTGTCTGAACTTTTCTATTCAACTTTAAATGTGAACAGATCTGCGTGAAAAGTAAGGTTTGGAATGCATTCCAGATTGTTGTCATACGGCCATGAACTTCCAGGGGAAGTGTTTTCCAGTCAAATCTATCAGAGCTTAAACTGGGTGGAGCTCTTCACAGTTTCAAAGAATGACTGTCGATGAACCCTGAGCCCCAATCCACCAGGGCGACAGCAGAAGCAAGCAAATGATAGCAAAAACCAGTCAAACGTAAGAACATCTTGAGCAGCGAACATCACAAACGATGTTCTCCATCTGACTTACTGCTCCTGGTGGACACATTCACCATCTGGAAAGGAACCACAACAAACCTGAAGTTTGTATGCTGGAGCGTATGAAATTCATGAAAGGGTACCCAGCTGACAAAAAGATTACTTGGCAACAAACAATGTTTTTATTTGGCATACCAGATCCTCTTGTTATGCACTACAGTGCAGATTTGTAGCTGACAAGTTTGATTTTGCAGCATAACAATAACACAACACGGATGATCACGGTGCAGGAGTTGAAAGTAGGACTTGTGTGTGCTTATGCTAAAGGGAACTAATGTTACCAGCATGCTAAAATCAAGAGCTGTTCATCTCCTATCTTGCTGCGTAGCTACGGAATAAACAAACAGCTGCAGATGTGAGTATCAGCTTTGATGTATGTCTGTATGTATGTATGATGTAGGGTTAGTGCTGGCGTGGGCGTTGTGACCACCTGCTGTCTGTAAAAGACCTTGAGGAGCTACGCTAGATTCTCGACAGGGTTCAAAGAGGAGCATACAAAAGAGGCATGAAAGAGGGAAATGAGAGACTGAGTTTCCTTCATTGTTAGAGCAATGTCAGCTAAGTACGTGACACAGCTCACCTACCAATTAATGCTCATTCTATAGAGTTCTTTCAGTTCAGTTAAGTCCAGATGGCATCTGATTCCTTATGGTGCCTCACATGGAAATAAGATACAGCAGATTTACATCAAAAGACATATACAACTTTCCCTATGAGCATAGAGCAGCTGGTCGCAGGTATTTTTCAGCAATAGCCATTCAATTGTAACCTCTCTCTATATAGTAGTTTTCATTATTTCTGACGAAATCCACCTTGCTCGCGGGCGTGTATGCTTCTTTAGTGTTCTTCTTTGAAGTAATGTCATGAATCCTCTAAGCTCAACCTATTTTGTCAGTCATGTGACATTGTTTATGTTTGTCCAAGTGTGCGATGTAAATGCATGCAAAAGAGTAAAGGGTCCAGTATGCTTCAACCTAGTGAGTGCCGTCCGAACATGTCTAAGAATTAGTATTTTATAAAAGTGCGTTTTTACCGGTTCCAAATGGCCACAGATGAAGGCAGGGCAAAAACCCTGCCATCATAGAGAGGGGTAAGACGTGATGAATCATGTGTGAAGTGTGAAATCATATGTGAAGTGTGCATGCTTATCATGCTTATCAGATTATCTTTTACTTCTAATTGCGACGTTGGGAAGGTATGGGGGAAAGGGGGTTTCAGACGCTTTCTGAAGCATACTAACCTTATGTTTGACAATACTATATTTCTCCAGTGTTGTCTCTTAATACATACTTAATACATTGTTTTGAGTTGGTGAGTCATTCATCAGCTATACAGTATTGTTGCTTGCAGGGATCTATAATTAATAGAGCTGGATTAATGATGCAACAATTTAATGCCACCCACACAACAGTTTAGCTGCATGAAACGGTGAGAGTGAACCACCTACAGTACTGATGAACGCCTCAAGATTTCTGCTGAGCTGGAACAAACAAACTATTAAAAATGTATATTACATTAACAGTGATATGAGAAGGATGAATGACTGGGCACTAAAATTTCTTTTCCAGCCCCTTAAATCCATTCAGGCTAAACCACTTTAATTTTCACTCTCTTCCACACAGATTTGCTCTTGCACCACATGTGTTTGTAGATCCTCTTAGGGTAGCCAGGCTTGAAATCCAATTTTGGTGAAGCTATAAAGCACAGAAAAAAATAAAATAAAATAAAAAGTTTATAAACTGTGATGATTCTTTTCATTACACAGAAGCCAATGGAAACCAACATTGCAAGTTTAGTGCAGTGATAGGTGGTCAGCGATGCTAACGCAAAGTTTGTTTCCAAAGAATAGCAGCTGCTTGCCAGGAGACTTGTTCATCATCTGGGTTTTGTTTTTACCATCTGCCAGTGCTTCAACTTTATTGGTTCTACTGATTCTCCAATTACCTGGTGTGGTAATTTATAGCACTTCATAATAACCTGCTCCTGCACCATGACGCAGGACCCTCCTTTTTCTGTGAGAAGTTTAAACAAGATCAGAGTGGAATATTTGCAGTCCCTCAATCATTCATGAGTACACTGCTCTATCAGTCGCAGTTTATTAAAGCAATAAGCTACAAGAGGCTGTGGTTTGTAGTTATTTAAAGCAGCTACTGGAAGAGCTATTCTGAAGTAAAACACCCTCTCAATGTAAAGTGGATCATTGAATTAATAAAACAGGAATAACCAGAGCATCACATGTCAATATGATCAATTTCCTTTTTTTAACCAAAGTTGTACCACAGTGACATGTTACTTGTTATGTGACCGCAGGCTGGTTTTGCTGGATATTAAATTTTCTTTTACTTCAAATATGAAGCAATTTCCATTCCAAGTATATGTGTTGTATTTCACCTGTTATTGATATAGTTCTTATGTACAAAATGATTACTGTGCCACATAGGATACAAAATTACTAAGCTACAGTAGCCTATAGTGACTGAAAGCCTCCATGGTGTCAGCTTAGCATGGAAATATGGATTACACAGCTTACAAATAATGTAAAGAATACTACAATTACGTAAGTTAAGTTACATAACTAACATAGTTATTTTAACCTAAACCAGGATCTTTTCCTAAACCTAACCAAGTAGTTAAACCTAACTGCGACCACTTCACAACGTTAACCACCTGTTTACTATTGTTACAATGACGACAAAGGTCTGCTACGCCTATATATGTCGTTTTGGGAGTCATTGGAAAACAGCATATTCTGTTGTTTAGGTTGGAGGGCTTGTTACCGTTTGTGTGTTTTTTCAATCTGCCTCTGCTTAGCTAACAGCTTAGCAGAGTCATCATATCTCTTCTTATTATCAATGACAATTTCATGTTTTATTTTATCCTCCAGGTCCTTATCTCCCTTTAACCTTTCCCCATGCTGTAAAAACACATTTAAGCTATATGTGGCGAGAATTTGAAGGGAATCGCTCTAAATTTAAAATACCACAAGGGCTGGCTGATATATTGAATGGAAAAACTTGTGGTGTAGAGTAGCATCAGTTTGAGCTCCAGAGTGTAGCAGCAGAAGACAATGTAATATATATGTGTTTGGAGTGGAGGGCTGTTGATCTCCCTTTTAGCTGCTACTCTTCTTCTGAGAGGCCAGTAAACTGATCTGGACTTCGTGTGTGTGTACTGTTTGAACTCTAGATGCTCGCTGTGACATTATTGAAATAGCCAACGAAAGCTAATACTAGTGATCACCATTGAGACACACACACACCAGCTGTAGTCTTTTGGTACATTTTTCACACTGGTACCCAACCTTTTTCTAAATAAATTACAGATTATATGCTGTAAATCACAATATTTGGAGTAATTTGTTATTTTTGACTATGAGTTCCACTGATGTTCAAAACTTAAAAAAAACATATCTAAAATAAATAAATAAATAAAAAGACAGAAGCTTGTTTTCTGTTTCAAGCTTTTGGTTTTAATTTAAATCCATCATCAGGTGGAGGTAGAGGTGTTGCAAAATAACAGCTAATATACACCAGATGTGCAAACTGATTGCTTATTAGCAATGAGGCTGATGATACCACAGGCCTAAACAGCGGTGGTTCATACATTTGTAAGATTGTACATCAACATATACATTTAACTGTTCAGACGCAATGCAAGTGGTGCTGTACAGTATGAATGTGCTTTTAGGTATATCTAACATTTACTATAACAGTCTAGCTGGCACATATAAATGAAAAAAGCACAGAAGAAACTGATCTATCCTAATTCCAAAAAAGCACATTGGTACTTATACACCATTTCCTTACAAATGCAGGTTTTACCTGTGTGTGTGAATGCACCTTTTAGACTAGAACACGGTGCTTCTCGGCTCTAAAGGGCCCTGTATCTATCAGACCTCTACAGGAAGCAGCATCATCCATCACTGTCAGTGTTAATATTGTTTCCCCTCACCTCCCAATAGGCAGCTTGTGTTTTGGTTTACAGCATTTATGCTTTCAGACTTGTGTACTCACAGGCCCTCACCTGGCTTTGCTCTCTGGCATCCCCCTGCCAAAAAGCATAAAACTAATTTCAACATTACACGCAGCCAGCATATTAAAATGCCTCTGCTTGAAGACATCTTTCTCTCTCTCTCTCTCTCTCTCTCTCTCTCTCTCTCTCTCTCTCTCTCTCTCTCTCTCGTTCTTTCATCACTCCCTCCAGGATTTAGCGTATTATTGTTTGTGTTTTATATTCTCGTTCTTGTTTCAAGATTGCTTTGAAAAATGTTCTTGTGAAATTGCTGAGATTTGATGCAGTTAGAAGATGACAAGAGTTGCTGTAATCGATTTTCAAATGCTTGAAAAAGTTTTTTATTGGTAGAAAAAGGATTGATAAGTGTAATATTACAACTGCCATTATTACAGTCTAATACCTCACCACAGAGGTTAGTGGAAAAATAAAAAAAGTGTGAAGTGAAAAAGTTCATGACAGCTGTTCACTGTACTCCTTTAACTCTGCTCGATACTCTATATGGATCAGGTGCCATAAACAGACCTCTGTTTTCTAGCAGGTTAGTACCAGGTGATTTGCAACTATCAACAAGAGGGCTGAACACACTAAAATAGAAAGCTCTAGTGTAAGAAATAAGCCAGTAGTGCTGATCAAAACAAGAATGATAGACACTAGCCTGGGTGAATATCGTCACTCCACTTAGATGCAATTTTCCAGTATGTGTCTGTCATGTTTAGAGAGAAGAAAATAACATCTCCCCTGAGGAATGATAACCTAATGGTGGGTCTTTTTACCGACCTGTCTTTCCTTAAAAGAGATTCAACCATCAAGTGTCAAAAACATACAACAATTTCAAACACATTGTCTCTCTGCTCCTTTTGACTTTTCCCTTATTTTCTAGTCCCCTTGACCAATTATACTTTATTTTGCTTGCTTGCTTCAGCAGAGTGCACAGAAAGTGTGCTGTTCTCCATTGCCCAGATTCTGGCAGATGTAAGTGTCAAAGTGTTTTTTTGTCTGAAAGTCTGCTCATCCACCTCTGTCAAACCAATCCTGCAAATACGTGAAGGTCAAGGTTCACATTTGAAGAAGATCGCAACTGCTCTCCTTTCCAGCGTTATTACAGTGAACTCACCTTTTACCACTTATCCATGGACATCCACATCCACATGTTAGAACATGAAAAAGTTACGGAAAACTGTTCTAACACATAGACAAAAACATTACTTTATAGACGAAATTCACAGGTGAGTCCCTGTAAACCCTGTGTCTGATAGCCTAGTAGCCATATCAGAAAAGACTGATGAAATATAATACTTGTGTCATGATTACCTAACAAGCTCCTCATGGCAGCATGGGGAAATGAACAGCACTGGCCTGAAGCAAGACATAAGAAAGCTAAAACCACAATCTGAGATATCACACCTAAAAGATTTTCAGAGAAAAACAGCATAAGGCACTGTCTTTAATATCATCCTGAGACATGACTCAGCATGACTACTTTAAATGGCTTGCTTTGTCCACTTTTGGGATGTCACTGACAGAAGAATATGCTGTTGAGTAATGAGATACAATTCAGTATATTGTCTAATGTGGCTGTTGGTTGGATATACACGGGAACTGCAGAGTTGAGAGCGTTTAGAGAATGTGCCTGTGTATCTGTGTACTATCTAGCTGTGTGTGTACAATGTGTGTGGGAGTGCACCAGACAGCACAGATCACAGGAGTGCTGCCATTATGTCACACTTTAAAGGGGTAGACAAATGGAACAGCTGGCCAGGTGAGAACTAAGGCACAAGGTAAAATGTACTGGATCTTAAGTCTGGACTTAAATAGACACAGACTGTGTCTGTTTCACTGCGAATGCCAGGAGGCTTATTTCAAAGGAAGGTGACTCTGCAGGAGAAGACTCCCACAGAGTAAGACTGAGGCAACAGATTTCTAGTTTGAGAAGAGTGTTTGGGCGAGTGAAACAATTTGATTGCCTGATGCTGGATTTATTCTACACAAAACATATTATATAAACTACCATGAAGTCATTCTTTTAGAAATACGGGGTCTCTTTGTTTTCCAATTCAGTGTTTTTTTCTTCTTTATCTTTTTCTTCCATTCTGCTGCAATAAACGGCAATTAAAATAGCAGAGTGCCAAGCAAACCCACCTAACAGACTTTTAACCTCATCTCTATGTCCTCGCCAAATACTTGCCCTGATTGCGCGGATCATTGACAGTACTCAGTTCCTTTCAAATCAGCTTTATTAACATGAACACCAGAGCACTATATTTGTTGCTAGAGGCAAAACATGGAGAAGAAACAAAGACAATGGTCCTCCATGTATCTTGTTGGCACTTCAATTTTCCTAGTTTCAGTTGGTCTTAGCTGTCTGATAAAGAAAATGAAGGAATTTTTGAGGCTGAAATTAGTCTTTCTTGCTTCTGCCTGTGACTGATTCAGTGTTATAACAAGGGCCTCCCTATGAGATACAGAGTATTGACAAGTGTAATAGTGTATTCAGGCATGTCAGTCTATGACAAGTACACAGATAAGGTTGAAAACCGCTGGTCCTTTAGTAGGATTTTCCTTGAGCTGATGGAATTGTTATGGGGCTGGGAAATCATTTGAAGAGGGGTGGAGTAGTTTTTAAATTCACTACTAATGTCTGTGCTGTCAAGAGGAGAGCCAGATGTATAAGCTGCGCCAGAAGCGAATACTCTTTAATGTATAGCATGACCACTTGTACACAGGTGTACATTACATGTTATCCTCTATATACTGATGTATTGTATTATTAACACCTGGGATCAAAGGTATCCTTTGTTTGATGCTCTGAAGTATTTTTGATGGTATTCTTGACCTTTTACTACTTCACAGCTACCTTTAAAACACATTTAGGAAATTTTCCACAATATAGTGATCCACTACAGATTTTAAAGTTGTAAGTCTTGTTTCACCCACAGCTCTATTCTTAATTGACTCCACCATGGAGTAAATGAGAAGAAAATGAAAAGATAAATTACACTAATGGGAGGAAACGAAGTGTGAAAAGAGATATTCCTCCCAGTATTTTCTAGGCTGCAGCGCATTGGTAAATTGAAATACAACAAGGATCTGACATCTATATGAGGCAGATTCTGCCATGATTACAGAAAATGATGCAATTTTAATACCAGGCATTTGTACAACAAGACATACAATCATTCATTCTTCAGTTCTCTGGTTGAACTAAGGGAAAAAACAACATAAAAGGTGAAGAGCAAAGAATGCACAGAGGAAGACCAAATAGGGATAACTGTGGCATGGGGAATGCAAATTGATTCAGCTAACAAAATGATAGATTATTGAAAAAAAATAGTCAATTAAACCACATTCAACCCTTCACTGTAGAGTTCAGATTTGTTTAAGGCTGGCCCATTTACCCCCTGCAGCTTTAGCACTTTACAGTAGATTTCATGCAAATAGTGGTGCTGGGTAGCACTGTTTTTGTTCTGCTCCAGTTTAAAAGGTCAGGTCTTATAAGCTTCCTAGCACCATTAAGACACAGTTTGTTTAAAGCCTGTCTGAAGGACAATGCTCAATGAACCGGAACACAGATAGGCCGTAATAAATGAAAGGGAAAAGTTATGGTTCCGCTCAATGAAGTCAAAGGGCAGATGGAGGATAAGAGTGTGTCTCATCTCAATATGCTGTTATCCTCACGACTCAAAAACCAGACAGACAGTTAAAGGAAAATTTGATGCTCTGAAATTGGAATCTCTGCACAGTCATGGATGCAGGATTCTTGTTTTAGACTGGAAATGACTGTGTGTAGAATGAAATTGTGACCTTTTGCTTTTTGTTTGTTTTTTGAAAGGCTTATTCTTCCAGCCAGTGCTCGCTTAATTACATTTTCTTCATTTCCTTCCTGCTAGCCTTTTTTTTTTCTACTTATTTCCACTTTCATGCACCTGTCACACCCACAAACCGAATTAAATTATCAATTCATTAAGTAACTAATGGAATCATTTATCAGTTTCACCCCATTATTTCCTTTAGTCTCTCTGTATTGCTTTATACAAACAAGTGTACAATCTGCACACATAGTGCAGGAATTGCAGGAAATGTCACTACTAGGAAATTTTCACCTTAGATGAATGGATTCATGAGCGCAAACCTCCACTGAGGACTCTAAAAGGAGTCATGTAGAGTGATCTGAAGGTCTCGTATCTGAGCCCAGCGGAAGCTGCCTATTGATTTGCTTGTCTAGTTGCTCTCTGTAATAATAAGAAAATAAAGCCCCTAGATATAAGGAGATTGATGTCAATCAGCAGCCTGCCTCATGTGTGGCTTGTCCCATCTTATTAGATCTCTCTCCATGCATTGAGTGTTCACTGATGACTCCATTGATATGCAACTGAAGAGAGGAGGCTGTCTGTTGCCATCTTGAGGAGGGTTCCCCAATGATTGCTCACTCTGTCATCTTAGTCAGTGTAGACTGAGAGATTGTCATGGATCCATAGAATATCAGAGCAAAGCATGAGCTTGTACCTCCACTCACATATTCAGGATGGACACCCTTTATTATAATCTGGTCAGTAGAGATAAGCCATAGGATCTGCAAACATGCTTTGTAATTTTAAGAAGTCTTCTGCAAACCATATTTGTCTTCTCTGATGCTTTCATTCAACGTTCAGTTGAGTTCAGTTCAGATCTATATTGTCCCACAAGAACAAATTCTTTTTGCAGCACAAAAACACAAAAACATCAAACATAAACCTAATAGAAACCCAATAAGACAATTGAAGACATTAAAGTGCTGGTAGTATGCACGCAATTCAGGATCAAATAAAGGGTATAAAAGCAAGGGAAACAGCAACATGAAGAATAAAAGCTAAGACAAAACACTAACCTGTGTGAGAAACTAAGAAGCAGTTTATAATGTATTAGAATTAAGAGCACTTATTGCACATGCAATAAATGATAACATGATCCCGTGGCATAACATCCTCCTGTTCATTATTTATCCAGCAAGATATCTTTTAAATATTTAGAGACCTTTTAAACATTTGTTAATGTGGCAGGGTACCCTGTACAATCTTTAAATAATATGAAAATGCCTTGCCAGAAGAAAACAGTAAAGTATTGTGTATTCATTTTCACCACAATTCAACGTGATTGACCTCGCAGACTAGTTTTAATGAACCATCCAGACTTGTTTAGATGATTTTATACTGTCAAGTCAGATTTTTCTGCATCACCAACTAGATATCTAGTAATAATGGCTGCACATTTAGCTTCAGTTTACAACTGTGTTGAACGTTGCCAACAGGGTTGGTGTGACATTATATGGCTGGATGTGATGGGGAATAAAAGCCCAATCAGTTTCTTTAGGGACAGGTGAACGTTCTCCACACTCTTAAGACCTCTGGCTTCCTCTGAGACCCCGACATATCCTAAATGTGCTCTACTAAATGTGCACACAGAAGAAACATTTCACTAACTAAATTTCCCCAAGGACAATAAATGGTATTTTATTGTATTTGTGCCACTGCTCAGAATAAGATAACAGCAATCTCATTCTATCATGGTAATTACCACCTCTAATTTATGAATTAGCTCTAATTAACCTGCTTCAGTGTGTTACATGCATAACCTCTTGAGTGTGCAGCATGGTACTTTTAGCTGTTGGATCTACTGCAGTAAATTAAGTTTAACTGAGGTGCTGAGTAACAAGCTATATTAAATGCCACATCAGCTCCTATGTCTGCTACGTCTGTCACTTTGCACTCAGCCTATAGCAAAACCTTTTTGACCACTAGCAGCACAGCACAATACACAGCACAAGTTTCCCAAATGTTAACACCTATCATCTCCTTGTGATTATTCATTGCCTGTGAAGGGTTAATATGATAGCATGGCACCCATTCTGTGAACCTGACAGAGCACATCACAATCACTTTGTTCTGACAGTAGACGGGTTATGCCAGCATATAACAGTACATCTATACCTGATTGGAGTCCTTCAAGCACAATAAATTTAAATTGGCTGGCAGTAGGGTGTGATTTTCTAACTCTGGATAAAAACAGGTGAGAACAGGGCCCGCCTGTGTTTCTATATAGAGCGTTGGGGTCTGGCAAAGGTTGTAATTATGTCATATTGTACAATACAAGGTTGGATGACAAATCAAATGAACATAATTTCAGCATTTGCATTACATTATAGCTCGTTGCTAAACAACTATTTCATATTTGATAACAACATAAAAATAGCTGTTCTAGGGAAGCCTCTTTCTACTGTATATAGGCTAGTGGCCTGCCTGTTTGTCCCAAGTGAAATGTATGAGAATTGTTTGCTGTCTAACACTTAAGGGAGGCTGGATTTTAACTTATCATTTTAGAATTAACACAATAAGGAATCAATGTACTACAGGTCATATGTGACAGAAGGAATAATATTTTGAACGATGGCAAAGGAATGAATGGGTAGCTGTGTGTATGTGTGTGCCAAGGGGTGTGCGTGTACACATTTAACAATCAACAAACCAAACCTGACCTACTGGCAGCTTTTGAGCCAGTAACAGCCTGCTAATGTATGCAGAGCATTCAATAAACAGCCTGTTATTTTCCTTGTTTGGCTTGTCATTGTCAATTGTTTAGGCTACATGTTCTCCATACATGAACAATGATAAGTTAATTGTATGCCTGTTTAAAAATGTTTTACCCCCCCTTATCTTATTTTATTTGTTATTGTCTATATTGTTTATCTATATTGTCATTTTTTTCCATCTATTTTATTGGTTTTCTTACAAAATGTTCATTTTTATCTGTGTTGTGCATGAGTCTCAAATAGTTTCACCATCTATATTCATACTGCTATTATCCACTTGTCATTCATCTGTAAAGCACTTTGAATTGCACTAACCTGTGCAAAAGGTGCCATACAGATGAAGTTTGATTGATTAATTGATTGCCATGTTCAGAATCTGGTAGGGGGAGGCACCAGGGTTGGTCAGTCAGATTCCACCGGGGGTTGGCGCTACTCCCGAAGAAGCCATTGAAAAGAAGCTATGTTTTATGAATGTCCTATTAGCCTTCACATGCTCTGCAAATTTACATTTTGAAATTATTTAATTTGATTGACAAGCTCTACAATTGTATAGTTTGTCTAATACTACTAGTACTATGCATTTTCCCAGCCTAGATGAATTTTTAAGATGCCGTTCTGCTTATGTTAGTGTAAATATCTTTATTTCATCTTTCATTTGTCAGGATGTTCAGCAGCTGAGAGATTTACAGAAAAGAATAGTAGACTGCCATATAAAGGATATTTGGCACGTTTGCACACTTATTTGCAACCAATGGATGCAACTTGAATGAAAAAGAGACTGTGTAATTGGTTATTTCTTGTTTTCTATTTACATAACACTAATACTCAACAAATTACATTTAAAATTCAGTTTCCAGCTCTTTTCTCTGGAACACCCAATTAAGGTTCAGAGATGAGAACAGTATGGTAGCAGCAGCTCCTCTGTAATCACCACGGTGAGGTCTCCAACCTGTACACATTGATCCTGTATTGATCTGTGTATGAGAAACTCTGGTTTAACCCAGTTCTCCATTCTCACTCGCCATTTTCACTCGATATTCTGACTGAAGGGCAGCAGCTGGATGGTCAAAAGTTGACCAACACAGATAGAGACAGAGAGGGAGACAAAGACAAGAAGATAAGAGGCAGGGTCCAGTTCGGCGCAGCAATAACAATAACCTTGGCAAAAGGATAATTCCCCAGCTTTACCATACAGTATGTGGGTGTTTGTGATCCTTATACTCAGCAATTATGAGGAGTGCCTTGTATACTGCAATCATTCATGAAGACCTCCCTTTGCACTCTTTATTCTCGCTGGTTGTGAGACCAGTCAAATATGCTTAGTTTCCCTTTAAGGTGCAGTTTTTGCTGCTCTTGTTGTGACAGAATAAGGCTACAAGGAAATGTTCCTCCTCCATCTTAAAACATCAAAAAGGTCTTTGAATTGCTTCTGTTGCCAAGAAAGATAAATGTGGTTTTGACGCATATGCCAGTAAAATGTAAAACCATGTGTCAGTTCTGTCAGGCCTGGGAGAGGCTTTACAACAAAATTGTTTACTCTTCCTCTTGAATAGCCTGATCAAACTTTTATTAGCATGCTGGATGGTGGTAAAACTACTCTGCATCAGCAAAATATTACAATGGCTTACAACAAGTTTTATGAGCAAAGCAGAGCTTCTCCCGTGGCACAGTTCATTTTCACATTTAAATCAGACACCATTTCTCATTTAAAAACTAAATGTATGCTTCCTGTTGTGGGAATCCTTATAGAATCAATAAAGACAAAGTCAGTTTTCCAGGGTGAACACTTGCCTCCTGGCAAGCAGATTTAAGCATCTATTTCATATGCAGGAAAAGCAACTGGCGCTTGTAATCAATACACCCAAAATGAGCCAGTCAATTGTAGAATATGCAAGCTTTATAATTTAATCAGATGTTAAGAACTGACCTCACGGGGATTAAAACAGATATAAACAATAGACTGGCTGCGAAACTGTCAGCCAGAAGATGTGTGATACAGTTAAGAGGGTTTTATCTGATATGGAGTTTCAAGGCACAAACATTAGGAAATGTCAAACAAACTCACCTTGAAAAGCATTTGAGAATTATGTTGTTTCACCCATGACATGCTACTGTATTTTACCAGACATTTCAAATGGACACAAACTTCGTATTACCATTAAACTGACCATTTTAAAATGCGTCTTACATCTGGTTTGACTTCTCTTGGAGCACTGTAGCTAATAGAAAACACTCACCATGAGGATATCTCACTCATTTTGCTGCCTGTGTCAACAACATCATCTATAAAACATGGAAAGTGTTCTGGCAACTTTTCTGCCTCATAAAAACAAACTGTCACCATGAATGCAGGCTAATTAAGGTGTCAAAGCAGACGGCATTGTTTCATGTAGACACGTGTGCAAAGACACATAAGAGGATTATATACAGTGGGGCAAAAAAGTATTTAGTCAGCCACCAATTGTGCAAGTTCTCCCACTTAAAANTTTTAAGTGGGAGAACTTGCACAATTGGTGGCTGACTAAATACTTTTTTGCCCCACTGTAAACCCCCTTAGTGTTTTCAGTGTTTATCATAGCTTCTTATTTATTCCATACAAAAACCCATGGAATTGTTTTATGTAATTATCGTTAGCTTTAAGTAAACAGTTTGTCTTTTTCTATATCTGAAAATTTAATATATGCAGCTGCACCAAGTAAAGATGTAGAGGGAAATGCTGTAAGAAGTTGAAACAGTAAAGTACAACACATTTGATGGAAAAAGAGAAAGATGGAGAGTTCATTGATGCCAAAATTGCCAAAAGCAGGAATTCACAGTCGGCTGTGGTATTTTTAGTCAGCTCATCTCACCGCCCTAAAAGGATGGTGATCGCCATAGATATTTTATTTTTATGTCCAGCAGTACCCAAGGAAATACACTGCATTTCCACCTCCATCTTAACAAGATGGAAAGAAATCCTGCCAACACACAGCTCAAAACAGCAAGTCAGCACTAGAATTTCAAAACCGGAAGAAGTAAAGGTTCAAAAATGAGGCAAAAAGTGTGCAGAGTGTGTATAACTAGCAGCCAGCTGGAGAACATTTGATCATTTCAGGATAACTGTCCTTTCTAAGCCACCAAGGACATACAAAGAAGTTCATCTTTGCTAATGTTTACACTGTCTAGAGGATCTGCAGTGGTGGGAACCATCCATTCATCAGATTTCCCCAAACAACTGATGTGAGGAAAATGTAGCAGATAATGGGGGTAAATATGGCACTTTTGGACTCACGGCGCAATCATCTGGCTACAAAAAACATTTAGACTGCATGAACTGATTGGCTGGTGTGTGCTTATTGAGTTGTTAAAAGATATGCTGATGTTTAAACTGGCACAGAGGTGAGTACAGTGCCTTGCGAAAGTATTCACCCCCTTTGCCATTTTTCCTATTTTGTTGCCTTACACCCTGGAGCTAAAATTATTTTGGGAGGGGTTTGTATCATTTGATTTACTCAACATGCCCACAACTTTGAAGATGCAAAATATTTTTAATTGTGAAAACAACAAGAAATAAGTAAAAAAAAAAAGCAGAAAACTTAACTTTTCACCCCCCTAAAGTCAATATTTTGTAGAGCCACCTTTTGCAGCAATTACAGCTGCAAGTCTCTTGGGGTATGTCTATGAGCTTGGCACATCTAGCCACTGGGATGTTTTCCCATTCGCTCTGTGGACCTATGGACAGACACTCCAATCTCTGCTGTCAAGCTTTCCAGCTCCTTCAGGGTTACCTTTGGTGTCTTTGTTACCTCTATGATTAATGCCCTTCTTGCCTTGTCCGTGAGTTTTGATGGGCGGCCCTTCCTTGGCAGATTTGTGGTGGTGCCACATTCTTTCCATTCCAGTATTTGATTTTTTTTTTATAACCCAACCCTGATACTTCTCCAGAACTTTGATCCTGACCTGTTTGGAGAGATCCTTGGTCTTCATGGTGCCCCTTGCTTAGTGGTGTTGCAGACTCTGGGGCCCTTCAGAACATCTGTGTTTATACTAAGATCATGTGTCACTTAGATTGCACACAGGTGGACATTATTTCACTAATTATTCACTATTATTAAATAAAATATAAAATCCATTTAAATTACAAGTCGAAAAATGACAAGGGGGGTGAATACTTTTGCAAGGCACTGTAGATACTCAGTTTTGTATTGGGCTGTACAGTTCCTTTAGATTTGTTAAGACATGTACTATAGGTGAAGAAGGCTCCGTAGCTGAAAACAGAATTTTATTTGCCAGAAGCAAATTCTTCAATGGGTGCCTCTTTTACGATAAGATAAGACAGGTGTCACAAAGACAGGTGCAGCTAACATGTGCAGCTTTAATCCTTCCAGTCTTCAGTTTTTGTTGCATACTTCCCGCCGGTGGGATTACTTTATTATTTTTGAAAGTTATTATATCAGTTATTAAAAGGCATGCATCTGTCTAAACTTGAGTGAACTGAGTTTATATGGCTGTTTCATTAAAACTGGAGCTCAGTCTGTCTTTTAAATGGATTAGCAGTGTCATTGCCATAATGGCACTGCAGAGAACAGCTTTTGTTTTGGCTTTTACACTGTAAAATGTCACATAAAGGTTCCATCCTTTCTTGTCTCAGCAAGTGTCTTCTGTGACTTGCAATAATGTATCACATCATTTATATGATGTCAGCTGTGGACTATAATAATTAGTAAGAGTGTAGTGAAGTTAATGCAGTGCATGCACATTTCTTGTCAAATTTGCTCTATTGTATTTTGTTGTTTTCATTTGTTTGAGTTTACTTGGTATTATACCAGTGTATTTTAATCTTTTAAACTTGGATATATGAGTAACTTGCAGTTTACACCCACAGGTTCATCCATTCATTTACATTATTCTTCTGGCTGAGTGCTTGTCCTGTGGAACTTTAACAATACCTTCACTGTGTTTGAGTGGTGTGTGTGTGTGAGGTTAAAAAAGAGGGAATAAGAATACTAGCCTAAAGAAGAATGCCTTAGAAAAACATGTGTTTTTAAACCTTTGTCCTGCAAGTAACCAGACTACTTCTGCTCAGTGTTTCTCCGCTCTGAGATTTCACTGCCTGCGGGATGTGATTGTGGAATATGTCTTCGATAATAAACTGGCTTTCTGCAGGCTGCAACTCACCACTGTCAGTGTTAATCAGCCACACCTTAAAAGAATGTCCTTTGTGGTAGTTCAATGAAATGTAGAGTATAGTATGTCATGTACTAAAAGACAAGATCTGATTTTAACAGATGCACTTGAAAATAAACTGTATGTGTTCTTACAGTACATAAGATACTATACTATCACATCATGTCTACTATAAGTTACTTGTAGTGACCTACATATGTCAACCCACGCTATTATTAAATCTTCTATAATGGATAGTGTATGCATGTATGTGTGTGTACACACATACATGCATAATGAACTGATTTAAATAGCAACAAAATATGTGTGGAAGTATTATACAAGAGGACAGCCTCTCACCTCATTAGGCATAATTTTGGTAGATTATAGGCTGGCAGATTCTATAATGAAACTGTCAAAAAGACGTACTGCTCTTGTGTACTGTATGTTGCTTTTGTAACTTACTGGCCTGTAATATTTTGCTCAACACAACCATATTCTGTTTTTTCTTTTTCTACTCTTAGGTCCAAAGGAAAGCTACGGCATCAGTAAGAGGACGCTGGACCTTGGCAGGGACTCATCAACACAGGACACAGACAGCGAAGTCCACTCTGTCACCACTGTGTCACCAATGAACTTCCCCAACCACCAGCCTGTCCTGCTGCTTCATGAGCACCTACTTACAAGGGACTTCCAGGGGGACCAGCACTATTTCAGGAGGGATGGCTCTGTGGCTGCATATTCCACCATGCCAGGCTCTGTGTCCGCCTCAGATGCAGGAGACCCTGTCACTCAGCTGGTGCCCCATGAGGATGCCCCGGCCTTCTCAGACATTGCCACTACTGCCACTGCAGCTGCCACCTCTCCACTGACCACATTTTCTCCCACAACACCAAGGCCGCCCATGTCTCTCTCTCAAAAGAAGTCCTCTAAGGAGAAGACCAGGGAGTCAGACAAGGTAGAGCCGACAACAGACTCACTCACCACTCAAGTGACACCAAATAATAGAGGTTCAGTCAGTGAGAACAAGCCAGTGGCTTCCCTATCCTCACAGAGAAGTCAGCCTCAAAGTTGGAGTGCTTTTCCTGCAGAGGCCACTCTAGCACCCTCCTCAATGAAGATGGGGAAAGGGGAAGCTAGGGAAACAGCACTGAAAAACAAAACCAGCCCTGATCACCTGCTCCCCGACCTAACTTCAGCATCCCGCGAAGAAGGTACCACCACAACATCCACAACTGTCATCACAACTACCACCATCACCACCATGCAAACAGCAGGTAGGCATGTTGAGGTTCTCTCTGACTTTCAAAGATATACTGAAAAGAACATTCAAATGACTTTGAAATAAATAGAAGCAGCATCCAAATAACGTTTTTCCCGATGGAAATTCAAAATTGAGCGTACCTTCCCCCTTAAGATTCAACACATCCATCCCAGAGGACAAGAAAATTAAGCATCAGGTCATCAACATCGCTGCTGGTCATTTTGCATGCCGCACACCGCTATTCATCTCTCCACCAGGGATAACAGAGTTGCTCATGTGTCAAAAACAATCAGATTTTCCCCAATGTGCCATGCCTGTCTGTTCCGCTGGCCACAGAAGACTGAAGGCCAGGATGAGCAGTGTTGGAGAGGAAATCTGCAGAGATAGAGGGTTATGGGGCCATGGAGACACAGGTGGACTGTCAGAAAGATCAGTGGTCCGGGAAAAAGGGAATCACTTGTCTTTTTACTGTCTCCCACAGAGCCATGCAGTCTGAATTTCACTGACCCTGAGGGTAACATCGAAATCCTGCAGCAACTTGACTCTGGAGTGGAGTGTAACTACTTGGTTACTGTCTACCTTGGATATGGCATTGAGGTTCAGGTCAGTGCTAAAGGCTCACCATAATGTTGTCACTTATTAGCAGTTTTTAAACTATACTATGCAACTCCTGATAAAGTGGTAAAGTTCAAAACTTTAAATCCACATCCACATTTTTTGAGAACTTGAGGGCAGACAGATACAAGTTCTAAAAACAACATTGACATTTTTCTACTTTTTAAGCAGGCAAACACCTATTTACACATCCAGCAGGTACAGAGCAACAATAGCATACATTCAGAGTTGTGTTTCCGGCCACTTGATGAATGTAAGTCCAATATTTTCTTCTTTCAGCTCTGTTTTCTGTCTCCACCAACCCATAAGGAATAATCTGGCTCTTTAGAGGCTAAATGCTCCATTAAGTTCACTGGCTGGTCGCCAACTTTGTTTGCTTTTTGATGCTGGGCGAGTAGCGTACAATGAGTTTATCAGAACTTTTCAATGAAAACAGCTGCCAGAATCTGGAAATTACGTTGATGAGAGCTGTGAGACTGAACTAAAACAGTAAAGTTGCGGGGACATAAAACCAAAACCATCAGCTGAAAGACATTATAACGCTCAGTAGGCCTGAAAGGAACTGCAGAATTGGGTGACATTTGTCTCTGGGCTTGTCACTATGAGTGACCCAATTCACACACAAATACTGTTAATCTAAAAATATTGATTATAGCTATTTTAACATGAGCTGTGCTGTTTTATGCTTTTTAAAACACTTCTGAGAGTAAAATAATGTTGCAAAAAACAGGGGTTCGTTCAACCGGTGAAAAGCACTGACAAAGTGGTTTAGTCTTAGCTATTACAGTATTCCCTGGTCTTGTGTGGGTTGATGGAGATAGACAGGCAGTAAATTGCTGGGGTGAGGGGGTGGACGGGGGCACAAGTGACGGGGTCTGTCTCAGGTTGAATGTTTGCTTGGTAAGTCTTTTCACAAAAGGTTATAAAAATTAACTGTCAGTGTGTGTGTTCCCTGGCATTTGCAATTCCTCTAACGCCTCATTTACCACTGGAGACTTTAAAATGTGTGAGCTTTGTCTTGCTGCCTCTGGAGGGCTAAGATAAGTCTTGACAGAGTATATGTTTGAGAGTGTGTTTTCCACTGAAAGCTTCCGCTGGGTAACTTAAGTAAATCGTGAAGCACGGGCACACTTCCCTGCACATGTGCATGCACACACACACACACACACATACGCATTTCACCAAGTCCCACTGCTTCTCCAATGCATTTGGCAGAAAAGGAAAAGTATATAGACATTGTATCCTCACACATCTACCAGGCCTGATAAAGAAACAGGAGGAAGCCATGTGTTTCAGCACCACCATGTGAACAGATGGAGCGACCGACTCCCTCCCTCCTACAGCTTAACTGATAGTAATCTGATGGCAAACTATACAGACAATTGCTTGGCATGGCTGAAGAGACTGAGGAACCATGGTCTCTGTTCCTGGCGAAGACATAAACTGACTGAAAATGGAAAGACAGAAATTGAAGTCAAGTATGCGTCATACCTTCTCATCAGCAATGTGTGAAGCTCCTCTGCCTGGGGGCTTTCCAGGTCCCAAGGTTTATAAAGGAATGAAGGAGATCAGAAAGTAAACTCGTGGAGTAGCAGTGTGCACAGAAAATGTTATGTAACTGGGACAATTTTTTACCTCACATGAATGTTTTTACACACGGATGATTTTTAATTCTCAACAATTTCACAATTCTTGAAGCAAGCAGGAAGAGATGGACACACATTTACGTGTTGTCTCATGGGATTTACACACACACACACACACACACACACACACACACACACACACACACACACACACACACCCTTGGGATTCCAATCTGAAAGTTGCAGCAATGAAGTTACACTTCCCTTTACTGTAAGCATTCTGGCTAATATCATCTGTCCTGTGTTTTGGTCAGCCACCCTTTATAATCCCTTTTTTGGCATTGTGCCTCTGTTCACAGCAGAGAGTAGATGGGAAACATAAATAGAAAATAAGCGTGCAATGCAACAAGGGTCCCCAGCAGGATTTGAACCAGGGACATTATAATTACCACCAGGTCATGTACCTGGAAGCCGCCACTCTTTTTATTTTTGACTTTGCTATTTTGATTATTGTACCAGCAAGATTACTGTACTGTATTTGCAATGATACACAAGAACAGATAACAATGCTGATATACATATGTCAAATTGTCATTTTTGTGCACATAAGGGTACCCCATTCCAGGGACTAAACTTATCCAAAAGGCACACTGTAACATCATTTTCCATTCCTTTTTTAAATTTTTGTAAACAATAATGTGACAACAACAACAGACGCTTTACTGAGAAACATGCAATGTAATAATTTCATTTGCACACATTAACAGCAGAACACATGCCAAGTAATTCAACACAAATAGATTAGATCAATGCTCCGTCCTTTCATCATGTTTACGTATGTAATTTGAAGATACTAAATCAAAGTATCCTATAAGAAAAGAGCGAGATGAAATGAACTGGTGTAGCGACTAAATTGATTGCTTCCATTTTTCTGATGAGCTTATTTGTCATCGTCACACAGCGATCTCTGGAGGGATGACAGACCTTCCCCTGCCATTTCTCTGGTCAGATTATGGACAGTTTGTTTGTTTATGGCCATGGATTTTTTTTTCCTGAAACACAGAAATATACGTCTTAGTGTTCACTCTGATCAGCTGATACCATTTACTGTGCCGAACATTAACATGCGGAAGAGGCTTATGCTCCACACTACAGAGCAGAGGAGCCGTAGGAAGTGAAGTGCATGGTATTGTTTTGGCAGTCGGCCTCCGTTATGGAAGGGAATCATCATTATAGCAGACAGACCAGCAGTTTGCAAGGGCAAAGGAAGGAAATTAGGTGAAGGAAAAACTCTGAAGGATGGATGCGGTGAATATTTATGTTGATGTAGTGTACCTATGGATAAGCAAGATCAGACCTTTTCTGTGTTTAGTCAATACCCCTTTCAGCAGTCTGGCAGCTCGCAGGAGAGGGAGGATGAAAAATGTATCAAGAGAATTTATTGCCCTCAGCCTGACTGTTCAACCCCTCTGCCACAGCTAACAGCATATAATGCATTGCCCCATCTGGTGATTCTGGCCACATTACGATTTATTTGCAGAATAATTGCACAAATATTAGGAGGCTGATGTAACAGCAACAGAAACTTTCAGCACAGAGATAAACTAATGATGTAATAAACACTGAAAGTATATTTTGTAAAAAGGAGTTGCAATTTAGTGTACACTGCACAGAAGTATTTAACAGTTAAATATGTAAAATATGTGCAGGACGTTTGAACAGGTAGAGTGCAAACTGTCAGTTATGCGTTAAGATGTAGATTTTTGTCTGACATTCCTAGCTATTATATTGTAGTATTATATAATATAATACAATATATAACTTTATAGCCTGAGCAGGTTACTGTAACATGGAGGAAGGCTTTTATTTCAGGTTTCAGTTCACTCAGTTTTCATGCCCTTGAAATAAACTGTAGGCAGGCTTAAATAGAAAATATAAAGAATCAATCTTACCATTCACTTAAGATGGTGTGGTTGTGATTGATTATTTTAATCAATAAAGATAGACATATTCAGTTTATACTGTTTTTATTTCATGAGCATGTCAAAACAGCTGCGTCACTAAATTTGGGATAATTTGAGAGATATTTACCCATGATGGGATATAGATCTTGTATTTGCATGCAGTTATCCCAGGTTATCCCCTCTCTCCACTGTATATATACACACAGTATATACACACACACACGCAAGGTTTTACCAGTGAATTGGCAATATCTTATCTCTTATTTCACATCTCATTTCTGTCCTCTATATCTGTCTCCTCCTCTTCTCCGCAGTCACTTCGGCAATAAGGTTTTAGTAGAGGGCAGATGGAGGTTTTCCAGAACTGGGCTGTGGCATTAAAGTGCTTAAAATCTGTTTTGGAGCTTTTTTTATTTGATCAAATAAATCCAGTGGGTTAGCTAGCTATCAGCTTTTTCCAGGCCATCTGTCCCACTCTGATTTCCCCGTCTCCTCTGCTCACTGATCTACCTGCCTGGGTCTCAAGGAGTTACCATCGGAGGCTCGGCACAGGTTGTCCCAGCTCTGTTGCACGGTGGCCACATCTCTGCACTCTTGCAAAAAAAGAATGTATTGTGTGGGGAGGACTGAGAGTGGTTGATACATTTCAGGGGTTAGGAGCACAGACGTGGCCAATTTCTCCCACTGCCACAAAGGCTGATTGGGGGAGTGTTTCCATTTTCTGACAGAGTTAAAGCAGCATCATTCAAGGCGATGATGAGGGAGGATTTGGTCAATACTGTATCTCTCATTTTTCTCTTCTCCATCCCTCTCCCAACTCTTCCACCCTCTTTTCCTTTTTTTTCTGGTTCCATCCTGCTCTCATTTATCAGTTTTTCTATGTGATGTGTCTAGCTCCTCTACCCTGTCTCAATCAGTTTCAGTTATTGTGGTGAACTTGGGGATAAATTAACAGGACACAGGAATGAATTAACGCAACTCTAGCTGGACTCGCTATACGATTGCCTTTTCTAATTAAAACCTTTTATTTTATTTTTTTGATTATGTTGGTTAAAACAACAAGTGACAAATGTTTAAGCAGGAATTTAATAAGAAGGAAACATAATACAAAGAGATTGTAAAAAAATTGAATGAAATGCCAAACTTTCTTTGTTTTGTTAATTAAAGCTTATAAATATCATACAGAGGCCTTGAGTCTCAGTGGGGGAAATTACTGTTTCCAAGGTTTTCATCCTCAAATGAGTGAATATTGTTTGGATGATTCCAAATAAAGCAAAATAAAACTTAAGAACCAAACATCTAATGAGCTCAAGGGTGCGTGTGCTAATGAGTTATGCCCTCAGGTGGGGATGAAGCACTGTCGAGGTGGATCATCAGTGAAATTCCCCCTTCAAGGATTAAGATGTTACAGAGCATGCCAAGTGTTTATAGCTAACCTGACTTGAGGGTTAACGATTGGATATTTGATGCTGCCTTTGCGACCACACTCCTCCGACTCCAATCAATAGTCATGTTAATAAGCAGCACCAATACTTGACACACAGCCCCCTCTCAGTGCTGGGTGGATTGCTCTATTGATCCTTGCACTCTCATTTTAATTCCAGCATTTCCTACAAAAGAAGCAAAATGCACATGGCATTGACCCTGGCCAAGTGTGGCTGACGAGGGATGGAATTAAATTTGATTAGTTGTTTTTCAGTGACCGATAGTGCTCTCATCAGATGAAAGGGCCACGAGTGTTATCAAATTTCCACCAAAGACAAGTCTCGACACTTTTGTAAAACCAACAATTCCCCTTTAAAATACAATGATGCCTGTAATCCTTCCTCCTCACCTCTGACATACTAAAAGTGGTGTTTTAACAAGGCAATTTACATGTTTTGACCATCCTGTGACTCTGGTCCCCAGAAGCACAAATGCAACATAGCAGAGACATGTCGCAGAGAAACTGAGCCGGAATGAGTAATGGAGGCCACGACAGGCTTGCTGCCTTTAATCAACCTGAGATGAGTCAGAAGGAAGCCTTCATCATGCTGTGCCTTGGGGGAAAAAGCAGGACATAAAGAAGGCCAGTTTGATCTTGATGAGCTTTTTAGGGTGTCAAGGCTTTGCCGAGATGAGTTTTCATGGGGCCTAGGCATCCAGAGAGGAATGCTTTCAGGTGACACTAATTGCTCCTTCACCCAGCTAGCTGTCATAAAGGGAGAAGACTCTGTCTGGCAGGAGGCTATGTTCTCTCCAACTCTTTCAGCGTCATGATGAGGATGGGAGAGTAAAGATGCGTGCTAGAAAATAAGAGTAATCAGCATTGCATGAATTTAAATCTATGCAAAAGTGCACACTGCAGCAAATAAACGGAGATGTCAAGGCCCAAGGCGCCTCAGAAACTGAGGCTGATTTATCAGAAAAGCAAGAATCTCATCTCATGAATGTGTTTCAAATGCTGAGGGTCATAATGTCCGCTATACTGTAAGCTTCTGGAAGGAAAAAAATATTTGTGAAGATGGTTGCTATAGGGTGGAGGCATTTGGTGATCTCAGGAGCATAAAATGGGCCATCTTAAATGTGACATAAGTGACAATGAGCAAGTTCGTATTGTATTCAGCCACTGGCTCTGGCACATTCTCATTAACATTCAGCTTTTGCTCCAAATTGTCTCTTGGATCCATTGTTTTAGACAGAAGGGCAAACAGGAAATGGCCTTGGCTGTTTTATATAAGAGGTGAATGTTCAATTAAGATAACGTTTTTCACATAATGAGCACTGGAAGAACTCTTTTTTTGTATGAATTTATCAAGAGATACACAAAAACACCAACTGGATGTGGTGTACCAAGATTATTGTGAGCCTTAGATAGTGGAGGGCGATGAGGTAGGTACACTACCAGTGTTCTCCACTGCATAAGCCAATGAGTTTTATTATAGTAATGATGACTCTGCAGCTGGTGAGTCCAATGGCTGTTGATTTATTGCCCCCCAGCAGCAGGGTCATTTAATTTCCATGTATAGTGGGATCATTTTGATTGCTTACTGCTCATTTCGGCATAAGCAACGGCTCCTGTGAGTCAGTCTAAATGTTCATTGCAGAGCACCACCAGATGTTTTCAACAGTAAATTATCAATGAGAGCCAGCCTCTGCGGACAGTTAACTCATACTGTGTACTTACGGATAACTTAATGAGTGAATAACAATTACATGCCATGTGTAAAAAGACTAATTTGTTTGACAGATTGTTTATTTCAAAACACCAGGAGAAATATTTTCTCTTGAGTTTTTTTCTTTTTTTAAGTAGACAGTGACTCCCTAATTGCATGATAGATTATTTAGTTTATCTCTTATGTGCGACTAACTGTCAGATACCAGCAGTGACTCTATAGTCACAGATTAAAAACCCATGTCAGGCTGCTTTCTGTTTGGATGTGATAAGATGGATCTTCACCCCTGCTCACTGTTCACTCTCATAGTAACACTGCAGCACACTGGAAGCTCCCTGTTCTACAAAGGTCATGGTAAACACAGCAAGATCAAAGTATTCAATCCTGCAAATATTGCTATCCTTTGAAACCTTTATTCTAGAGATTTTCTCCACATCTTTTGTATTCCGAGTGCAGTCCTAGGCCTGTCCATTGTACTGTGGCCTTGCAGGATGGTCTGTTCATTATAGTGGTTTGATTGAAAAGACAGTGGCCAGAGGAGAGAGATGACCCTCTCTGCTCTAGTCCTCTCATTCTGATTGGGCTCAGGAAAGATTTTATTGGAACAAAGAAATGCTTCAAGTCAAAGAGCACCTACCCAAAGGACAGTCTTATATTTCTAGCATTGTTAAGGAGCATTCCTTTCATAAACTGGATAAAAATACATAAATAAATAAATAAAAAACACTAAACAGACACTTTTCTCAAAATGGAACAGCACAATGTTTAGATGGCATCCTCTGATAATGTGGCTGGTGCAGAAGTGTGCTTGGTCAGCCAAATCCCCGGTCCCACAAATGTGTCTGCTGAGGCAGAGATTCCAGCTCGGAGTTACAATAAGCCTGCTCTCATTACAGTCCAGAGGAACATGTATTTGTGTGTACATACGTGCACATGCATGCATGTGTGTGCGTGATAGAGACAGAGAGACAGTGAGAAAGAAGTCCCTCTGGGCATTTGGCTGCAGCACTGGTGAAGATAAGGTAGTCTGATGTCTCCTGACATGGCCAATGATTCATAATTGAGGCAGGACAGCTGTTGCCGGCTGCACTGACAGGTCCCAGGGTGGATGACAGATTATAGGGCCCTCTGGGACCAAACTATATATATTATATATATATATATATATATATATATCCAAAGTCCAAATGTTCGCTGTCCACTATCTGCTCACCTGTCCTTCATGAGCCTCCCTGGTATATGTAAACTAAGTGGTCACAGAGCCACAATCTGTTTGACCTCACTGAATAAGTTGCAATATCAGAGTGCGTACCACACAGCAGATGGACACACTGCCATAAACACCTGCGCAATGTGATGTTCACTAAATGAACAATAAATACCACTTTTGTAAAACTTTATGTTTGTCATTTTGTCAGTTTTCTTCAGTCTGCATTCATATGAACATCGGTATGAATATACAATAATAATAATCATCATAATCATAATAATCTTTCCATCACCAACAGAAATAGTGCAGCTTTATCACAAAATGTCACACGAATCAGTTAGGAAAACTGTCTGATCACAATTTATAAAATATATAATAAATAAACTGTATTTGTATAGTGCTTTTCTTAATAAAGTTTCAAAGTGCTGTCCAAAGAAAAGATCAAAGTGCTTTACAGGGAAAATTCAAAATACAGTTAAATAATCAAAATGAAAATAAATAGGTAAATGACTGTAACAAACTAAATAAATGCATTCATAGTTATATTAATTATAGGGGGCTCAAACACAACCAGAAGAAATATAAAATATTCATGTAGCCTGTCTGATCTCAATGGGTAGAGTGTTCTAATGTCTGGAGACTTTATCTGACTTTAAAGGCCTGGTCACCCTTGGTTACTAGCTGAGATCTAGTAATAACCAGAAGAGCTCCATCCATTGATCGAAGATCACACCAAGGCATGTAAGGTTCAAATCAGTGAGATGTATATGGAGCAAAGCGATTTAATGCTTTGAAAGTCAGCAGTAAAATTTTAGTATCAATGCAGAACAGGGAGCCAACATAAGTTAGCTTGCTGTTGAAATAATGTAGCTGCTACAAATTGCTACCTCAGATTTATCATCATCAGATTTTATCACTATTAAATGTTATGAAATTTTGGGATATGAAGCATCTGATATCGTTAGCTGCGGTTACATGGACATTTCTTCAACCTGATTGAAATCATTCTGATTAGAGATTCCAACTTAACTGTTTACATACAGTTAAGTGTATGTAAACATACACTTAAATAAAGTGTAAATAAAGGGATCCAATAAGATATGCATTCACATGCCTGAAGCATTTAATCAGAATATAACTCTTGACATGCGCAAAGTTGTTCCGCCCGCTTTGAAGCATCTAATCTGCCAGAAATATAACAGAAGAAGAAGGTTTTTTTAATCGGCTTTGTTCATCTTTTCAAACACTTGTTTGGACAACTCGTTGTTTTGAGCCTTTCGACAGAGAGAAACGATCGGATTAAGCGTTTACATGGTTATTAGGCACTAATGTTTTTCGATTGAACGGATCATCAAAGGTTTACACCCCCCCCTCAACCCGATTGAAAATTCCTTCAGATCAGGATCAGTCTCTTCCGATTGATGAGGCATTTTTATTCTGACTGGGCTATTATTCCGATTAGTGGAATATTAGGGTACATGTAAACACAGCTATTGAGGCAGGCAAAAAGATTGACAGACTACTAGAATTGTTGGATTGCACATACATCAAAAAACTGCGTGTCATCCACATCATGGCTTTATGGACATCATTCAGTACTGATGGATTAAATGAGGGCTTTTCAAGAGTGCACATTCCCAGAAGTTACTGGCTAGGAAAAGCTAGAAGTAACATATTCAAATATCATTATGTTGGAAGTAAAGAATCCTAACTGAGCACTTTTGTATTTATTATTTTTGAACATGCCATGAATGCATTTGGATTAATAAACTTTCATCCAGTTTAAAATGTTTTATTCATTGGTTTGCATTCAAGAGTAAATGCTTTGTTATAAAAGAAAAGTCCCATTTACTGTAAAGGTGTCTTGTCAGATGGGTGTGGTAGGATAGCAAACTGTTTAATGTTTAATATTAAATTTCCCACTGAAGTTCTTTAATACTCCAAACACTCATCGCAGAGCACATTTTATATTTCTTCTTGTATTGTCTCATTTTTGAATTATAAGGGCCATCCTTGGAGCCACAGGCTACAGGGGAGGGTGAATTGAGCTGGGATTTCCGCCAGTTCCACGGAGGGCTTTAGCAAGAAGGACATTTGATTTCCAGAGATGGTTGACTGAAATATGTATGAGCCATGGTGGAGTATCAGCCATCTCTCATGGACTCACCAGCTTTACATAATCATGGTGGCAACAGAAACACATGACAGAATAATCATTTGAGAATGAAATTGAGAGAAGGAAATTATATAGGTTCTGGTCTTTTTTATACTTTATCTGAATCCCCAATAAATACAATCTGAATTGGAAAAACTAACTAGCTTCACTGTAGGCTTTAAAATGTTAGGGTAAAAAAAAGTACATATACATACTCCAATTGTCATGTTCCTCAAAAATATCAAGTTTAAGCTACATTATACAAGACTGCAATGTAAACAACAATAAATCACACCACAATCTATCATGGATGTAATTTAGAATTGAGTCTCCACGGTTGTCGAAATTTGTCAGACAATCAAGTTAATTTGACGCTTAGCGAAATTACACTTCCACATTGCCTGCATTTCAGCCTTATTCCTTGAATATGAATGTTAAATTGAAGGAGAATTACTGTGCTGCACTGTGGGGTGAATTATGAAGTTATAAGATGAGCAAGTAGCTGAAGTAACCTGATTTGCAAAACATCCAAGCCCTCCATATTAACTCAGAGACAAAAAGGCAGAAGTGGGGGAAAAAAAGGAGAACTGTGCCTAAGGCTTTGTCATTGCCGCTGCCCTTGAGAAAGAGAGAAACAGGGATTCTAAAGTCATGTGACATTCCTTTATTACTCACTGTGACACTGTTGTTTAAGGCTCCTGCAACAACTAAACGACCTAAGCTACAATATGCACAGTTTTCTTGTATTAAAACATACATAAATGATTTTCTAACACACACAAAACATTGTAATATCTGCTGTTTGACTATTTTGACCTACTGTTTGGCTGAAAACCTCCAGATTGGTGATGTGTTTAATTCTGGTTGTGATAAAAAAAATCAAATCAATCAAAGTGGCTGACCTCATGGATCGTTCAGGATAAAGTCACCTCTAAGCTCAGTCCCAGAGTGTCCATTAGCCTCTCTGCACTCATTGTCAGCTCCCCTTCAACTGAGTGACAGTTAGCCAACCTGACCAAATTCATTTTCCTGCTGCTGTTGTGCTGTGCGCTCATCATGCCCAGTGTCTCAGCTTTTCCAGGCTGTTGCACTAACACTCCTGCATACACACATTGCCCCAGGGACATCAGCCTATGGAGGGCAACCCTTTTTCTTCCTGAGACCTGAGCCCACTACCTATGACAGCATTAGCTTTCTGAACATGTTATGAATTTCACTGAGAGCTTGGAATGGATGTGGTTGAATTAGCTTTGATGGTGCACTTATCTTTCAAGACAGGAGCTGGGTCTATTTTGGATCTGGGTTGAAAGTTGGTTTAAAATAATCAGCTTCATTGAGCTCTGAGCAGTGGTATTTCATCTTTAGATTTTTTTAAATCTCTGCTCCCTTTTTTATAAACACAGGCCAATGTGCAAAACACTTAGAAAATATTTAATCTAGCTGGCTAACCCCCCCCCCCCACACACACACACAAACTACCTTAATAAGTCGAATTATTTCAAAAGGATTTAGCCTTGACAAGAAGATTCAATCCTGGATTAGCTTTAGATAGACAGATGTACTTTATTGATCCCTTGAGGGAAATTGTTTAATAAAAGTCAATCAAACCTTGACATTATTTAAGACCATGCAAACACAAGTGAAGGGCGAAGCTTTTTCTTTTTATAATGCAGAATAATAATCATGACCTGCTGTTGGATTAACACCTCTTTTATAGTTCTATTGGGAACAAATCAGATGTTGCTCCAAAATGTGTCAGCACTCCATTATCCAGACAGTTTAACTACGTGCAATCCTCCCGAGGTTCCTTCACCAGATTTAGCTGCAGATGCTGTTCAAACCTGTTGAAGACATAAAGCGCTGCTGTCAGAGTGGCTTACAGGCACAAGCAGAACACAGCAAGAGGATCAGTCAATTGTGCAACCAACCATGCATGGAATGACCCAGACAGTTTCCACAATTACTCAAAAAAAATAAAAACATGTCTACAATCCAGGAGCAGGTTAACAAAGAAATTACTAAGCCAAACATAGCCCTTAGCAACTGTGTAGGTAGACAACTGAGCAAAGTAACGCAGCAGGTGACCCATTTTTTCACAGCAACATCATTAGACTAAACTTGGCTTTAAATGGAAAGACAACAGTAGTGGCGCTGAATTAAAATCCCATCTGGTGTGAACTTAGACCTCATACGTCAACAGTCACCAGGTTTGTGTGCAATGTGATTTTTTAATGTTCAATGTTGGTCTAGTTAAAAGACTATGCATTTCCCCTGTTGGTCTTCTCAAAGAATGGGTAGAAATAAGTGTGCTCATTCTAAGATTGCTACAAATACAATCCACTGACTGTTACCTTTGATAAGTCTTGGTTCACTGACTGACTTACCCTTTGCCTTTTGTAGAGTAACACATTGCACAGTTTGCTAGCATAACATCGTACATGATGCACAGAGGTGCAGCATTAAAGGCCTACGTGTAATCAGATGGCATGGTCTCTTTTCTCAGGTGCTAAATGTGAGTGTGCTGGAGGGAGAGCGGGTGACGGTGGAGGATACAGGTGGCCGAGAACCCTTCATCCTTGCCAATGAGTCAGTCTTGATGAGGGGCCTTGTGCTACGCAGCTGGAGCAACCAGATATCCATCCGATTTCGTAGTGACCAACAGCACAACTCTGGATTCCTCCTGCTGCATTACCAAGGTGAGCCAGTACCATGCTAGCTATGTTGTCACATCAGTCAAACAACTGCTCTGCTTAGCCTCGCTCACAATGGATTCAAAGTAAGTAAGTATCACATTGGGGAAAAAAACTAATCGCAGCCTTTACGCTGACGTCTCTCCTCTGTCATTGTATTTGTTCTCAGCACTTATAGAATTTGGTTGTGCCAGCCAAAAGGCAGCCTCATTTGGGTTGTGAGACAAGCTTTATTTACAAAAATGTAAGGGCTTCTTCTGCTTCGCTTCTTATCATGTTATATATATACACACATATATCACCCAACAAGATAGGGAGGGAAGAACTGTCACTGCAGGAATGTACTCTTACGCTCACGTCATCAAAAACGTACTAACAAGGTCTATTTTCTCATACAATGGTCCGTTCCAAAACACTGACTGTTGGAGCTTACTGTAATTTACAGTCACATAGGCTTTTTCCATGCTTGTCAAGCTATCTTCCTTCCTGGACTTCTGACTGCCATTGTTGCTGTTTTGTGAGCACTGAATTCCATTGGGATTTGCAATTTGAGATTAAAGCTATACAGAATTAATTATTATATGTGATCAAATAGTAAGTACAAGAGTGTGTGACAGCAGCAAAATCTGTCAGCGGGGATAGTTACTGTATGTTGTCGGTGAATATGATGGTCCATAAATTCCTCCCTCTCTCTCTCTCTCTCTCTCTCTCTCTCTCTCTCTCTCTCTCTCTCTCGCTTGTTTTGTGCGTGACATTGATCTTCCATGTTTGCAACAATGTCTGTTTATCTTAGCAATCACACAAAGTGGCCCCCAATTACATGCCCCATCGATTTGAGTTGATGGTGGAAGCTGGTGGACAAAACAGTCATTCCACCACATTACTGTAGCACTTTCATCAGCTGGAAAATAAAAGCGACCATCAAAACAGTGCTGCTGACGTGAAATAAGTCAGCCCATCGCTGTTGTGCCGAGTGAATATTGGTGTGCGGTCAGGCTGAATGATGACAGCGAGGGGTCAACACAGATCATACAGGGTGATGCGTAGATGGGGACAGATGGTGACAAATAGTTGAAATATATTACGCTGTCAGTAGGTGTACTTTTCTCCTTCACTTCTCCTCTTCACATTTCAGTAAATCTTATTCAGCATAATTTTGTGTGAAAGCTTTTTTCAGGTTTATTAATGGACACCCTGCACTATTTCTTTGGCTCTGTTGTATTGTTAAAAAAAGACCTTTTGTATTGTTAAAAAAAAAAAAAAAAAGACCTATTGATCTATCCTTCAAATCCACATTCACTGTTAAATAAGCCCAATGGTCGCACTGCTCTATGCATGTGATGCGGACAGGGGTCTGCAGGCAGACTCGGTGGAGGCACCATAATAACCAGGGGTCATATGTTCTATAATCCTATCCTGAATATGATTCGAACCAGAATAAGACTCATAGCAGGGACAATAGTGTGCATGTTAACCTACCCATTGATGATTGACCATGTGTTGGTGACAGCAGAGACCAGAAGTTGAGCAAAGCTGAAAAAAGTGAAATAAAACTCAAATTTTTGTTTAATTATTTGAATATATGAAAAGATCAATCTTCTTAGGGGTGTCCGCGGATGTCTGGCCTAGGGCACCAAAATGGCCAGAAATGGCCTTGGATTGCTCAGTGTCAACCTCAATACTTTGTCTCACTTTGATTCAAAATAATTGATTTGATACACAGAGACACAAACACTCAACACAACACAGAGTTCAACACAGCACCTCCAAATCATTTTACTGCTAGATCCTGTTGTGTCTGATGCTACAGTAGATATTCCTGGGCACTCTATGATATCAATTGTTATGACCCTATAAAACACTTTCACATATAGACAACCTTATGTATTGTAGTTGCATATATCTATACACTAATGGCATATAAAAACCCTGCTGTCAGACGTGTGGAGGTTGTCATCCACCAAATGACCTATTTGGTTCAAATGTTGATAGGACAAATTCAGTTACACTAATGAGAAAAAATGCATAGAGCAGATTTTTAGAAGACTAGACATATTGGAGACAAAGAAGATATTTCAATTTGTGTTCCTCTCCTTGGTAAGCAGAGTATCACCTTGTCCTTTATAATGGGTTTTGAGAAATGTGATTGGACAAGCGTGGAGAAGGAGACAGAACTGTGGAGGGATGGATCTCAGCTCAGGGTAATTAATATCTGCTACAGCGTTAGCTCTGCCCGCAATGGCAGAGTGATGGATGCCTTTATAACATCAGCAGCGAGCCTGACACTTGGAACATGATTGTAGGTGTGTTTTACTGTTTATATGTATAGAGAGGGAAGTAGGAGCGTGGGACAGGAAAGAGGCTTACCACTTTCCTTGTACATCCTTATCTTTTAGTCAATACACACACGCACATATGCACATATCCTCATCTACATATAAAGAACATCCATTGCCCATTCAACAATAATGTCCAGAGACAGCCACTGCAGCTACAATATATGAAAAAAGAAATGTCCACATGCAACTAACAATGCAAAAACATAAAACATGAATTAATGCATCCTGAGTGTAAACAACCCTACTGTGTATGCACACAATTAGTATTCTTTGCTGGTGAAATAACACATTTATCTGGTTAGCATAATAGGGTTTCTCCCCACAACTTCCTTATTTTGCTATGAAAATAATCAGAATTGCGATTTGCAAGTTAAAACCCTAATACAGATAACTGCATTGATTTATTTACACACACACACACACACGCACACACAGTATATATATATAAAAACATAAAATAATTTGGATGCATGAGCATTGTGAGTACTAAGAATTAAATGTAACAACCCAAAGTCCATTTAACTCCTAATTAGGAACTTTCTTCATTTTAAATTGATCTTAATTTATGATGGACTTTAACCTCAACCCCTTTGTTATTTAGTTGATGAAATGATTGTCATCATATCTGATCTCTTAGGTGTAATATCTATAGGTGAGTCTGTAGGGCATAATCAATGGCAGCGATGTTTTACAGGAGCTATTGATCGGCTGTAACTAATAAACTGGGTTGACAAGTGAGGCGGCCAGAGGACATGTGCCACTGGCAGTGATCCACCATTTGCCACCACGTCTCAGTAGCATTGATGAGATGCAGCCTCTAGTCCAAAGTTATTTCTCTTTAATAGCCTTTATTGAGTAAATGACCATTAAAATCAAGTTTTTAACCCAACCACATAAGAATCAATAGGCCATATCATGGAAGAACTATGGTCTGGCCTTCTACAACTGAATCACTTTCCCAGAGACAACACTATTGATCTTTCTGTAAAAGGTAATGCTCTGGTGCACAGCCAGGACATGAGGCTTGGATACAGTGACAGTCGCACTCTCCCACAAGTTACCTGCTAACTACAGGCCTGCCGTCATCTCAGTGTGCCTGTGCTGATGGCTAGTCATCAGCACAGGGTTGTCTTTCCTTGGAAACAGTTTACTCTCTGTTGTAACATGTGGTGGATAATATTCTCCAAATATACTGTCATTAAATATAATAATAACAACCGACACTATATTCATTATTTGTGTTCCATTTTCTGTCAACCTATTTCATTATCTGCTGCCCTCACCTTGCCAAGTTTGATCTCATTCCACCTCTACCTGAAGGGATCCAGGCGACACTTGAAAAACTGTTTATTATTAGGCCTAAATTGAAATGAATTTTATTTGTTTGTCCAAAATACAGTGGATAACTCACTATTACTGGCTCCCTCACCTCATCTATTGTGCCCTAGTCAACAATATTTGTCCATTATTGGTTGAAGAGCAGCATTCTCAATTTGCAGTGCTCTGGCAAATGAAAAATGTGCATACAGCAGAATAAGGCTCATTAATGGGAGGAGTGTGTGAGTGAATGCAGGAGTCACACCAAGTGTTCTTTCAGGAAATGTTTACTTTCTTTAAATGATTTCCGAAAGTTGATATTTAGCAAGTTTTGACAGAGGGCGGAAGAAACCGTAACTCATTATTGGATCCAAAATGCAGATTCATCCATATTTGTTGACACAAAATACCTGAATTTCAGATAGGCGAGAAAGGGCAGTAGGCAATATAAACAGAAACACTTTATATTCAAAAAAGGCAGGACAAATCCATTGCTGTTGCACAGATAAGAGAGAGAAAAAGAAAGAAAACACGGCAGGATGTGTTCCTCTTGAACTCTTGTGAACAAGTACTGTGAAATGACAAAAACAAAGCCCATGATCAGATGCCTTATGATTATGTATTGGTTATGACAAGCTACACATGAAAACCAACTTTCTAACGTGAAACTATGCCATTTAAATCCCAAAAGCTTTTATCTCTTTTTTCCCCCCTATTCTTATTTTCCCATGGACATTATTTCAAAACAATATTAAACAAAGTACCAATACATGTCACCTATAAATTATGTTTGTGAGATATAACAACACTGACGTCAGTTTTATTGACCTGCCATGCCTTCCTTCATTCTAAAAACAGTGTCATTTTGAAAGAAATACCGGAATGCAATGGCGTGATACCACGCCACCTTGTTATCCATTTGACAGTAAATAATATTTGACAGTGAATATTACTGTTTACATATCACTTATGAACGTAGGGATTTCATCAGAATGGCCATAACCACAGTAGTGTTTTCTTTAAAATCAGTTTACTGGCGTATACTGCAACTTCCTGCCTGTGTTGGAAACTTTGTCTCTCTACAAAAGTTGAAATTTGATCTGAAAAGCTTGTTGTAAAATTGAAGGTTTACCTGAGTATTACCAATGTGACTATTTCTTCTCCTCTACAAGGAAACAATAACTAAAGACATAAGCTGCACATCTGTTTCCCGCGGCCCTACAGTACCATCAGCTAATCTTCCTGTGTGTCTGCACCGTGGATCCATTATTTGTAATGGCAAAACAATCAGACTTTATGGGCCAGCACCACATCTAATGGAATGGAGGCAGCACGTAATTTAATACTTCAGGAATTGGCGCCACAATTTTTGCCTCTGGCTCTCCCACTGCATGCTCAATGGGGATGTAAATGCTGCTATGATAATGGCAATAACTAGGTTCATTGGAGCTAGTGATAAACTATGAATTGAATGGATGACCCAGGGGCAGTGTACCTCGTCCCTGTGGCTCACTGATTTACTGCAAAAGAAAGGCCTGTTTCATTATGGTGGAAACCAGTGGCTTGTGTAAAAGAAAAACCTAAATCAGTAGATTAAAACATAGTAGATGGGGGCAGTTTCACAAGCCTTTATGGCCATTATGCATTTTGGGCTGTTTTCCCTAGAGTTCCAGTTCAAACACTGATAGAATAACATTTTTGAATATCCAATTTAGCTTCAAGGCAATGCCAGAAACATCACTAAAGTGTTGTTTTTCATCTACAAATTACTGGCTGGAATGAAGGCACTTCAAATCCAACCTGCTGCAGAGTGTCTAATCTCTTTTGTGCTGTTTAACCTCCACTTGCTCAGCATCTGCGCATGAGAAGACCTCAGAACCCAAATATATTAATTAAGCTTATTCCTGTGTGTGTGGACCAACAAACTTGTCTGTCAAAAGTCAGCTTTTGTTTTCTACATGGGGCTGCTGCTCTAAACTCTAAATGAATGATATTAAGAGGCCGGGCCTTTAGAGGCTTTATCATGGAACCCGTGTCGAAATCTTTTAAACAGGTGGTGTTTACTTTATCAGGGCAGTTTAGATTGGGTCAGGCATGTATAAAACCCACCTAAAAATTAAACCCTATTCTGTCGTGACTTTCAATTTCCTTAGCAAACATCAACTGATGTTGCCATTTCTACCTCTTTGATCCGTGCCAATCGAAGTGCATATTGCAGTGATAGAAAATACAGTTCTGTGATGTTCAGTTTGATAAGAATAAAGCAAAAAAAAAAAAAAAAAGCTGGATGTAAGAAAAAAACAGGACAGGCTCTCACACCAAACATCCCTTCAACTATGCAGCTGAAAATGACTGCAGTCCATCTCTTGATTCTGCAAACGGCAAATAACTTATCATATTAGCATAAGTAGATAAAAGGTGTTTACACTACATGGCCTATGCTCGATTATTATCATAATTGCTTTTAAGACTGAAAATACAATTTCAATGCAGACAGGTCTTCCAGTATGCCCTTTTCCTTGTTGTTTCCTCCTTCTATTAGCTCTTTTTTAGGATTTGCATACACTCCATTAAGCTGGAACATGACGTGCAACTTGTAACGTTTGAGTAAAGTTGCAGCGTTTAAAAGTTTTGTCATTTTGCTGGTGCACAGTCACACTATTATTGTAACACAAGCCATAGTGGGTCCAATTACGTTTCTTGTTTTGTTGTCCACACATTTCCAGAAGTTTAAAAGTTTTAGTCTGGTCATTAAAGCGCCTACACTAATGAGGTAGAATAGTGTGGTTGTTAGACAGGAAGAGAAGGCTGTTTAATAGCTTCTATTACAGACTTGGTTAGCTCACTCCATTATCCATGTGAACTCCATCCCATCCTATGCCATTCATTAAAAAAATAAAAAACATAAAAAAGAAACAGGAACAGGACAACAATGCAAAGCCAGGAACATTGATCTTACCTTGCTGGAAACAGGACTCTTTGACAAACACTGCAGAGGCAATTCCTCTTCCAGCTATCACATTACAGGTCCACTATGATGTTCAACTGATCAGCAACATTTCCATTTGTCAAAGTATTTGCAGTGGCTCTACACTGCACCGCACAGTGATGTTAATCGCTGTAGTGCTGCAAACATGTCTCTATACATTTGCATACTGCATGAACTGATCAACAACTGCAATTAAGGTTGGTTATAAAGCATCTCTTTTTTCTTCTTTCCCTGAGTTGCCAAATTCATCAAATCTTCTTTCAAATGAAACTTTGAGGCCGACCACTTCAGATAGAAGTTGCTGCACCCAGCCAGGTGTCTCCTTGTTAGCCATGATTTGTTTGATTGCTGCACGCTGCTTAGTGTCTTCCTTTGTCTTAGCTCTAGTTTCCCGACGACAACCAGCACTAGACATGCGGGCAACTATGTTTTAAATACAGAGAGACAATTCTTTGGCAAACATAAATGATCATTTAGAGGCAGAAAATAATTTTAAGGTCAGAGCAGTGCGGGAGAAATCAACACACTCTTCCCCTCAGCCACGTGACGTCATCACACGTCCATGGGCCTATATAAAGCATCTCTAATTGTGTGTTTGTGTGCATGTGAGAAACAGGAAGGCAGAGACAGAGAGTTCTCTTCTATATCTAAATGTGTGGGGGAGACAACATGGTGAACAGTGCAACAAAACAGCAGGGGTTATACACAATGCAGGACACAGGATTATGTTGAGGAGCCAGTTAACATTGTTTGTCGAGGCGAGAATTGGACTTTTGTTCAGAAGTAAATGTTGAGTCCTGGGAAATTATGTATCTAAAAACTTAGTTTGTCATTTTTACATTGAAAATCTCCCTCATGCCTCAGGATGCTGAAAGAATATTTAAAATTGTGATTAAAATTAAGTTGGGCCAAGCGGGTCTCTTGATAAAGCGTTTCATCATCGGGACATACATGTTATTTTGCATTCTCATTACAGAGCTGAGCTTCATTTGCAAATTAATTAATTGTGTTTCGATATCACTGAATTGCATTATAACATTAACGTGCTACTTTTTAAACCGTCACTACTCGACAAGCGACAATCACATTTAATACATTTTACTGACATTACATTAGCAGAACCAAATTAGCAGATTTGTCCTCCTCCAAAGTAAGTCACTCATAGTGCTTATCAAATAATGCATTTCATTTTTAGCACCGTTACAGGCCACAGAGAAAAATATTTTATATTTTCATACTGTAATTGATTAAACTGGCTCCTTTCTTTCCTCTCCAGCCTTCGTGCTGAGCTGTGCATTCCCCAAGGAGCCTACTGGTGGAGAAGTTTCTGTGACGCACCTCCACGCCGGCGGAGAAGCCTACTTCCACTGTTTCACCGGCTACAAGTTGCAAGGCCCCAAAATGCTCACCTGTCGCAATGCAACCACGCCTTACTGGAGTGGAAAGGAGCCCCGATGTGTGGGTAAGACAAATGGGTTCTTTGCCAGACACATGTTAGCTCATTAACACTAGGAGCAGTCAGGGCAAAGAGGTAACCCCTTAATGAATTGCAACAACGAAACAGCTCAAAATGTTAATTACACAAAACTAAATCTCTAAACTGTAATTCTCCTTATACCTTCAGGTTAATTGGGATGTTGTCTACCTTTTTGTTTGAGATTTAATTTCTTTTTTCGTGTTCAATTACCTTCAAGTAGTGACTGACTGGGGGGCAGACTTCTAAACTAGACTTGGATTTGTAATCAAATGTTTTCCAAGCAACTTTGTTAAATCATTATTGAGCAGTATTGATTAGAATCTGACAGACACAGTTTTTAAAATGTGCAAAATAAAGTCATTTGAAACTTAAAAATTGGGGGGAGGTATAATGTAAGATAATGTCCTTTTCTCTTCAGCTTTCTAGTGATTTTGATTAACGAAAGCTTTCACCAGGTTGTCTCCTACTGAGTTGATTAGTTACACTCAGAGGCTAAATGAGTGTGTTTGCATGTGATTAGCAGCACAGGGAGGTATTCTTTGGAGACGGGGCAAAACAAGGCCATTGGACCTGGCTGCCTTAATTAGAACTGGGTCGCATGACTATCCTTCTCCTGCTGGTAGAGCTCATCTGCCAGCTCCAGCCTTTCTCCTTGCCTGCCTGCAGCTGCTCTGAACTGATAGTGTTACTGCTGCTGTTTTGCTGTTCTCTTTACAAGTCCATCACACACACTCTTAGACCCAGGTGAGCCACCTAGTGTAGTCCAGCCACAGTCCACTGGATATTGATATACAATCCATGCTCAGTCAGGGACTTTACTGTTATTGTGCACTGTTCAAATATTTGGACAAATTGTATTTTGATGCTTTGGCAACATTGTTTTTGAAACTTGCCAATAAAGCCTTTTGAATTTAATTGACTTTTCTCCCAAACCCACCTACCATGGTTGGTATCATTACTGTTCTTTCTCTGTCTTTCTTCTCATATAGCATCCTGTGGGGGAATGATAAAAAATGCCACCTATGGTCGTATCGTCTCTCCTGGTTTCCCTGGCAACTACAGCAACAATCTGACGTGCCACTGGGTCCTGGAGGCCCCCGAAGGCCACCGGCTTCACATTCACTTTGAGAAGGTGGCTTTGGCAGAGGATGATGACAGGTGGGTTATGCACACCGCTGAAATTAAAACACACATTCAGAGTAAGAGCGTACAGTGAGAGCGTGTGCAAATTTGTGTGTGTGTGTCTTCAGCTAATAAATGGCACCAAGCTTTAAACTCATTTTCTGAAGAACAGTATACCTGTGGATGGACTATTAAAACCCTCAAGGCTATAAATAACCAAAATCTTTAGGGAGTGACAGATGAATTTGAAAGGACCTTTTATCATTCTAATCTTTTAACAGTGTTCTATCAAGCAAATTAATTGAAGGGACTACAGAGGAAAGTGAGAGGTAGGAAACAGCGATCGCATTACATTTTTCTTCACTAACTACTGATCCACATGGCCATCGTCACACATGGCCATTCACCTCATTACCAAGTGGTGGAGAATGTAATCACAAAGTTATTACAGCCACAGCTGGAACAGTGAGCAGCTCTCAGATAGCTTGTAACTTTTTTTATTTTATTTTTATGCTTCTCTTACTTTTCAAGGCTCACGTACATCTATTTTAATCTGTCTTCCTTCCCTCTTGTGTGTTTGTTTTTTAGGCTGCTGATTAAGAATGGCAACAACATAGACTCTCCCCCTGTTTACGACTCCTATGAGGTCGAGTATTTGCCCAACGAGGGTGTGCTCAGCACTGGACACTACTTGTTTATAGAGTTCACCACAGACGGGACAATGACCTCCACTGGTGCAGCCATCAGATACGAAGGCAGGTTGATCATGCAGTTTGCAGAATTTGCTAATAATATACTGTAATTTGTCACTTATGTTTGAGGCTTTTTTTGTGTCCACAGCTTTTGCTAAAGGTATGTGCTATGAGCCCTTTGTGAAGTACGGCAACTTCAGCAGCAGTGACTCCACCTACAGCGTGGGTGCAGTTGTTGAATTCTCATGTGACCCTGGCTACACGCTGGAGCAAGGCTCTATAGTGATCGAGTGCGTGGACGCGCAAAACCCACAGTGGAATGAGACCGAGCCGGCTTGTAGGGGTGAGTCAACAGATTTCATTCCGCTCGAGTAATTGTGCAACAAAAAAAAAAAAATCTTTTGAAGCAGAACTTAGAGGCAGACATGACTGACCTAAGGACCCAAAGCTTTCATTGTCTGCTTGATCATTGCAGGAATAAGTGAAGTCTTTTTCAAATATTAAAGACCACTGGCAGTTAACTTTATCTTCCTAAGCTGCTTTCCTCTGATCCATGATAAATTTCGTTTTAAAATTGCAACAATGATTTACTTTGACATGTGTGCTTGCAGGGCCGATTTTAGAAGTGCTTAAGATTAAAAAGGCATACAATAGTTGGCCCAAGTAGCTGTCCCTGAGCCCTTCTCTTCTTTCTCTCTCACACTCTTCCCACACACGACACACTGACCTTCCTCCGGGTCTTTGTTGCTCGCATGATCATCTACCACACAGTGAAATTGAAAAGCTCTCCAGTAAAGCTAGATATGAGAAAATTTTATTTCTGCTCCTGTGGTTCATGGTCACCAAGCGCTTCAGTGGTAGTATGCAGTTTTACAAGGTTCATGTCAAGGAGCCTGCACACTCGATTTCAGCTGTGTTTTATTAAGCATCAAGACCATAGTTCCATTCTATGAAATCACATAGTAGTTCATGCATCAACAGATTTGAGTTATCTGCACATTACAAATTGCATGATTTGATATTTACTTTGCTTTTTAATTTACATGTTAAATTGATTGTAATCTAAATTTTCGGTGTCTTGAAATCAATGCACATATTTGTTTCTCAGTGTCAACCTGAGGTGTTTGTGTGTTGCAGCTGTGTGCAGCGGGGAGATCACAGACTCTGCTGGTGTGGTGTTGTCTCCTAATTGGCCTGAGGCCTATGACAAGGGGCAGGACTGCATCTGGGGTGTCCATGTGGAAGAGGACAAACGGATCATGCTTGACATCCAAGTGTAAGAGACTGCACTCAGGTGTAAGACTAGAAATCACACAGAGAGGTCAGATCAACCTCAAGATGTTAAACACTCCATCTCCAGACACAAACACACAATGTCAGTTTCTTTCTCATCTTTTCTCTCACTAGCATACTACAACATGCACATGGGGAAGTCTGTGGTTGCAGTCACTAATTAGTTTTGTTTTTTTTCCCATCCGTTACATTAAGAATTCTGTGTAGCTTCCAGTTTGCTCTCTGACCAGATTAGCCAGTAAGCCTCCCTGCTCCCACTTCCCTGGTGTGTGTCTCAGAGTTGGCTTTGAAATGAATATGCTCTGGCAGTGAACTACTCTGAGCCACTTATCCAGCCTTCCCAACTGTAATTCAACATTCACTCAACACACACGCACACAGATGTCAAAATAGACAGAGGCACACTCCGTTTCTCCTTCACCCATCCCTCTTACTGTACATGAACATCCCCTCGCCCACCTCACACACACACACACACACACACACACACCCCTGCTTTCTCATCCAATTTATTGCTCTTAAAGTGTAAGTAATCACATTGCTTTGTTTTCTTCATGTTAAACTAATGTTTTTTTAAAGACAAAAACTGTCCATGAGAATCGGCATCTTATATGGATTCATCTGTTTCTACAATATTTACATGAACATGCATCCTGAAGAAAACACAAAAAACTACAAAATAAGAGACTTGTGATATTGCCTGAAGCACTTGCACACAAGAGGGCACAAAGAGGTCCAAATTAAGCCAACGGGAATACTGCCTAAGGTTGGAGAAAAATAGAGTCACTGCCAAATCTTTAACAGAAGCTATTCTTAGCGGTTGGTCATGGTGGCCATTTATGCATGCAGGCATTTGCACCTTTCAATTTTTTTGTTTGGTTTTTCTTATGATTCATTGTTGCTGTAAGGATTAATATATAATTTCTGAAAAGTTGATGAAATTACAAGGTTTAAATATGACATGACATCTGGATGCTGTGCAGACAGATTGCTTTTTCTAGGTGGTCTACTACTGTGTACTGCAAATCAGTATTGTTAGAATTAATTTTTTTTTTGCAGTTCACTTCACAACAATCTGCACAAATATTTTTTTTTCCATTAAAGTGAATCCAAGATTCTTAATTACACACATGTTTTTGTGAACAAGAGCAATGTGCCAAACACTACATGGCAGCTCTGTCGTCATCAGTGTGTGAATGGGTGAATCTGGAAACTGTTAAGGGCGAAAAGTGCTATATAAGTGACGTCCATTTACCATATATCAAGTCATAATATGATGTAGAACTAGATCAGACAGCTTTTTTTTGGGCAATGGATCACTACAAACCATTGCTGACTGATTAAAAAAAAAAAAAAAACACACACAAGAAAACTGGGTATTTCTGTGCAGGTTCAGTTTTGTATGCCGGTCAGAATGCACATAATGCCCCAAACATTATCTCTCAGATTTACAGCAACTGAGATATGAGCCATCTCTCAAATATGCACCACAGATCAAAAGGGAATAATAGCATCAGAGGATACCAATAATACACAATGTCTGAATACTAGACAGGCCTGTGTGACCCTGTTCTTTGGTTGGAGATTAAGACTCGGTGATTAATGTCAACCGGTGCACCTAGGGTAAAAGAACATGAGGATTTTTTTTTTCTCCCATGCAGAAGTAAACAAGTTTGATTTGAGGTAAATTGATTTTCATTCAGAGATCTCTTTTTTTAAAATGCACCAGCCTTAAGTTTGTTTTAATCCGAGCCACATGAGGCCACTCGCTGTAAATTAATGGTGCTGTGGCCAGCTCTAGTTTATCTCAAGGTTAGTCATGCATGGCCTTCATGGCAGTAGAAACCCACAGCTTGTCTGATCCCTGCAGACCCTACCATTACCCTCATGTCTGGTCCGGTCATCTTGAGAATAGCGCTTGGTCAACATGTAATTTGTGTTTGTGTGCACGTGTTATGCATGCTGAAGTGACAAAAGGCCCTTGTGGATGAGAGCTGTCTCATTATGAGGGTGGGCACACACTTTTCCACATTAATGAGAATGTTTTCTGTATTATCATTCATCACTGTGCCTGTGCTGGCAATTACAGAGGAGCAGTGTGCATAATGAGGACTGATTAATTAATTTAGGCCAAACAGGAGGGTTGGCTCTTTGCTAATTAGCATGGAGCATGGCTCAAGCAAGAGCAGGAGACAAGAGGTTACAGCTGATATCCCCACCTGTGGAACACAATGAGGTAAATGGTTCACATGTAGATTTTAGCATTCAGATTATACTGTAGCTAGAAATGTGTTTCACATTTCAACACGATGAGGAAGTCTGTTTTACAGTGGTAATAATGTTTGTGTCAGTTTACTGAGCCTCTGCTAGAAGATAGGGCATACTGGGTTTATAAAGTCCTCTTGTGGCGACTCTGAGAATTACATGCTGTCAGCAAGGCCACTTGTGCTGGGGTTATGTATACCTGGAAACTAAATGGTTATTTTTATTTGAAAAGAGAATCTTTTGCGCTGAGCAAAACACTTCAAATGTCAAATATGTCCATGAGAAAATGTATAAGGTTGTCTTTTGAAAGCAATTTCCATTCTCTTAGTGTTACTGGAGATTTGCTGGGTTCCTTAGGCTTTGTTCAGACTGCCAGCCCAAATCCTTTTTTAGCATATTCAGATTGTATCCAGATTGATGTTAGAAAGAAAAAAAAAAACAACACACGTGAAATGTGATTTTTTGCAAATCAGATTCAAGCCACATTTGGAGGTGGTTTGAAATGCAATTCCAAATCAGATTTTACAGATGCATTGCAGTCTGGATGCTCCAGTTGGATTTCAGTGTCTTTTGCGTCACTCGCAACGCATCACACAGCGACAACGTCAAATCCAGAGTGACGGAAGTTTATCAGAGCGGCTGTATACCAGTCTCCTCCGTCGCTGATATGACTTGACAGGTCAGTGAAGGTGACAAAATGCCTAGAGGCTTGTACAAAACACAGCTGTCATCCCCTCATCCTCATTTTCAAAAAGACCCCTGGAACTTGGAACTCAAGCCATGCCGATTAAGGAGATATTTAATCAAATAGGACAACTCTGCACAAGTATTGCGTTAAACATTTTTTTGAAATAGGTCTTGTGCATTTTGCATTCTTTTCTATAAATATTGTTAAAACCAGTCTTACACCCTCACGTCACCAATTTGACATTAATTTGGTTATTAGTTCGAGGTTAACATCAGCCTTGGTCATCCAGGCTCTGTCCCATCACAGTGCAGTAAAGGAGGACTCACACACAGAACAAAAAGAGGAGATTAAATATTTCTATTTGATACATTACAGGGCGGTACAGACAATGAAAAAGAAAAACAAAGTGCAACAGTGCAAATGTTTCAGTCCATGTTGGATTTTCCTCAGTGCAAAATGAGGCATGCATGATGAGTAGCCCTACATATGGGGTACTCCTAGTCAATGATCCAGGGCTTGATTAAACACACATGAAGCCAATTGCCAGCAGGTCAAGTCATTACAAACACATTAGAAGAATATAGTTCTATGGCACTGATACATTCTCATACACACTGATATAAATACATACAAATATTAGCTTGTACACTAGGAATGGGATCCACTGGTATAGAAAGACAATAAGAGACTCACGGAAAACAGGTCATATCTAACTCTTAATTTAAGCCACTGGGGTGTAGCGTTTAAAAAAAACAAAACAAAACAAAACAAAAAAAACAAGGTCAAATATGTGTCTGCCTTCACATTGGAGTAAAATTGCATCCACATTGCCACCACGGCAATTAGGAATCATCATGCCGGTGCCACAGAATGCCAAATCTGAAATAGAATGATTGCCATCTGAAAAGTGTCTTGCAACAGCTGATTTAGGATAAGCAAGGCGGATAGCGCTTTCATGTTTCTTAAATGTAAAGCTAAGTTGTCTCCTTGTTTTTCCTACATATTGGATGCCACATTTGGTACATGCAAGAAGGTAGACAACATTACCAATTTGGCAATCACAGACCAGGACAAGACTCAAAGTAGTTCGACTAGTGAATTTTATACGTTGATTGTTGAGTTGCGCTAATATTTATATTCATCCTCTGACTGGCTGCCAATCATATTTATGGCAATGTACAGAAGAATTGAAATTCCAAACAATAAATATTGCAGTGGTTAAAACTGTAGTACCATGACAGAAGTCTGATAAACATGAATATTACTCTAAAATGGAAAGGGAAGATGAACTAAGGAACATATGGGAGACAGGGTGCAAATATTAATAGTAGATTAGTTCAGATCAGTTTGTAACACATAGTAACATAACAGGGAGTGACTGCTTTTCTTGTCTGGAGGGGAAATCATTAAAAAAGGAGCCAGGTGGGATGACATTTGGGTGGAACGATTGCCAGGTTGCTACAGAGAAGGCAGCTGAGCGACCTGTAGTGACTCACCACGGAGTGCTGTGTAAGTCTGGACTGAAGGCACGGTGTGTTTGGCATTCTCCTGTGTTGTCACCGGGATTTTGTAAACACTTCAAGCAGACAGTGGAGTAAGTGGACGGGCTCAGCGGGGAAATTTTAAACCAAGGTTGACGGCAGCATTCTTGATGAGTTAGAGCGTCAGGGGAGACTGTTTAGGAACCCACACAGGAAGAAAGTTTACAGTGTGTCAAGTGGTAAAGCGTGAGAAAGCTTTTAATGCTGTCGACTATGAATCAGATGTTTTTGGGAATGGCTGCAGTGTTGGCCTTGCACCTTGTCCATCAGACCATAGTCGTTGTCGTCCGTTATTAGGAAAGGATGAAGATTAGCAGCAAGGCTATTGAGCTACAAGCTAAAGAATACAGATTGTGGTGTTGATAAGATACACCAATGTGAAGAGCAGAATGCATTACAGTAAAAAGTAGTGAATTTAAGAACTAGAGCCATGTGAAAACTGGCCTCTGGAGAATGGCTAAACCTGTACACTATGTAGCAAAGAGGAGCAGCAAGTGTAAGATTGCCAACCAACAGTACCACCTCCCTGAATGCAGGGAGACCTTTGGGAGGAGATAAGGTGAAATACAGTGCAATGATAAAGTGGACAGCCTTGTTGACATGAGCAGCAGGTGGAGGATGGAGCTTGAATAGAAGTGGAGTGAGAGATAGAAAAAGACGCAAACAATTTTGCCGTGGCGTTCCTCTGTGGACTTCACAGACGGACATCCCTGTTTTATTGTGACTACTCCTCCTACTGCTAATAAAAATCCCCAGTCTGTCATTCCATGTAGTCACCCGGCGTGCTCAGGGTGACTACAGGGACTATGCATCATGTTACAAAAATATATAACAAAGACTGTAGGAGCCTATAGTGTGAAAACGTCATTAGTTTATGATTTCCTTTTTTTTGCAGACTTTAATGAATGTCATTATATGGAGGCACCATTTCCATATATGCATGAAGTGCTCTCATGGCGATTTGGAAATGGAAACTGGCATTGTCATTCCTGTCACTTCTACCCACAGCCGCTGATTGTTAGAGAACATGGAGGTGTAAATTGTCCCTATAGCTGTCCACCTAACCAGAGGGAGTACCTTGTCACTCATTTCACTCTCAGTCATGCAGCTGGCATCTATTATTTGTGTCCATCAGGAGGAGCTGGAATTTCATTTTCATCTCAGCACCAGCACATTGCACAAGCAGACAGTGGAATCCAGTCGTTCTGGTCATGTTTTTGTCTTATAGTTTTGCCTTTGGGAACTTGCTAGTCTCAACTAGTAGACCATGAATTTTATATAATTAGACCTTGTGGGTCTAATTATATAAAATTATGGGTAGGATTTAGCACCGTCTTTATAGTAGGCTGCACTGTTATTAACTGCCACCAGGTAGCTCCCACAAAGCAAACATGCAAGACCCACACAATGTCCAGAACAACGTTTCTACTCAGAAGTGATGAGGAAATTCTGTGGGGGAGGTTGTGAATAAGAGATTGGGGCAGAGGTAAACAGGCTCAGGTCACTTATTTCCTTTCTTTCATCATAAAACTCTGTCAATCACTGATAAAGGGGCCCCAACACAGGCTCCTACTGCTGTGTTTGTTCCAACAAAGCTACAAAAACGTAGTTAATCAGTGCATATTCAAATCTCATGCTCAGTGGTCTAGCCTCATGGGCTCTGATGGTCAAGGTGAGAATGCCAGAAAAACAAGGAAAAAAGAGCCTCCAGCTCAACCTTTAAAATTTTAAGTTTGTGAATCAATGTTTCAGCACAAATTGCCCTCTTGAGTTATGAAAAAGAAAAAGAAAAACACCCCAGCCATCTCAGTGACATATATAGTGGGTCGACAGGTGATTGAAATCAGTGAGCTCACCAGGCAATCAACATGAACATAGAAATAGAGTTCTCAGAGAGGTCATCCATTAGACAAGAAAGCCCACTGACATCCAAATGTCCATATTTTAAGAACCGACAAACAAAAGCAGAATTTGACATAAGAAGATAGTGTTCACACCCAAGTTATACCTTGTCCTCTCACTGTTTCAGAGGATAATAGTAACAAACATTCCTGTCTTATCTTTAAAACATTTTGCATGTGAGATTTCTTTGTGCTGTGCTTTGATGGGGATATGTCATTATATTTTGTTGTAGACTTGCCATATATATATATACAGTATATATAAATGGTATTGCACCCAAATGTTTTTTTTTCTGTGAATTGTACATTTATAGTCATCTATTTAAATTATATTTAGAACAAATTGTTGCTCTTTGTTTATTTAACCTTAAATATGGCACTGTATGCGAATGTGAATACGTTGTATTCTTCTGTAGACTCATTGCTTGATTTAAGTGTATGCATTGCATGCATGTTTTTTACTTGGTGATTTTCACTCTATGGTTTTCTATTTTGAGTTTGATAGATAAGATAACTTAATTGTCTGTCACAAAGTAACAGAAATGTTCCTTTGACTAGGCTCAACAATAAATTAGGCACATTTAAAAACACACTTACACACACGCAGAATAGGACTAAAACTGTTAAAACTACAACTGACATGAACAGTGTATAAACAGGTCAGAGTACAGTACAGCTGTTGGTTCTTATAAGGATATATGGATGTCTGAAGGCTTTCATGACAAAGTTTGACCTCTCTATAAAGTCTATTTCTAAGTTCCTGTTGATTGCCCCGTGACCTCATTGATTTGAACCACCTGTCTGGCACTCTAGGTCTCTCAGGTGCTGTGTGATTTATTTATTTTTTATTTCCAAACAAAGGAACATGTGCTAAGATTTTGATTCACATAATTAAAATACAAAGAGTGCATCGGTGTTATGAGTGTGCAGATCTCGCTTCCCTATATGCAACCTCGCTAGTCCCTTTTCATGTAGTTATTTAATCTGAAAATAGCAAATTGTCTCAGTTGCCCACCTTTATTTATTTGTTAAATAGTTTGACTTGTCACTCAATTTGACCTATCTTAATTGCACAGCTATCTGCACTCAACTCAGTGACAAAGAGAGATAAATACCATGCAGTTTATGATAAATACAGGGAGAGAGGAGCTGTAAATATTTACAGGCACTGCAACCTGCTGTTTGCATTAATGCAAATTATGCAAGGGAATAGGGAAAAGCTGGGAGGTGTATTATCTGTAGTATTTTGGGAAAACTCTGGTTTCCTGAAAATATTTTGTGCACTTGATCGATTGCTTGATCATGCACAGTAAATGGTGGTGGAGAGCTTATGCAGGGGAACAGGTGATTCATACTAACAAAATAATTGCTCCTACCTATGACGTGCGTGAAGAAAGGCTTTGTGCTGTTGTTAAGTTCTGTTCAGCAGAGCTTATGAAACACATAACAATCATACAGCCAATCTGCATTGCTATTTTGACACCCGCCTTAAGGTACACAAACAGCAACTAGTTTACCCTGCTTATTATATCAGCAGGGAACTATAACTTCTGTGGCTTGTCTTTATTTTTTCACCATTCTCCATCCCCTGTGTGTGAATAAATGTCAAGCTTTGCTGATGCTCTACAAAGGGGACAAGGACATGAATCTACAAATGGAAAAGGTTAATGCATCCTTAAGTTAATCAATGACAGCAGAGATTCTGACAAACTGTGGCTCAGCTTCCTCATATTCAATTTTATATGAGCACTACATTTAGATGTTGAAAGTATTTTTTGGATATTTATTTACTTATGGTGAGGCCTTTAGTCCTCATTCTTTTTCTATAATCCTGGTTGCCATGTATTGCAGCTATTCTGTGCAGGTGTAGTGGCCTAAAGGATAATATTCATATTATAATAGAATATACAATTCATATCAATAATATTATTTCACTTTTAACTTACTGTATGCACGTCTACATGCGGATTATATTGTATTGTATTGCAGACGCTGCTCAACAAGCTGTAGAGAACCTGTAATAATTATTTAACGTTCTCCAAGCTGCACTTGATGATCTTAAACTTGTATTGAATGCACATAAAACTAAGTTTATGTTGTTCTCTAGAGCTACATAATGGTAGCAAAAACCTCTGTATTTCCACTGTACAAGGATCCAATATTGAGAGAGTTTACAGAATATACTGTAAATGCCTCTAGATGACAAATTCACGATCAAATGTCATACCGACAATCAGACAATCTTGTCCCAAATTACAACAAAAAAAATGTTTTGGGTGTTTTGTATAGAAATAGAACTAACTTTCCTATGCTTTGTAGGAAAAAGACTGTTGAAGCTGTTTTTCTCTCTGTTATGGATTATGGTGATGTGATTTATAAGCTTGTCTCTGCCTCTACTCTTAAGCCCATGGATGCTGTTTATCATTCTGCTCTTAAATTCATTACTGGTGATGTTTATTGGACTCATCAATGCATCCTGTATGAAAAAGTTGGATGGTCTTCTCTGTCTGTGAGACCTGATAGGCATTTGTTTATCTACAAGGCCCCTTATTGGAAAGTTACCATCTTATAGATAGATATCTATCTATCTATGCTAGATTGGTCTTCTGGACGATATCAAAATCAGTCTAATGACTGCCTTTCAATGCAAGTCTCTTGAGTTTGTACTGAGCTTGGAAGATCTTTGCAAAGCGCCCTAAAAATGAATATTTGGTGCCCCTTGGTGAATTTAAATCCATTATCAAAAACCATTCAGCTGCTGTTTGTACCTGTTTTAATGAATTGTTTTCCTTTATCTTGTATCTTTTATTATTTTGTATCTTTTAAGTCATTTTAACCTCTTAAACTGTTGCTCAACATCATTGTAAATGAGGGCCAGCCCTCAATGGTTTTTCGAGTTTAAATAAAGGCAATATACTGTATATTATGCTCATATATTTGCAGATATATACTACATATTCATGAGAGCAATGTGAGGGGCGAAGAGACACACATCATGAATTATTTAATGTTTACTTCACATCAGATCCATCCAGTATAAACAGAATTAATATGTTTCAAGTACTGCTGACATCGCCTTGTGTCATAAGCTTTTGCTTTCATCAGCCAAGGAAGACAGCAGTCGCTTAACTGTTAAGGCTCTGAGCAAAATACACAGTAAACATACCACATAACCACACAGTATATGCCTTCATTCATACCATTAGGTTAAATGTAATCCCTTTTTTTAATGTCTGTTCTAGTCTCCATGTTGGTAAGAACGACCTGCTGACCTTCTATGATGGTGATGACCTGACAGCGAACATCCTGGGCCAATACAGCGGCACACGGCCACACTTCAAGCTCTATACCTCCATGGCTGATGTCACTATTCAGTTTCAGTCAGATCCTGCCACCAACATCTATGGCTACAACAACGGCTTTGTGGTCCACTTCTTTGGTAAGGCTATGGTTTTGTTTTATTCTTTTGTTTAGCTATGATTCAATTGGGATTTTTTTTATATTAAATAAAAAGTTATATTAAATATTATAAATATTATAATATATTTTTAAAAACCTTGATTTTCTTCTCTGGTTAACCACAATCCATATGTTTTTTTTCTTAGAATTAAATGTATGATACACTTTCAGTGTAAAATTGCACGACAGCTGAGAAACCAAAAAATGATAACAAGCGTGGAATATAAAATGTTACTCATACCTAGAAACCAGCAGGTTACCGATTTAGAAAAAAACCCCGTCCATTTGTTCCTCTTTCTCTTGCTGTTCCTCTGTCTGTCTTCTGGTTTATCCCAGGTGCACAGGATTAGATAACAACAAACACAGAAATACAATAATAGGGTACACATACACACAACATCAGCTGGTTTCGTCCAATGCTTTGTGTTCTATGTGGCAGTTAGGGAGGCACAGATTGACTGGTGCCAAACCACATGCTATGTTCCTTCCCAGCAAACATCACAAGCCTCTATTTACATTGTCCTCCCAAACTGCTGCTGTTCAGCGCATACAGAACAGATAACGCTGCAGTCCCTGCAGAGGAGGATGTTACATATTAATGCTAGGATTTCCTTGTGTCCCTTTAGAATCTTGGTCACATATAAAGAATGAAAATGTAATTTTCATTACACAAGAAAACATGGAATTATTTAAGTGTTTCTGTGTTCCCAGTACCACTGTCTTTCCTCATTGCATCAACATAAATAGGTAGGATATCTGTAATTCAGATTTTTTTTCCCCCATTCTGTCTCTCCTCTCCTACCAACACAATGCAACACTAACTGCTCCAATGCCAACAGAGGTGCCGAGGAACGACACCTGCTCTGAGCTGCCGGAGATCGCCAACGGCTGGAAGAGCACGTCCCACCCTGACCTCATCCACGGCACTGTCATCACCTACCAGTGCTACCCTGGATATGAGCTGGTAGGCTCTGAGATCCTCATGTGCCAGTGGGATCTCACTTGGAGCGGCGATGTGCCGAGATGTGAGGAAGGTAAGAGGAAGCACACGAAATCTAATATTTTCTCCATTTGTTCACGCGGGGAGAGCGAGTGAGAGTAAGGCCTCGCCAGTCATTTACTCTCAGAATGAGAGTTTTATCACATAGTCTGCTCACTGTGATACTTAAAGGATTCTATTAGTGAGTTTAATATGCACATGTTATGCAGACTTCTAGTTTTCATCATCACAGCACTCACTCAGTTCATGCATCAGTTGAGTCCAAAATCCTCTAGTGGAAGGTAAACTCGTGCCAAGTCTTTAAAGACAGCCCATGTCATAAGATTGATTTTTACCAACACGAAAGAATGAAATGCCTGATCAATTAATAGAATTGAAAGCAAACTGTATACAGTATAAACACAATTTTAAAAATCCATCAAATATACAAACATATTCAAAGCAAATTGGTATTGATAGAGATTGATGATACAGGGGAAAAAATACCTTTTTAATATTTTTAAGCAGCTGATTCACACTAGCAAACACTGATACAAAGGTGGGTCATATTTTGATTGGATGCCAATTAGCAGCCATTTTCAAGCCCCTATAAACTGTAGTGTTCGTCAAAATGTGCCTTTCTTTTTGCAGACCCCTTTTTAGCTGTCTCATTCTATTAACTGGCATTTTGCCTATGACCCTCCAGCAGAGGTTGCAACTGTGATTTGTGAACTTAAAGGGGAACTCCACCGATTTTACACATCAAAGTCTGTTTACAGGTCTTGGGGGGTGCTACTGCATATGTAAAAAGTTCTATAAAGCTTTGTATGGCTCCAGGGGGGAGCAGGCAAAATCTAATCTAATTGCCTCAAGAGATATCACTTGAGTCGGCATCGGTTGAATCTGAAGACTACAAGTTTGCAAATCAAAAACATCTGTGTGTGGAACTCTTTAGCCCGCTCCTCATCGCTGCTTGAGGCTAGCAGCTAGAGGCTACATTAGTCGGTACTAGCATAACACCCCCAAATCTCTAAACAAACTGTTGGTGATAAAGTTGCATTGTGGCTATGGGAACCAGGTTTTGACAAGGTCTGTTAAAACTGTCAATCTTAAGTTTTACAGTGTTATAGAAGTACAAAGATAAATCGGCGGAGTACTCTTTAAAAACTTTTTCCATACTGTGAATAGTGTTTAATTAGCACTATTGAAGTACCTATTAGTCATTAAAGTACCTATTAGGAATGTACCTGTTGATAATCTGTCATTTATCCCAGAAAAGTAATATAACAATAATGTAAATAATTATTTTCCTTTGTTAAAAAGACATTTTACTAGTCTACTACTACCACCACCAATAGCAATGATAAATAATCTTTATCAATCTTTTTTTTTTTTTTTTTTGCAATGCACCAGTTATGACGTGTCAGGACCCTGGAAATGTGGAGCACAGTCATAAGGTGACCACAGGCAGCCGCTTCACCGTTGGATCGACAGTGCAGTTTATCTGCAATAAAGGCTACGTCCTGTCTGGCAGCAGACTCCTCACCTGCTACAACCGAGATTCAGCCACACCCAAGTGGAGCGAGAGGCTGCCCAAGTGTGTCCGTAAGTCACATAAGTCAGAAACGCACGTCATGGACACAAACATACTTAACACACACCCACGCTGTTTCAGTGCTTTGAATATATGATTTAAACATGTTACTGTTGTGCTAATTTTGTCCTACTTTTGTTTCTATGGTGACAAACCATAATCCACTTGACAAAGGGTTATCAAGTCCTTCTGCACTTCTGCACAAGCCACAATTGGAGAACTGCTGAGATTTTTTAAGAAAAAAGTGACACTGAACTAAAGTTTTGTCAGATATTACTTTTTGACAAAATATCATCTGAATTTCAAAATGCATGTGTTCTAATTTAATACATTTTTGATCTTTAAGACCTTTAAGGTGCCCATTATAAGTTTGGTTGATTTTTGCCACATCATGCCCTAGTAGGTCAAAGCAGTGTTCATATGAGTGTCAGTGTTTCTACCATTGAAAAAGATGCATAATAATATTTTTGTGACGTGCCATATTGTCCTGCCTCTCAGCTGAAAAGTACGAGCCCTGCAGGAACCCTGGCGCCGCCTCCACCAGTGTGCAGAGCTCTGAAAAGGCCTTTTACCAAGCAGGAGAGATGCTGACCTTCTCCTGCCACTCAGGCTACGAGCTGCAGGGTGAGGCCACCATCTACTGTATCCCTGGACACCCGTCACAGTGGAATAGCACTCCCCCTGCCTGCAGAGGTAAACTGTGCCCATGCAAACTTTTCTGTTTTTACAGTTCTCAACATTTGGAAATACAATGCGACCTAGACAATATTATGTGCTATTGATTTTGCTGCAGTTTGTGAATGCAAAGACTTTGTACTTCTGCGTAAGTGCAATATATGCACTGTACTAAACTGCAATTGTGTCTTTGTAGCATCCTCAACCCAGTATGTGAACGAACGCAGGCTAGATGGTAAGTCATGTTTTGAAACATTGCAGTGTCAATATATTGATATTTCTCTATTGTGCTTATTTCACAGAAATAATACCCGTTTTTGTGTTTTTTTCCCTTGTAGTTGTTAATATGGATTATAGCATGGAGGGAACCAATATTGCCCTTGCAGTTTTTATTCCAACTGCAGTCATCTTGGTGGTTGTCCTCGGTATTTATGTCTACTTTGCAAAGTAAGTAATAACTCAAAACTTCATTTATTTCATTTGGAATCAAACAAGCCTTTACAGGATGTTCCCTGTTTCTCTACTCTTTACTCAGACTCCAAGGCAAGTCTATCAGAATGCCAACATCCTCTCCACCGTATGACAACATGACAGAAGAGTCAGCTTTTGACAACCCAATATATGAGAGCGGAGTAAGTACAGATGTCGTGAGCATGCAAGACGTGGATTCACAGAACACCAGTGTGCTGTCATGATCTTTTCCCATCTGGCTGTCATCCTGTCGTCATCTCATGTTTCACCAGCAGAGGGCACCCTCCACCTCGTCTTGCATCACCACATCAATCATCAGTATGAGCTAGTGGTCTTAGCTGATGATGTTGCTCATACAGATAAAGGACAAGTTTCCTCACCTCACTCTGTGGTCAGGGGTCATTTTGCATCCTGGATTTCCATACTTCATCCACTTAGAGGAGTGAGAGTGATGTGTTACTTGGAATACATCATTCACATTGTGGTATGTCATCTCTTACCCATGTCATATGAATGTAACATGTTGTATGCTGCAATCACAAATGCACAAATGAAACTGTGGTTTTATTTTTTTTTAAAACAGTATTATTCATACATAGATGTTATTCACTGGAAATAGATAGCTTCCACACATCTAGCAAAGGTGTGATTGCAGGCTCAAAGCAGGCTTCACTTTGTCAGATAGGATGGGTAAATCACAGCAATTTTACTTTGAAAAAGCTGTTCAGTGATTTTACAGTGGCTTTTATTGTACCTGTGCAAAGATATAAATGTATATATGTAGAGCCAACTGTCTTTTTTTCCCTGCTCCCACAGCACTGGCAGTCTCATTCTAGATACTAAACCCTGTCATTGTCCTCTTTGACTGTACTGTTGAAGAAACAATGAGGTGAGATCTCCGTCTGATACTGAGACCACATCTCACTCACTGTCACCCGACCCTTCTGCCATATAGTTTTAACTATACCTCTCCTTACCTGCCACACATTCTGATCTGGCTTCACTGCAGAGCTTCAATTGGCGCTTTGCAGACATATTTCTCTACAAATGATCCAATCATTCTGCTCTTTCTTTTACTTACATTTGATGTCTAAAGCCTCTTTTCCGTATTTACTGACCACGTTTACACCTAAAATAATGGATAAGATATTTGAAAGAGTTCAAGAATTCTTACATGAGCATATCTGACTTTTTTGTTTTCAGTCCAAAAAGCCTTAGGCTACTTTTTCATAACAGTTTTTTCAGTTGAACCCACCCCCCTCTGTCATTCTAACATTTCAGTAAAGTTGATAATGTGCTGTCATTGTACAATAACAACTTCATATGTGTGATTGTAACATCTATGTCATATGCATACTGGTCATATTTTGTTATCAGTGTCTTTAAAGTATATAGTAGCAGCAGTTTACTTTAGGGCATATTGAAAGAAAAGATTGATAAAATAACTGAAGTTGCCAACAGATAAATAAATGTGTAGTAAACATTCATCCAAATACTTGTGACTACTGTTACTGGAATTAGAAATTAATAGTCGTCCACTGTAAGGTAACATATCCTACAATATCTCTTTCTATGAATTATTTCTGTTTTTTGCCATGTTCATACAGTATTGTTGGTATATTGCACTGTATGTTTTCCCATTTTAGGTTTATTGAAATGTGCAAGACAATACTCATAAACAGTATTTCTTTTATAATAAACCATCATTATGCCAGCACTATAGAGGAGATACATTTTTCCATTTAAAGTCCTAGGTCATCTTGCATGTTTGTAAATTCAGGAAGACACAATTGAAGATAGGAAACGTATGTGTTTTAATATTGCATTACTGCATCACAAATTTTTTCTATCCTCTATCATTATGATTCCTTTTTAACAGATTTATTTGTCTGGTCTTTACAGGACAAATGAAAAAGATTAAGAGATGTCCATTTAGAGACAAAGCAAGAATTGCTCAAGCTTTGCCTTTTGGGACCCTCTCTGCACTGCTCATCTTTTCCTCCAACCGTTTTGTTCCCAAATGATTTCTTTCCATTTTCCCTTTTTGTGTGGATTACTTGTAAATATGTCTTTCTTTCCACGGTCAAATCTGTGAATCTGTGGATCACCATGGTGATATTTTTATAAAGTAAATTGCTGACCGTTGGTGATGTTTTTGAGTACATTTTGATGCCCTACGCCACTAGCAATTAGAGTTTGAGGGAAATGGTGCTTTGATTGGTGAGATCTGTTGGACACAATTTCCCCATCACCCAACATTCTTTGGAGATTTGCCATCATTACTTTCTTTTCTTTGTAAATAAACTGCCTGTCAAATATGAGTGCCTCACGACTGACTATAACCTGAGAAATCAATGGAAAATGTTTGTAAAACCGAATCTTTCATTTAACTATTATTTTGCACATGATATTCTTAGTACTCCACACCGTGTTCAGTCTTTTCCATCATACAGTTTCTCTTCAAGAAACAAAAAACAAATGATGCCGGATATTTTCCTTCTAGCTGATGTGTGGTTCCAACTGCATATAGCCTCAGAGGATTTCTCAGATACATGTTTTCATATGGAACCCATCAGCTATGCACAACTTTGTTCTTATGTCACACTGTACAGTCTGCCTCAAAGGATAAGTAGCAATTTGTTAATTTGTGTATGTGGTTGCACCTCAGCATTAGCAGACCCTGAGTTAAAATCCAGTGGTAATATAAACACATCATTTAGTTAACTTACTGATGCAGGCCGTTGAGTCAAACATCAGATTGATTCCTGCGTTGCAACTCAACAATTAAAATTGTACAGTGTGCAAGATAGATCTGTCTTATGTAACGGACAGGTTTTTACTTCGGGTTGCATTGTTGAGATGCATGTGCTTGTGTTAAATTTGTATATAGACCTCATATCCTTTGTGCATATCCTTTATACTCTAACAAATCTTTCTTTCAGCATCAAAGCTGGTGCAACCACACCCAGGAAACCAAATCACCTTCAAACGTCTATAATCCTCTGATTAATAATAAAATAAATTGTTGTTTAAAGTATTGTCATTGACTCATTAATGAGTTTTGGTACCATGTTGTTGATGAGTGTTCCTGGTTAAACACTTTTAAACAAATACATAAACACATTAAAACAAGCCTTACCTCAGACAAAACTAAATGTAAACTGGTTCATATTGCATGAATCAGCTTTACCTGTAAGTGTTTAATTATTAGCCTAATATTGACATCCAGTTAAGATCTAGTGGATTTGCGATAATTGGCCTTTTTCTCTGAAGACATGTTGACATGTCACAGTAGGAAAATCACAGGTTTAAATGATTAAATTCATGATGGCTGAATTCCATTTAGCTGCTTCGGTTTCAGGACCTTATTTTGTATGCTGGCTCGCTGTCGCTTACTGGGACACCTGAATTGAACAGAACCACCGTCTTAAGTAACACCTGTGCTTCTCCTACCATGACAAGTCAAAATGTCTGCTGTGAAAAGGGCCTACTGAAAATCCAAAATTATCTAACACCTCTGATTTCCATCCCAGGTACAGCAGGGTGATTGGATAGATTTAAATAAATCAGGAAAACACTTTGACGGTCAAGCACTCAAAGAAGCAGCATGAACACCCGGCCCATTATACATTTCTGCCATAAGTTGCGTAAACCAATTATCTCTCTGTAATTGAAAAATACATGTTCATTTTTTAAGTGACACTCATAACAAATAGTGTGTGAACAATATGGGAGGGGGCACCAAATCAAATTTGTCATGCAGTAGTTTAACTCTAGATGGCAGCATGATAACAAGAAGGACAGGAGGTGTGTACATGAGGTCAAGTTCATATTCTCAAGCCTTTTATGCTCATACTGTAGTTCACATTCAACTTGTATTTGTGCATTCTATCATACAATGTAACCAATTAATATCTGCTCATATTTGTTTAGTGTCAAAAATAAAACACAAGTTAAATTACACATGGAGAGAGGAGGAAGGCTGGAAATGACTGCTGGTATGGTGGGACTAAATTTAGACTGTACTGAAGGTATCTTAGACCTTATAAAGACTCTGGCAAACGAACGAGGATCCTGTAGGAGAAGAGTCAGCATCAAACTATTTTTTTTTAAGTAATTTGAGGAGGTTTATTGAACGTACAGTACACCACATTGTCAAAGTTTATAGTTTCCTTAGATCCACCTTAGTAGGCAACAAGAACCTCCAACAAAGAGCTCCTTAAAGTTCAAACCTCTGGTTGGAATGGTTTTCCACACAGGACAGGTCATGAAGGCTTCGTTACACATCAAATTTAACTGTCAGACATCTCTGCATTATAAAAACACATAAACTGTATGGTAAAGTATCTGGGCCTTTAAACAAATAAAGATTTCAACTATCCCATTGGGGGATCCATTGGGATTCACACAATTGATTGGGGTTGATTGCTTTTGGCATGTTCACTAGTTTTGTGAGAGAAGAGGTGCAGTACCAGCGGAAGAGGAGTTTCCACATCCAGATCACATGGTTTGATGCCCATGAGGTTTTTGAATGTCTGATTAAAGGGACTAAGACTTTTTGATATAATAATTACGTAAACAACTAATAAAGTGTCACATCAGTGGATTCACTGTGTATATTCTGCCACTTGACATAGTGAGAAAGTATTCACAGGTTATAATCCACATTCTGCCTTATTTCTGTTCACATACAGTGGCAGTAGGTACAGGTCATAATGACGATGTTAATCTAAAGGGTCTTAATCTGTCCTGCCAGATTATTCTTTACCAGAGACACTGGCCCTGTGGTTTAAATTGCATTATGGTAAATTATATCTAATAAAATGGTTGATAATATGAACTGCAGCCAAAAGGTTTTATGACCATGTCAAGGTTTTTGTTTTTGTGCCTGTGTTTATGTGGGAGCTGGTTTGTCTCAGTGAGTTGTTTGGGGGCAGTCACCCGTGGTTTCAGCTGAGCTTTCACTCTGATGCAGGCGGCACCGAGCGGCTTGAGCCATTAAAATGTAAATTTCCCATGCAGCCAGTCTAGGTTGACGAAACGGACCACAACTGAAGATCTATGTGTGAGCTCGTTCTCTTTGTCCACATGTTAATCACTGACAGACCGACTCAATGTCTGCTGTCACAGAAATGAAGAATACAAATATTTAATAAAGCACAAATAGAAAAATAAAACACTGATTGTTTCAAGGTTGTAATTGCTGTAATTTAAACCCTGTTGGTGTGTTTTGTTTGAGATTCAAGAAGTAATCTAATTATAAACCTCTTTAATGAAGTAAAAGGCTGCATGTAATTTAATTGCATTAAGTAAAAACTATTTGAGCTTTTTACATTAAATGTATGCAACAGCCAATCAAAATACAGAAATCTCATCACTCTATGTTCAGTTGGGTACTACTAGGACCAGCTGGTAATTATTAAAATCATCTGAAAGCATAAATAACAAGAGCGAACAACGAACAGCTTCTGATATAGACCTAAGAAAAAGCCAACAACATGTTATATTCCAAATAGGTTCAACATGTCCTGATGTGGCAGGATGTTAGTGATATAGTGGGCTCAGGAACCATAGTGGAAAATTACATATCTGTTTACAAGAGTAAACAACTGACAAATGTATAAAATAACTTTTACTGTGTTGTTATACTACCCACATACCTTGTGCATTTAGCAGCTCCAAGTTGAGTCTCTTGTTTCACTGTGTAACACTGGCCTAAGTACAGATGGGATAAGACAAAGTCCAGAAGGCTGAAGATGAAGATACTGGATGTGGCAGCAGCTGATAAACCAAAGTGAAAGGTGATGGTAGGCAACATACTGTATACAAATTCATTTAAAATATGTTTATCAATCAGATGAATGACTGTTTTGTGTGAGCTCCGTTTGTCATCGAAGAGGGGTCAGTTTTATCACGGTGCCAGCAGGTGGCAGTCTGCTACCAACTCAGTTGTCTAAGGGCGGTCAGCTGCCTCAAGTGCATCATGAAGACCATCTCCCACCATGCACTAGTGCCGGGCTGCTTGGCGTGGGGGTTTACAGGACAGGATGGTTCACAATTAAACTAAAACGCCCTACTCACAATCCAATGGAGACCAGGACATGGCAATTAACCCACTAATACAGCAGACCATTAGACCTCCCTCTCTGTGTCAGCAGCCCCAGGGCACACATGCTTACCATGGGGCTGTGGGACACAAATTATGAGAGATAGTTTAATGTAATGACCCATTAAAAGAGTTCTAGTGTAATATGCACTGAGTTGTAGCAGTTTGGAAAATTCTGCAGCATTGTACAGTATGCCCAGTAAAACACGTGGGTGAACATATTTCTAGAAAGAGGATACAGTGGTTTGTCATTAAATATTAGCAATGAGTTTTCGAATGAATCATTTACAAAGTTAAATTAACAAAGTTATGTATTAATACTTTTTACAAGCTGTGTGAACATTTTGCAGGGTGATCTAGATGCACTGGCACGACCATTGTCAGATGAAAGTGATTGGTTTGCTAGCTATTCCATTCCACTGGTATCACCATATAACAGATTAGCCAAAGTGGCTTTTTTTTAATCCTTTTTAGTTTTGAATAAAAAAAAGTAAATATTTCCTTTCTGTCTGTCTCTGTATTACATTTGAAGTTTAATCAGATTTATCAGCGCTTTGATGGTTCACCCTGAGGCTTCTTACATTTTTTTACTGCTGTGTTTTTAGCCGAGATTGACAGACAGCTCTCCCTCCCTAAAGCATGATTCCCTAAATCTGATTAATATGCCGTTAAGCCGGTATAGCAGGAGACATATCTACTCAGTAATAGAACCTGGACAAGTTAAAACTGCCTCTCCTTTAAGGTAGCACCAGGTGCAGGAGAAATGAGGGTTGGTGGCAGGGTTGTTTGCTCGACTGAGATTGTGACCCTCATACGCCTGACCTTTGTTCACATAGACCTTCAGTATATGGGCCACCACACATCTTTTTTTTATAGCAGGCTTGTCTGTGCACCATAACTATTAGAAGAAAAAAAGTGCTTGTGCTATATATTTTACACTGCTATTGTCTTGTTTTTACACCTACAAACTGAGTGGCTTTTTCATGAGAGTTAATGGAACAATTTAGATTTTGTTCCCCCACTGAATACATATTTGTGATAAATATAGACAGATTTAGGAATCACAGACATTTGAAATTTCCATTAAAAGGATATATAATCACCAATGTCTTATTATAGCATAACACTGACTAAGGACTAATGTGGAGGTATAGAAATACAACAACATAATTTGAATAATAATTTGAATTTAGCAAGTGTTTCCTCAGTTTGCTGCAACTCAGTGGGTAATTTCACAGTTTCAACACTGAAATGAAGTGTAATATTGTGTCCAAGGATGAAAGACAAGACTGCAAGTGTTTTCTCTTTTCAATCTTTCAGTATGAAATAATGTATTTCTTCTTCTTGTTTATCCCTTCATTGCTAGTTTGCATGTAAGAAAATTCTCCAGTTTGCAATATGCTGTTATATATTCATATATTATATATTGATATACTGTATTTGTTACAGTCCCCGGGGAGCAATGGCTGATGAAGCAGCCATGTCATATCGCACAGACAGCGCTCACTGTCTTTGTTATTACAAAGTGCAGCCCGAGGAAGCCATTTTGCACAAAACAAAGGGTAAACCCTCTGCACGCCTCTGGTGTTGCTTGATGTGGCAAGATGCCAAATCTCACTCTCCAGCATATGTAGGGGGTCAGGGCTTCCCTAGTGCCCTCAGATCACTGAGACTTATGTAAACAAAGAGGTGCTTGAATTAGCTTCCGTCTCCAACCTCTAGACCCCTACTGGCAAAGTTGATCTCAGACAGAGAGGGAAATGCATTTTCATCTTGTATTTATTTGAATGGCACATCAAATTACTTTTTATCTCGTGTCTCTTAAGTCTCTTAAGACCCACTAGACATTTGAAATTGAAGTATCATAAAAAGTGAATATGTGCCAGACAAAATATTGTTTCAGAGGATATCTTGATTCACATGATTTGTCTAAATGGAAGAATGAAATGAAACATTGTATTTTTATATATCTTGCCATAGGGCAGGAAAATGATCACTGTGTTTAACAACCTTTGTGTGCATATTGTGTATGTTTCTAAGAGATTTTCAGCCTTTCTTACAAAATGCCATTCACTGCCACTCATGGGGAAGGGATGTTGAAGATCATTGTTTGAGGCTTGAACGTTTCTCCACAGGTTATTGAGCGTGTGAAACAGCTACGCACACCTCTGCTTAGCATTGATATCAGATCTCTTCCATTTCAGAGTAGTTTTGGCATTACATGGCTTCTATCATGGTTCATCTTTAGCTCTTCCTGCACAACGCGTCCAGTCAGACGCAGACAGAGACATTTTGACCAGTGGGATGCAGCAAGGGGAACACACTTCTTGCACTTTTAGATGTAAAGTGGAAGTGATTTGTTTACCGGCAAAGGCACATGCCAGTTGATGATTAAAGTTTAAATGATGTAAAGGTAGCATTTAGGTGTTGAGGATGAATGGTTGTAGAGGGAGGATAAATGATTGTGAGGATGAATAAAGCAGGACGTTGTTGGACAGGGCTGGCCATGTGGAACCTCAGAAAGAAAATGACTCCATTTTTGGGAATCTGTCTCTCAGGCGTCAGCTGTTTTGTTGCCCCAGATGGTACACCTGAAGCATGGAGGAGAGATGGGAGAGGTATGCACAAAATTGAGTGTAGGACGGAATGACAGGGTGAATGGATGCTTAGAAGGCTGGGTAAAGGGATGAATGATGATGATGGAGGTGGGTTGAGAACCAGGTATAAGTGGGCTTGACAGGCGTGGCTGTGGCTCAGGAGGTAGAGGAGGTTGTCCTCTAATTGCAGGTGGTTCGATCCCTGGCCCCTCTTGTTCACATATTGAAGTGTTCTCGGGCAAACACACCGAGCCGATAGTTAAGTTACCACCTCGCATGGCAGTTCGCTGCCATTGGTGTGTGTATGAGTGTGCTTGTGAATGTTTTGGATAAAGACACTATATAAATGCAGTCCATGTGACAGGTGTTTATTGGTGTAGTTGCGGTATGACACTTGCTCCTGGACCAGTATTAACTTCATATATCAATGCGAGACCTGGTTGAGAGAGTAATGCAATAGTTTTGGTGAAAGTTCTACAGTATAAGGGTGCCTAAAGTAACTATGCTTAGCAACCTACAGAAGTACAAATGCTACATATTCTATTGAATTAAAATTAAACAAACCAAACTCAAAGTTGTTAGAAAAGTCATGAATAATTAGTGGTTTAATGCAGAGTTTGCTCTTCTATAGACAGGACTAGATAGGTGTTCATAAGGCCACGTTACATGTTGATCTGCTTGAATAGGCGCCATGGCTGTTTGATACGTGTAGCTGCTCAAGCAGGTGCGTTTTTGTGTGTGAAGCCTAAAAATGTGTCTGCTGTATACTCTGTATGCAGCGTGTGTGTAAGGCAGATAGATCACACTGGTGTATTATCTGAGCTGGAGCAAGATAGGAGATGTTTTCCTTCCAGGGTGCTGGGCAGGTTTGAGATTGAAGGGTCTGAACAGAGAAGGGACAAAAGCGAGCGAGCCAGAGGGCGGAGGGGAGTGGATGAGCTGGTGAGATGATAATGCAGCATGACACCTCTGAAATGAATCCTTGGTTACCATGGTGAAGAAGCAGGATGGGACAGTCTCTCCGGAGCCTCAAATAAAGCCAGCTGTAAGTGATGTTTGATTAGTATTTAGATCATGTTCCTGCTCGGCAGAGACATTTTGTCAGCTGTTTGTGCACCAGAACCTCTGCTATTGTTCAGCCTTCACCAGTCTACATGAAACATACAACTCTAATCTTTACAGTATAGGAACTCTAATTACTAACTGTAATCTAAAAATATGAATAGTTTAGCTTTATCCTAAAACTGTAGCTATATATTTTGCCACCATTAATATCAGAATTATGCAACATGCAACTTGCATCACTTTAGATAGTTTGATACTGTATGAAATCTTGTTGAGCACTTATTAAAGGGGGCAGAGTATAAGAAAATTAAAGACATTTTTTTTTCTATTATTTGAAAGGTAAGAGCTAATTCGACTTAACCTTTTCAACACAGCAGGTGCATTGGAATATCATATCTTATCCATCCTTTATGTAAATTTGCAGCGGACAATCCTGTTTGCTAGAAGCTTAAGAGCAGGGAGGTATCTGTGTGCCACATAGCAAATACAGAGCGAGAGGGGGTGCCTTATTTACTCGTGCACCTCAGCATGTTAAGTCAGTTATTTGCCGTTTATCAACGGGGGCATTTTTATATGTAAATTCATAGTTGTGAGAAATATAAATTTAAATAAAATCTAAATATAGAAATGAGAACATTTGCATATTCGTGAGGGTGTTATACAGGAGGTCAAACAACCAAAGTCAATATAAAGCGTATGGCTGGTTTTTACTTATACAGAACATGTGGCAGGTACAAAGTAAAGTAAAATAAAGCACAGTTGATGTTAGGTCAAAATGAGCTCCTGCTGCTCATCGGGTAGTTTTGGGTGCAGATAAAAGGCTTTTTAGGTGACTTACTGTAGGAGAAATTTTAGAATTCATAATAGGAGAAGAAATGAAGACCTTTTGGAGAAGACAGACCATGCTGTATGTGGTATCTAGACTGGTTGCCCTGTGTCCAAACAGCTAGGTTCTTTCCACTGCTGCCTTTGCACTTCTCTATTATCTTCTATCAGCCAGGGCACCGATGGACTGCTTAGCTAGCCGGAACTAATCACATCTGACTGCTATCTGTCACTGTCAATTACACACTAGGTGCCTCTTGCCCTCCTGCTACCACACAGTGAAAAAGATCCTGCCACACAGCCACAACAGACACCTGCTGAATGTGTGCAGAGCAGCTATTTTGGTGACGCACAAGCAGCGCTGGGTTTGAGATACATTTCAATCATTCATCCATTGCCTTTACCTGCTTATTCCTATCGAGTGCCATTGGTAAAGGGGGCTGGGAGCGGAGGGGTGGGGAGGTGGGTCTATCTCAGTAGACACTGGACGGTCGATCTCGGGGCTAACACAGATAGACAATCATTCACTCACACTTACAGTCAGTCCTGCAGTTATCGGCTTACCTGACCTGCTTCGCACATTAGGAGGTAACACGAATTGAAAGAACATGCAAACACAGGTCAGTGTGGCCATGCTAATCACTGAGTGTCATTTTCAATACATATCAAAGAGCTTTCATAAGAGAAAGTCATTCCAGTGCAACATCACTATTGATCATGTGTGTTAAAAAATGATAACATTGTGCTTAGTTTAATGCTAATTCTCATTGATGACCAATTCAGCGTACTTCTGTCATGAATGAAGCTGTCATTTGTATCAGATTTTATTGATGCAGAACTCAATACTAATTAAACTAAAATGAGATCAATACCAACTCCAGAAGTGTCACACCTGCCCAAATGATAACGGATTTGTGCTTCTCCTCCTCGATTTTTTCTTTTTTTGGAATCTCCATCTAGTATATTTGATCTTCTCCTGTACACTATCTTGGCCATTTCTTTTCCTCATCCCCTCCTTTTCCTCTTGTTCACTGTCTGGCCCATGTTGCATGTATGGGGGATGTCTGACAGTGACGGATTGCTCAGCCACAGCTTAAAGGTGACTGCCTCGCTCCTTGTTCCCTAAAGCGCCGGATCATTGGAATCCATCATGAGGAGTAGCACTGGTCTCCACATACACAGATCACATGGAATAGACAACAACAGATGGGCAGCACAACAGAGAAGAAGAGGGGACGATATCTGATAAGAAAAACAAAACAAAAAGAGAGAGTGGAAGACTGGATTAAGGTATGGTGGTGCAAATGCTGAAGAGAGCCAACACAGTGGAGGGAAGGAGAGAAGACAAATGCAGAGAAGTGCTGAAGAGCTTCACCTCTGGTCACAGAGGCCTGAGGGGGGGCTGGGTGGGCATGTGAATGGGGGGCATTTATCATTATTGGATCATACCTCCATCCCTTGCTCAAAATGACATCCCTCCTACCATTGACATAAATCATGATTTCTCCATAATAGATCCCCTTTCCGCTATGGAGGGGAAGAATGTGCTGTTTATATCGATTTCAGTCTCTACTCGCTCTGCCTTCGCGCATTTCAGCTCAGCACAGTGATGCATAATCATTATCAAACATTACTGATCTGGAATTTGTGGGACACCAGGTATAGTTTGTTTTCACACGGCCTAATTTTGGATGCATGAGATTTAAAGAGGAGTAAACAATACTGAGTTTGCAGAGCTTGTGCACTGCCATTTTCCTGATCATTTCTGTTGGAGCCACTGAGAGACTCATAACCATCAGAAGAAAAAAAGACCGAAAAAAGCAATTATCTTCAAAAGCACTTTCAATTCCAAAAAGCCTTCAAAACCAAACACATTTTTGTGCTTAATTCCCTGCTTCACGTGCAAACACCAGAATAAAGTGGCTATAAAAATAAAATATCTGATAACACATCTTGAATTTCAAGAAAACCATCTCATAAACCTTCTTGTTGATAAGCAGTGGACTGAAAGAAGAGGAGATGCCTTACAGCAGGTGATGAGGAACAAAAGATCACTTTAACTCTGACTGAGCTCAGCAGGTATTTAAACATTGATAACACCATTGTTGGTTTGAAGTTCAAGTTCATTTGTCAAGTGCTCTACATTTAAACCATTAGCATATACAGTACACACGGCTGTGCACCTGTTCTGTGGACAATTTGAGGCGAGGATCATCTAAGAGTAACAAAGAGAAAAACTTATTTGTAGGATAGAATTATTATTAAATGATTCAGGACCTTCTAATTACCAAAAAAAGAGTTATAGTTTCATGTATATTAAAAAGCTATAATTGTCAACTAAGATCTTTGTTTTCCAAAGGCAGCTGTGCAAGCAGCATACACACTACAAATAAGAATCAAAACCACTACCTGAATCATTAAAAGTCATAAATATTTAATCGTTTTATAATTAAACATTAAAATTTAATATGTTCTTTAATATGTTAACCAGGAGGCACTACAGGGCTATATTTTACAAGTGTCTTGATTAATCACTTACCAGCAAATGCATTTTCAAATTATACTATAATTAGTCATTTTATGTTTCAATTGTGGCTGAAGATATATGAGGAAAAGCCAAAGGAAATTTCCATTGAAAGAATGTGATTCTTTATTTAACAAAAGGGTCTCATTAAAAATACATAAATATCTCACAAATCTGCAGTGTACTATCAAAGAAGTGTTGTTATTTCCTATACTGCTTTTTTTAGATAGAGATGACTTCTATTTTTTAGAAACAATACCCTGTCACATCTGCCAACTGCTAGATATTTCATGCTCCAAAATGTTTTACAGACATCATCTTAATGGGACATTCAGAATGCCTGAAGAGGAGCCTAACAGTGGCCTGATTTGTGAATACTCATTCATTCCTTATGCCAGCGTTCACACTGTGCACATGAAATTCCAAAGTCATTTGTAAAACAGCAGTGTAATGTAAGTGTTTCAGCCTATTTAAAAGCTTAGCAGCATCCATTTGGAAAGCAATGTCTAAATATTACTTAATCTGGTTATTGATCCTCCTTTACTTCCGACTGTTATTTTGATGTTAGCTGGAAAAGTAATTCCCTTGCCATGATAATTTTTGCTGCCTTGCTGCAATTGTCTCTCCCTTGTACATTCACTTTTTCCACAAACATTGTATTATTATTGATTAAAAAAAAAAATGTAGAAAAAATATTATTATTTATATCTTAATTTTACTTCTCATAGTTTGATTGTCTGCATTAGCATTATTTGCAAGGATCCTTTCGAATGCTAAATGGAAGCTAGTTCTTAACCATTTAATTTTAAGGGAACAACAACGTGAAGTAAGCTCATGAAAAGGGAGAATCTGACTGTCGTAAGATCTCACCTAAAGGCAGTACGGACGCACTAACGGCACTTAAGTATTGTTTTCCATAAAATCCTTTTTAACTTTAATTTAATGTTCTATTTCTACAATTATTAGGTGAATGTCCCTTGCCCAAAGAGCTGGGCTAAACTCCATCCCCCCACGACACTGCACTGGATATAGCCAACGGATGGATGGTTTCATGGAGACTTGGATAGATTGTTGGTTCATGATCAAACTGGTGTAACTATTTCAATCAAAAATTATTAGTTTAACCTGTGGTGATAAACCATAGCTGGCTAAGAGAAAGGACTGTAAAGCCTAGAAGATGAGCCAGATTAGCTTCCTGACAAGCCTAGTTAATGATGTCCATGCTTAACTACATATATGGGCATTACTGTATGAGGCCCATACAGATAGAGCCTAAATAAATGATTGCAGGGTTAATCGCAGTGTTCTAGGCTTTTGATAATGAACTGTATTTCCCCAATTATAAAACATGAGCATCTCCCAAGATTCTTCACTCAAAGTTCGGCCTTTGGTTTTACAGCACAGATCTTCACACTCCTCTAGCTCTTTCCAAGAGAACCTAATTAGGAGAAAATGGCTCTCTTTTGCTTGATAATTAGCAGAGTTATTAGATATCTTGCTATGAATATAGTCACAACGGGAGAGTGGGTCCTTTGGGCAAGCAGATCCCTGTTGTGCGACTATACCGGTGTTGTAGGGAATGCATAATGATGACTACAGTGTCACTGCTGTAGCCGGAACGTGACAGAGAAAGGGGCCTAGAATGATATGTTTTCTTAAACGAGCAACACGATCCTATTTCTGAAGCCTGAGGATATTTGCTTCTCCAATAATTGCAGCTTATCCTCTGATGACCAGCCGTCAGACAGAGCACAGTAGCACATATGAACTTGTCGTTAATCAATCAGCGAAGGAGTGACAAAATAACAAAAATGTTTGTTTTATATACCAAGGATGTTTGTCATTTTCAAGTAAAACAAGCTTGTAAAGGTTTTTAAGACATCATACAGCATCATGAAGGCTTATAGCAACTTTTATGATGCATTTGCTATCATGTGTGAGGTAGGTATATATAGTGTATGACTGAACGTGTTATCTTACCTCTGTTATAATCAGGCTGAGCTAACATTAAAAACATGTCCTTTTAAACCCGTGTTTCAATGCCAGCTGTCACACTCTCTGACTAAGCTGCTAAACTGCTCAGAAGCATGCTACTTAAGTGCATGAGCACGGCATTTTGTCAGCTGCCTTTAGTCTCATATTTGAATCATAATGAATGGAAGTCACTGATTGGAGTACTGAGAAGGGTCATCGAGAAATGAAATTGGTGCTTTCACCTCACTGCCTGAAATGTTCTATGCATGAGGTTGATGGATACTGTAGCATATTTTGAAAAGATATACTGATTAATAAAAGGTGAGGGTTATATACTCTGATAACCAGTAAATAAAGTCTTGCAGGATGTGTAATAAAGAAAAAAAAGACTGTATTTTAAAATTCATTGTGTTCAGCATGAGGACGAAAAATAGTGTGCATATGTCAGTTGATCTTTTATGATTTACTATCATAACTGTTTTGTGTGGGGAAAACACACACACACACACTGTGTCTGTCACAAAATACTGTGTAAAGAGATGTTACAAACCAGGCATATGCTGCTGCTTGTGTCTGTGTCTGACACCCTGGAAGCAGAAGAGTTGAGATCAAGGTTGGAGATGAAGGATGTTGGTATACTTAAACTGGCAAGCTGCAACATGGCATGTACAGTATCATCAGCATGGAGTTTTACAAATATTGATATTTTGTTTTGTGTGGAAAAAGACTGTCTAATTAATTATAGTTCTCCGTATTATTAAAAGTCCATCTGTAAAACCAGGAGGAGCAATGCTTTGAAAATGTTCCTCAATATTTACATTCATTCATTTAGTGTGATGATTAAGAAGATGGGTTTCTGTGGCAGATATAAGTGGATCATTATCACATCAAAGAACGTCAACAGAGTAATGAATGCCAGTGCATCAGAAGTCCAGCTAGAGTTCATAACCTCAGCAAGCCATGCACTCCACTCTCATTATGGCTGTAGTGTGAAGTGGAGATGGTAATCAGCCAGAGGGTCACATATCACTTTTTCTCACTGATGACAAAGTGCCACTTTGCTTGTGTAATTGTTGTAATTGTGCCAAATCTGAGAGGAGTGACCACAAAAATGGAAGACTCTTTAAATCAAGAGCTCTTACTGTTAATTAAGGAGAAATTCAACAACATGAGATCCACCCTATGATTTTGTATAGTAGGCTACATGTGTACAGAACACATCCACTTAGTTGGTTGTTCAAAGGAAAAATTCAACATTTTTGGAAATGAACTTACTCACTTTCTTGCCGAGAGTTAGATGAGAGGATCCACACCACTCTGATGCCTGTATGTTAAATATGAAGCTACAGCTAGCAGCTGGCTAACTTAGCTTAGCACAAAGATTGAAAACAGCTAGCAGTGTCCGCACCTGTAAAGCTTGCTTATCAACACATTGTATCTTATTTGCTTAATCCAAGCGTAAAAACCACAAATCGCCGTTTTACGGGGGATTGTGCGCTGGACTATTTCTTGGTCGGGAGCGTAACTTCCTGGAGTCTCCGCTGGCTGCCTGGCAACTGGCCCTGGCACATAATCCCCCATAAAAGAGCAACTGGTCATTTTCACACTTTGGATTTTGTATTAATTAAACAAAAGAGACACAACATGTTAATCTGTGAGCTTTACAGGTACCGGTAGGTGCAGGCTAGCTGTTTCCAGTTTAAACTAAATTAGCTGGCTGCTGGCTGCAGCTTCATATTTAACATAATGTCACTGACATGAGAGTTGCATCAACCTTCTCATCTACTCTCAGCAAAAAAGCAAACAAGCATATTTCCCAAAATGTTGGATTTTTCCTTCAATTGCTGTTTGTTAAAATTTAAAACTCCTTCTTTTATCAGGTGGCCATTTAAGGAAGAATACTGTGTGCATATTTCACTGTTAAATACAGGTCATCATTTGGGGTACAACAAGAATCAAAGCAAAATATAATGACTTTTGATTATTTCAAAATAGAAATAGACAGGTGATTAAAAAAGCATTTATAATACTGCACAGCAAAGTATGAACACAAATAATGTGCCTGATATAGATAAGAACATAAGCGGACCTTCTAAGTGCTGAAACTGTCAAAGTACTTCAATCACACAGAAGAATGGTAGATGGGAGGTGTTAGTAAATGGGAGGGTTATTATGGCAGATTGTGGTGGCTAAAGCCTGTTGCCTCTCCACCTGCTCTCCCGCTGTTTTACAGAGCGCAGAAAGCCTCGTCACCTCTAATGGCAGTTTACAGAACGTTTACCCACAAGTAATTTGCTCTAACAACTACAATTATGCCTCTTTTTTTTTTTTTTTTAGACGTACAGTATATTAAATGGGAACGACAACATCTCTCATAACTTGTATTAGTTGTTGAAGAAAGGATGTGGCTGAATTGTCGCTGGACGAGCATTACATTTCATCCTTAAAGCATAACGCGTCTCCAATTTTGTGTGTGTAAACCAAAAAGTAGGGCGAGTGTTTCTCTCCTGACAAAAGCAGCAAAAATGGAAAATGGATTGGTGCAAGAGGGATGTCAACAGTCTTGAAAAAGGTCATTTTTAAAGTGACTTCAAGGGAAACTCCCTTATTTTTAAACCTGGGCCAAATTTGGTGGTCGAAATGATTACGGGCTGCAATGGCTCCAACGCAATCCTTGTGGGCAATTGCACCCGTGAAAAGTATGTCCACTAAAAGTGCTTGTTTTTGCCACTGACAGGCTCAGACTGTTATTCGAAGTGTCTGACAACATTATGGAAAGGATCCCTACGGAGACAGACCGTTTGTTAAAGAGTAAGATCCTTTTGTCTTCCTGCAATAACTTAACCTCCTTTTTGTTTAACCATAAACAGAAAATCTTGCTCAAGGAAAAGTCTCGCCCTGAAATCTCGCGAGCGGTTGAGTTGTTGAGGTCTCAGTCGCTTGCTTGGAAAGGGTCAGAGTTTATTGTTTTTATGTATTTTTTAACTTGAGGAAATATTCTTGAGCACTTCATTCAAATGAAGTCAAGCAAAGTAGCTACTCTTTGGAAAAGGGTTAATATCTTTGTAAAATTCCTTCTGTCTATGTTAACAATTTGTCACTACAGGTACACTGATACACAGCCTGCTCTGTGCAAACCACTACTTTAGTTCCTATTATTTGGGCATTTTCATTCAGACCAATTTATAAAACAATGCTTCAAATTCATTTGTCTGCCCTTGTGCGCTCGAGTCAGCCCTGTTTCTTATTCACAGGATGGAAGCTCTCTTCCTCTAATAATGGATAAACAAACAAGCGTGACGAGCCTGAGTATCAGTTCATAATTTAATTACATTTTGATGGTGAGCTCTGCAGGCGTGTAAGAATTACCGACAGAGCATGTTGCTGTCAATGTCATGCACTGTTTGGTATATTAGGATAGTGCAGATATTGAACTGGATTCGATTTCATAAACAACCTAGTGTTCATTTGTTTTTCCAAATCTATTTGTTTTCCATTGTAATACTACCCATATGAACTGTATATGATCGTCCAACACTAGTGACATTTTTTTTATTATTTGTGGTTGGGAAATGTCAAATGTGAACAAGAGAACAGAATAAATCTATGCAGGATTTGATATGTAAATGACGTCCTCTCATCAAGAATTAGAAAGTAGACCCTCTAAGCATGACAACAACAATAGGTAGCAACAGCTTTTTATGTATGTTGACCTTTGGGCTGTGAATATGACTCCCACACGCTCTCTGTGCACTGGTGTGAATGGGTGAATACTGAGCTGCTCTGGCAGGCGTGCTTCTGATAAACCAGTGATCTCCCGAAGGCACTTAAAATGAGACTGACTTCATTTACATGATAGTATTGCCACAGTGTCTCTGTGAGCATGCTGGGGTCAGACTAGTGCACTGTGGCATTAGAATGGAAGCACGTTGGTGTGTAGGAGAGTGGGGGTGAGGGGAAGGTGCACACCCTGAGGAATACAAATAGCATATAAAATTCCTGTTACTCAGCTTCCTTATCTGTGACGAGAACACATGATGCACAGTTCTGTACAAAGGCAGGGCTCTAGTCTTTGGACAATGCTGCATCACACTGACATACAAGGGGCAGGAAGGAATAGTTCTATAGATGTACCTGCACATTATGCTATTTTACATACTCTTCAGGCAGGATACTCTAACAGAGATATTCATAAACCGTTCACGTGGATAATGTTGGTACAACAGGGTTTCGGCACCATGGACCAGAGGCCCATCAATAGAATCCAGCTCCTGGAAAGTTAGGGGATGAGTGTGGTTGCTGGAAATTTAACTAGGATCTTTTGCTCTCTTATAGAACATTTCATTTTGCTCATTTTAAAAGGCTCCGAAAACATATTTTCTCAATCAGCTTCTTGCTATGAGCGATTGGATCCTTCATAAACACGTGTTCTGCCAAAGTTAGTTTTTTTTTTTTCACATGACCAAATTTGAAGCGACTGATGTTATATACTTCCATGCGTTATGTTAGGATTTAGCAACGTTTGAATAAAAATCGGGTGCCAGTGGAGTTGTTTGCTTATGTTTCCAGGCCACTGTCAGTAAAATCTTATCAAACCACACCCACACAGTCCTAACATGGCAGACTTTAATAGAATAATAGAATAGAAAAATAACATAACTAAGATGTTTATTTCCCAGACTTTAACTTTGTTACTTATTTAGTAGTGAATATTTAATGTTACAGCAAAATACTTGAAAACAAAGTTCTTTAAATAATTTTGAGTAAGGGTGAGCAGATGATTTTTTCCAATATAAGGTTAATAATAAAGACAAACTTTGCAGGTAAGTAATGAAAAAAAAGAGCATACCATTTGAAGCATGTCTATAAGTTACTGGAATGTCTATTGCTGGAAGGTTTTAGATATTCTGACAATGTGAAGCAAGGTGGCCCAAAGTGCAGGAAACAGAGGTAAGGTGAAGTTATAAAGACTTATTGTGGGGTACCAGGGAACAGAGGTGGAGTGGTGGACTGGCTGAGGCCGAGGACACTTGGGTGATGGCGGAACGCGACTGACAGGATCGAAGGCAAGGGTGTGAGCGTGACTGGCTGGAGAGGTGCAGGGATTGCAGGCAGGCAAGCAGACACGAGGAGTACTTCTCAGGAATCACGTCACTAAAGAGGCCTGCAGCTTGTACTGCCACAGTAGTGAGGAACGATCTGGCAAAGACTGGTTGGTGGAGAACCAGGGTTGATATGCTGCAAGGGTGATGAGGTGATTGAAGGCAGGTGTGCAGGCTGATCAGGAGCCGGGAGAGTGAGAGAGGGAGTGCCACGCCCACACCACAGGAGACACACCTTTTGAAGCTCAGTCTATTCCCTCTGTTAAAGATTTGTGATGACATCTAATATAAATTCTTTAAAAAGCCAAAACAGCATCATCAAGCAGTTTTTTCCCAGTTCCCATTCAGGGTTAATGGTCAGGAGCAGGGAAATCTGAAAAGAATCATCTCTTTCATTTATGTTTTGCTCCAAGATTAATAGCATAATGGTCTGTATAAATGAAATAAAGCTAACTTTCATCAGAGATGCTGATGGACTGACAGAGGCTCTGGGCTGGGCAGAGAGTGGATGGACAAAATCTTGAATAATGAGGAATAACGAGCTACACACAAAAGCATTCAGTAATTCTGTCAAAACACTCCAAGCACTCCACAATATGGTTCATCTGAGCTGTGCTGATGCTTTGGCATGGAGCTATTCTTCTGTGAACAGCAAAGACAACATTCCAACAATGTCACACAACAGACAACTATTTGTTGACATAATCACATCACTTGTAGTCTGAACATTTAAATGGAGTGGACAGCCACAGTGTTTCCATGGTGTTGATCCCTGGTGAGAGGCCAAGATACAGGTCACAGCAATCAGCAGGGGATCGGGAGGCTTTTCTTGAGACTATACACACACACACACACACACACACACATACACACAAAACCCAAAACATTAGAATAGGTCACAGTGAGACAGACAAAACCAAACAAAATACAATTATACTGATAGAGAGACTGAGAAAATTAACATTAACCAGAATTAAGCACTATATGTTGAATAGAAATCTGTTTCTCTTTAAAATGTTGCAAATGACAAGTTATGTAGTAGAAACTACTACTACTTGTGTACTACTTGTCTACTTGTCTACCCAGTGGGGGCAGTAAAAGGGCCTGAAATCAACGGTTTGAAATGGTTTTAATAAAAGAAATCAGTGTTTTATGATGCCGATTTTGCTGACGTTCCAATAGCACTTGCTGTTTTTCTTTAATAGGCCAGCATGTAATTTGCAGGTTTGTGTGTGTGAACACATATGGGATGATAAACCTCATGTGCACATGCTGGGAGAAGGTGCCTGTGCTCTGTACTTCATGCTTAATGCCACAGAGGAGGATCAGAGCTCAGCCAGACTGGGTAACACCCATAAAGAGCAGGGGGGTCTTTATGCACTTTCTTGATCCCTCACTCTCTTCCCATTTGCTTTCCCCTCCCCCTGCCATGACAGCATGATTAACCATCAGTCACACAATAGGGGCACATGTCCTCTTAGCCACGACCAGCTCCCTCAGACCTGTACATCCTAATAAGGATTAGGAAAGAAGTTAACAATGAATGAAGTCCTTCAGGAGCCGTTAATTCTATTCTGCTCTGTGTCACTTTTCATCCTAGGCCATTCACAACCCTGTGTTTGAACATAAGGTATAATCCTCTTAAATATCAAAGGTGGACAAATCATATTAATTTAGACATTGCTTCCCCAGGCCCGAGGGCACATTATGCACTCGACACAGAGCCCCGACCTCGCCATCTGCTCTAGTTTCTCACCTGCCGCTGACTGACACCCCAATGCACCTCCATACAACTCTGTTTTCTCACTATCACAATCCAATTTTCTTCCTCTTTATTTGATATTTGCAGTGTTTCTCATAGAAAAATGGAAAACATTTCACATTTCAAGTTTCAGAAAATCTTATAATGATCACTGATACTTGACATGAATATATCTCAATATACTACAATCTTACTACAGTAACTTCATATGACAAGATAGTGAATTGTTTGGTTATATTGTCTATTAAAAGAAGTTTGGACAACTTTGTCAGAGGCAGAGACTAACATGTTGAGCAGCTGAGTTCATGTATCAGCTCAAAAACTTCTGTATTGTTTAAGCCTCAGTAAATTTCCAGTAAAATACCAAATACACGAGGTAAAGTTTGATCAGAGAATTTGGATACAATTCACGTAACATTTTGAACTCTTTCTCAACGTGTAGCCACATTTATAATATTTCCCCCAACCTTAACGCTCATACACCTCAAACATGCAAACTTTTTGTGAATTGAATAGAACTGAATACAATGTACTTAAGGGTTAGATACAAACTTACTTTTGCATTTTATAGTGGAAGTAAAATGTTTACAGTAAGGGGTATAGGAAGTTAGAAAGATGGCAAGAATCTGGCCCAAGATCAGATGAATATCAATTAAAGAAAGGACATCAGCATCTTTGTCCTGTTCTCTTCACTGGTGTTATATCTGTCCACTTGTGGAACCAACTTCATCTCCACTTGAATTTCATCAACCTTCTGCTGGCCTCTCAAGGAGATAGCATACCCACTCTGACATGAATTAGCCCCAGATTGACTGATACTGCTTCACCCGAGGGAATTCATGTTCAAAGGAGTGCCTGACTTTTCTTCTCTCCTCTTTTCTTTCGCGCCACTGCTTCTGGTTGGTTTTCTCCCCAAGCTTTGTCCTTGTCACTCACCTGTCTGTGAGACATCAGACTCGCCCTTTGTCTGACAGACAGGTGCTAGCAACGTCTGATGGAGCAATTTGCCACAAATATGTGCAAAACATGACTGATCAGGGAAATGTCATCCAAGGTGGTGGAGAATACTAGAGCGCTGAGGACGGAGAAGAGAGGTCCATTTCCGTTCATCACAAGTACTGACAGATGGTCCCAGCTCTCATTTTCCATCTTTCTATACTACGTCCCTCAGCTCATTAATGCTCGACATCCTCTACAGGTTGATTTATTCTCCATTTGAAGTCGGTGCTTACCACCACTTGAGAAAACAATCTTTGCATTTGAAAGTGTTGGACCAATCATAAAATAAGCAAATATAGAGGGAGCACTATATGATGTAAACAATGAATGTGTGTAGAAAGTGCACAAGCCCTTGTCACTGTACCCCTTGTTAAATATACTCGTGATGATTTAAACAGCTACTGACCTAATAAAATGCACAGTAATGGATGGTGAAGGCCACGAGGTCCAGGCTGAGCAAGTTGTTTCACATGTGATGTAATCTTTGGTGTAAAATAGTGGTCTTCTGGTTTGACCAAAGTGTGCTGCATTGCCATCTTCATGGAAAAATGTCTTTAATTTAGAGTACATGAAGGTGGTAAGAGGCTGATATCTGTCAGCACTTGCCTTGGCCACTATTGGGGAGCTAATGTGTCTGCCACAGGTAGAAAATAGATTTTCCCTTCAAATGACTTTTCAGCTGTGATGCACACATTAACCTGATCTGATTCTGGACCAGTAGAAGTCACATATCTCAGAGTAGCCGATGATCTCTGATGTGGAAGCAAAGGTCATGAGACAGCAGCCTGTTTGATGCAAAGCCATGGGTGATATGATACATTGCCTGTCAATGTATTTGCACCACCCAGGGACACCGCAACCAAGATGCAATTTACATAAAGAGGAAGACTAATCTATACAAAGACAATCATTTTGAAGCTTTGTTCACATGATGTGACGCTTCGGAGGATCGTACCATGCCAATCATGGATTATCTGGGGTTCAAAAAGAAAGAAATTGAATGATGGGTTGTAACAACTTTTTAGTTGCAAGCAGGCAGAGGTGTATCAAATATCACATGACAGATGCAGTGGAATAAAGCAGCCTATCCTCTGGGTAATAAATAGAATTAAGAATTATTTTAGGGGATTAATAGAAATTAAAATGGAAATCTTATGTCATACAAACTCCACCTAGGTCAATATGTTTTCGTTTTTCTGTGTTGGTGAAGAGAGGTTTATTCTTTGTGACAATAATGAAATTCTTTGTTTATTTTGTTAATTAATCTTTTACCATGGATCATTTATGTATCAGTATTTTTTTAATGTAACATCAAATTGTACTGTACTGTACTGACTGATCCTGTCCTGATATAGTTTTTTAAAATTATTATATTTATTTTGAATTTTTTTCTCTGCAACTTTAGCGTGCTTTTTTATACTGTGCATTCTTGATATAGTCTTAAAGGTACTCTGGTGTACTTTTAAAAGGAGAAAACTGTGGGATAAAATTACTTTTTATTTTATTTTATAAAATGACATCCCATTAATGTACTACACCACTATTATAATACAAACTTGGCGTTCAAAGTATAATAATCCTGTTTATCTCCCCCTAAAATACATATTCGTCCTTTTGAATGGGAAACATATTTATTTATTAATTTTATTTTTAGCATTGCTTGTATCACATTAGAAATAAGTAACAAAGGATAATGCAAACATATACACCAAGTTTTCAAAATCGTAATGATTCGGTGATTTGCCTCCCCTCTGTGTGAAGGAGCCCAGGTTCTTGGAGAGGATGAAAGAAATCAATGCACAACACAACACTCAGGATTGAACACAAGCACCTCAACAAAGAGTCATCTCTCCAAGTCTGCCGTGACCCTGAAATGACCATATTCTGTTATTGTTCCCACATCTCCATTGAGAGGATAAGACCCACACAGAATTGATTGTGTCTCCACAAACTGGAGATAGCCATTGATTTTCCCTCTTCTTTGCAAAAAACGGGAAAGCTTTGTTCAACTGACAGAAACGTCTTCCTTTCCTCCCAAGGTGGGGATACCCAAAAGCATTCTGGGTAAGCAGGAATGCAGTGATCTGTTTGATCACCTACCTCAAGCTTGAGCAGGAACAGAAAAAGACATAGTCCCAAGTTGTACTGTTCTTGGGGGAAATTCCAAAGAGTGGATCAACCCTGCTATTACTCCTGCAATATTCAGAGCCTGGTTTCTCCCCGGGGTTTAGATGCTGATGTCTGACAACTCCTGAGGGGAGAGTACAGTGTCGTGGCTTCTTTTATCTCTCACTATCTCCAGAGAGAGAAACCAATAGGACCTGATCGCAGGTCCTGTGATATTATCTGGGGTCAGATGTGAAGAATCAGCGATTCTCACTCCTTCTACTGGTCTCTCTCTTTTTAATTCTCACTTGTCCCTCATGGGAACGAGGAGGTTGCCACTGGTCAATTGCTTGCAAATAGCTTTATTGACATGACAAATGAACATCTGCATTGACAAGGCTGTTTGGACAATTAGTCAAAATCAGTGTGATCTGAGATCATGTATTTATTCTATTGTCGCTGGCCAAAGAAAACCTTGTATCTCCAAATACGGTGATTTTGAATTTGTCAGATAAACTCAAGGATTAATTTCTCCTACATCTTAAGCTAAGTAAACACTTTAAAAAACATTAGAAAATAGAGCTGTTGTTTATTAGCTCATGAAAAGGTGATGTTTTGGAGATACATGGTTTTCACAGGACAGCAATGCTATTAACTTTGTGTCAATTTACCTGGTTGTCAGTGGTTTTGTGAATTGTCCCTATATTGTATATCAATTGAATCATCATGTCAAATTGCACTGGTTAAAATAATCTAAAGATAAATAGTTCTAAATTTGTGGAAATATGCTTGTTTATTCGCTTTCTTGCAGAGAGTTAGATGAGAAGATTAATACCAGTCTCACATCTGTATGATAAATATATAGCTGGAGCCAGCTAGCCAGCCTGTTAGCTAGCTAGGGAGAAACAACTAGCTTGGCTCTTCCCAAAGGTAACAAAGTCCACCTACCTGCACTCTAACGCTCAGTAAGTAACACGTCATATCTCGTTTGTTCAATGCATACAAAGACCTAAGTGTTAAAATGATAATTTGCCGTTTTACAAGGGGTTAGTTGCTGGACTATATTTCATAGCCAGGACCAGTTGCCAGGCAACTCCAGAAAGTTGTGGGTTTGGTTGACTTTTGTAGCTGATCTAAATTTATTCTGAAAATTAAAGTAGTCTGGCAGTTCACCTAATGGAACATATCTTACAAAAAAGTAAGGAGGTCCTTAAAATTATTAATTGATTGAGACAATGTTGTTTTGGAGAATGACCCAAAACAATAAATTGTTAAATAATAATGTTTTAAAATGCCCTAATTTAATTGTTCCTGTTTTTGTTATTATTACATATTGTTAGATATGTAAAATGTGTATGCTGTTTTGGCTAAGAAGTCTATATTGTATTATGCCAGGCTGTCACAGGCTGGGAGGGAGTATTAGATTAGACCAGTCCTGGTCTCTGCCATCTCCTATAGGTGCTGTATTGGCAGGGCAAGGTGTGTAGTGGGGGTGGGGGTGGGGGTGAACCAGAAGACTGTGGGAGGTTTGAATAAAGAGCAGTGGGAGTGCCAGAGCTATGTTTGAGATGTGTTTTGTTATGAGCATATGTCTTAGTCAAGAGGCATGAGCCCAAATGGGCTTGGCAGACTCTCAGAGCTGTGATCAGCTCTTCTGCTGTGTCAATCCATTAGCACTTTTTCTCTGTGCGCTCCCCTGACTCTCACCACCCACTGCCCCGCTGACTCTGGCACTCTGGCAGCTCTAAGGGCGACCAAATGCGATGTGAATAATATATTATGATGCATATCTGGCTGACTTGAAAAATCAGTTACATGATGTGATCCCAATTGATTTCTGGTTTTATATTGGCTTTGTATACCTGTTTTCCTCAAATAACGGCTTTGTCATACAAGATAATGTTTCACAGCAGATAGACAGGTTACAAGGTGTGAAGCACAAGTGCACTACTCTTTAATACTATAGGGAATGTAGTTTGAAAGAAATCCATTTCACCATTCCTGCCACTCCCTATCATGTGACCAATTAACTAATTTGAGGAAAAGACTATTTTTGTGGCCATAATGCTGTGTAAAGCCCCAGGGCACGCTGGAAGAAAACAGATTAGCACATTAGCTTATTGTAGGGGCTGAATGAAGACTTCTGGCTCTGCCTCAGGCCCTGCTGGCTGTTATTAAAGCAACTGCTGCTCACTGACATCCGCAGACAATTATCCAGCTCTTTTTGCCTAAAATAGAAAGGTTTTTAATATCAAACTCTCCCACTCTGGTTTTATGCATGTTAATATGGAACTACAAATTTAATGCACAAGATCCGAAAAGGTCAGGCTTTCTGGACTTTATTTTCCAAAAGCACCAAAAATGTAAGCATGAGGTAACCATCCACCTTATAACCAATTTCTAATAAAACTCCCCTTGTACAGTACACATGTTCGTACTGCTGTCTATTGTCTCATTCCAGAGTTGTAAGAATTAACAGAGAGCTCTGTTAGTTGTCCTCCTCTCTGCCCTGTGGGCCTTTATGCAGCCACAAATGAGAACACACAAATACACGACATCTTTAAAGTACTCCTCTCGCTCTCTCCTGGGATATTGACCATGCCAGTTAAGTTCTGGTTGGCTGCGCTCTGCAGAGATGTTGGGATTGTCAAAGGAATATATACGGTCCTCGTCTGGAACCCAGGTGTGCTGAGGCAAAGTGTTAAATTTGGTCATTACTCTTGTAATAGTGCTTTTATGTTTCGTTCGCAAGGGTCATGTGTGCAACCGCCACAGCAGGTCTTTGTTGAAAGGTCTGCAGACAGAGACGTAGGATTCAGTTGTTGGGAGGATCATATTAAAACAGCTTCCTATGTCCATGAAGAATGGTGAATGTCAGGCAGACATCTACAGACCCTGTTGCAGGACTGAAAGAATTGAAGGAACACTGATGAAAATGGAGTGGTAAAAATGTTAAAGACAAAAGGAATCCTGGATGTGAAAAATATGGTGATAAGATACACATCAAGGCTTTTGAAGCATGTCGGACAAATCATCTGTACATGCATTTTGTTTGTGTGTGTGTGTGTGTATGCATTCATGCAGCAACATATGCAAGCATGTGTTGATTTGTGCGCGCCGACTGGGCTGGAGGCAGGGCCAGGGGGAGGAGATGGCAATTCTAACGGCTTTTTGATGTAGATAAATGGCTTACAGATGGCCCACTCAATACATTCAAATGAGATATAAAATAGGGGAGGGGCTATCAATACAGGGATGGTTCCAGTTGTGGCATCATGTGACTGGAATGCATTGATCAGTCTACCAACCAGACACATTTTGAGTGCCACATTTTCAGAACATATTTAAATGTCTATAAGTGATATGGAAAACAGGTTTCTTCAGTGTTCTGTAACAACCAAAACAACTTTATTCTGATACTTAAGTCAGAACTGGGATTTCTAAATGGCTGTGATAACACAAGTGGAATAACACTGAACACTGAAATACTGGTCTTGCCCCTTGATAGCTGTTTATTAAATGGAAGAATGCAGAATCTGTTATTTCATGCAAACTATAGCTTCTTAGAAAGTTAGAATAACATATTAACAAAGAAGTAGATGATTATTAGGCTGCATGTTTTTGGTTGATTGATAGCTCTACCTTGTAAAGCTCTTGTGAAAATGAAATGGAAAAAAAATCAATGCAATCCAGATATATCAACATGTAAATGTGTACTGCTGTAATAGACACAAAATAAACAAAAAAAGATTAATTCGTGCTGTAATTAGGTATTTTGTGTTGACAGTTACACTGTATGGGATCAATACAAAAACATGAATATACAAATGAATGTAAAACCATCAAATAACAAAGGATAATGCTAGGATATCCACCATTGAAAACAGCCTCCGGTGGTGGAATTACAACTCTCTAAGATCCAGCAGTCTGGACAGTTTATGTGTGAAGAGATAATCCTCTTCATTCAGCCATCTCAGTCTGCAGACAATATCCTGGAGGTAAGAGCTGCCAACACATTCCATACTATAATGTTCGACCAATATAAATTGTATTTACCCACGTTTCACCTTTAACATTGGGCTGGAAAAGAAGCCCAAATGCGATTATGCACATGAAGAATTAATCCGGAGATGAGCATAGGGTAATGTATGGTAATTATCCAACAGGATATTCTTACATAGCGATTAGCATATCTCGGAGGCCAGACAGGGATGGGAGGGCAGTCTGAGAAGAAAGGAAAGGACACAGCTGCTGATAAGAAGCCCAGTTTGTTGGGTTTTTATTTTTTATGTTGATTAAAAATGTGGATAGTCTGGCTACAGGCATGTACTCACTCTCCTCTCTCTGTTCCTCTCTATCTTATGTGCACATACACAATCTCAAATGAGAATGGACATGAGGATGTACTTGCACACACACATACACACACACACACACACACACACACACACACACAGTGACAACACTCCTATCAGTGACAAGGGGGGTAAAATTAAGAAGGGAAACACTGGATTTGAGAAATAAACACTGCTCGCAGCCCACTACGGAAGAGGCACTTGTGTGTATGATTGTGCTTATGTATAATACATATATTTAATAACAAATAACTTTATTATAGACCCAACAGGTGTATTCAAAATAAACTGTTTAATAATTAGTAGGAAGTCAAGTCACAATGCAGGGATTCTTACCCATTCCATGCAATTCATGCTATAATGTGGCATTTACAGTAGAGTATAACATTACATTGCTTATGACAATAGTGATTTCACTTGTGACTATGTGATGCTCTGATTGAGTGTTGATGATTTGATTAGGGGCTCTCTAAATTTAAAAAGGCAGCCCTGATACTTAAGTTTAGTTGGATTTGTCCCACCTGGGAAAGAAATTGTTGCCTTTTTCTCTATTTTTGTCAGTTCTGTCTGTCACTCACCTAAAACGTCATTTTACCTGTGTTCAGCCCATACATGCTCTGTTACCAGCACTGTGGTATAATACAATCTGAGGTGGAAGATGTGAAGCTCCTATACTCTCGACATAACAAAGAAAAGAGTATCACAGTATCTCAGAAATTAAGCATTTTTAAAAAGAGATGACTTCGTTAACATAAAATTCTCTTTAAGCAAATAAAGTTGAACAGTGTTCATGATGGTTTCTGTTGTTGATGTCTATGCATGCTGTATTCTTCATTGCAAATCGTATGTGCTATATTGTATGTCTTCCAGCAGCTCCTAAGCCAATCATTTCTCTAAGATAGCAGTAGCAGTGTTTATGAATTTGTGCCAACAATACAAACAGGTTTCAACCTACATTATCTTTTGTTTTGTTTTTTTGTCTGCCCTGTAACCCCATTGCACAACGTGACCATGAGCCACTGTATCAATTCTGGGTTTGGTATTTAGGTGTAATCAGCCATGTAGGACACCAGCTTGCCAAGAAACAGGGCCCTTTGTGAGACGCCCATCTGTTTAGTGCATTGGGACGAGCCAGGTCCCAAAGAGCTGCTGGAATGAAAGGATGAGTATGAGAAGGCCCAGCTGAAAAGACAAGGGTGGGCGGCAGCATCAGGACACAGTCTGTCTGCGGCACTCCTGCGGTCCGCTCTTATTCTAATGCAGCATCTATGACTCCCCTGCTTGCATACAACTCAGAGATCAGAGACTGACAGACGCAGGGGAAGCAGACTGGGATGTCTGACACATGCACACATCCATCCTTTCATGCATGCAGTGTCTGTGTTCCCCTCACTCCCTCTCTGGTAAGCTGTTTGGCTAATATTTTCCTATTGACTCGCCAGTGTACATACTACCCAGCCTTGGTGACCTCTTAGCGGGACATATCAGTGTGAGCGCAGATCGATTCATAGAGTGGGCTCCCCCCACCTTGTTGTCAGTATTCAGTGGATGGGCTGGGCAGAGTGGCAGCAAGTGATAAGATGCTATAGGCCAGTCTAACCATTCCAGCAAGAGTCGTGACCCTACTGCAGTAGGGCTGATTATATCTCACTGGGGGCTGCTAGGTCTGAGAATCAAGCCTGAAACATATCACCCCTGACTGAGATCACAGTAGACACACAGGAAATGATAATAACCAGATAGCAAACAGTGGGAGCTAAAATATTGTATACTAAAATATGTTTGTCCTCTGTGTTGAAAATATGTTTAAAATCTAATTTTGTTTATTTTTCTTCTCCTAATACATTTTCCTCTTATTATTATTATTATCATTATTATTATTATTATTATTATTATTACCATTATTATTATTATTAATATTATCATTATTAATGATTAATTGTTATAAATTTGTAGTTACTGAATTTTGAATATTGATGTACAATTTAATGGTGGTAATGTGGTTTTTGACTTTCATGTACATTGAAAACTTTCATTTTGAAATTATAGTTTAAAAAGGATCAAAATATTTGTCTTTTGTGTTGACATTACATAATTATATTATTTCAACCTAATTAAGTTTTTTGTTTTTTTGTTTCAATGTCAGACATTTAGAACTTTAATTTTGAATTGTAGGAAAAAAAACAATAGCTGACCACATTTAGAACCATTTCAAATGTTTCTTCTGAGCGGCCTAGAGATGTGAGGCAGGTGACCTGCTTGTGAGAGACTTGGCATGTGTTGCATGGAAAAGAGCCCTTTATCTTGGGTAGTAGGACCATATGCCCCCAAGCTCCAACAATCCCCAATCCCCTGCCCCTCCACTTCCCCCAAACTTACACACAAGCACGCTCCTTTCTATCAACACAGCCTGCACCCCCACCCCCGGCCCACTGTGCCTCCCCTTGCAAACACTCCTGATAACTGACAGCAGCTGCGTTGATGAGCACAATGCGTGGGCCAAGGCAGCTCAGCTGGCCTCAGTCCCCACTTGACACTGGTTTGACCTCTGGCATGTCAGTCGTCCTCCCTGAAGGCTGCTCTGCCTGACGCAGTCCGTCTCTCTATCTCCTCTCCCCACACACATAACTGCCAGGCAGGACACACACCCGGGCAACGGGTGCATCCTCAGGTCAGCCAGGTCAATTAAATTCAAATTGAGTATAAAAGATTTGTAAATCATGTACAGATAAGGAACTAATGCACAGAAGAGGGAGGAAGCACCGCTGCTGGTCAGTTGAGAACTTAAAAAATATTCATACCAAGTTCCCCATGGATGCTTCATCAATATTTGCCTGTTGACTTTCTTCTACTGACTCATAGATAGCCTTACAGTCTCTCCCTTGTGCATGGATTCATATTTACCCTCCCTCCACACACTCCCATATGTGTACAAGCAGCGGTGTATCCAGTATGAGTGAGAGTGAAAGGCTTGTAATAGTGCTCCTCCCTAAGGGACTGATGACACCAAGGAAACCAAACAGAAGCTGATGGTGTGACAGAGCAGAGGAGGCGAGTGGGGGGGGCTCATCACTCCCCTTTGCCATTCTGCTCCTTTACAACTTTACAAAATAGCCTTTTAATTTGCTGGAGCGTCTGGGGTGTCTGAATTGTGCCTGCATCAATCACCATCATCACCAGGGCCGTGGGCACTCTGTCCCTTGGGCCCTCTCACTGAACGGCCCCTCAGGCTGATCGCCCTCTGTCCCCTCATATGGGGTACCTTTCCCCTTCTGTGCGTCTCCTCTCCGACTCGCTCATGCAAACAACGCAATACTGCTTGAACCCCACCACTCGCTGCACGCGACCAGCTCTCGATAATCAAGTATTGTGCATGAAATGACCATCTCGCCGCGTCAGTACAGCTGTGACTAATCGAGAACGATATCCTAACAGAAAAGACCCATGATCAGCGGGATTGATTTCTTGATTGTACACAAGGGAGTTTTTTACATTAACTTAATATAGACTTCTCTCTCTGGGAGACTATAGGATATACTTTGGGAGAAGTATCTCCTCTCCCTCTGTGTAACTATTGGTACTGCTATAATGACAGTGCCAGTGAAAACCATCACTAATATCAATGTATAGTGTGTTAGACTGATGAAGACGTGCGTGTGAATGAGACAAATCCCTGATATGATTTAGGAGGTCAGTGTAGGGGTGGTCAATATGGATTACTCTTGACTCTGTGCCTATAAGCCCTGCATTGATGGGTTTTCCTGCTTTAGTAATGTGTGTTTTTTGTGTGTGGAAGAGCTTCCTTTCTTACCTCTAAACTTGACCGCCATATTCACCTTTGGTTGCTATTGTCAACTGGGTGATAACCAGTAATTAAAGTTGATAGGAGGAGTTGTTTTCTTCCAGCCCATACTGTATGACACTGTATTTCCTTTGCATTTCTCCATGCTACCTGTATTATGCTAATTCAGTCAAGCACAGGCTTTTCAAAGACAGTAGCTGTGTGCATGCTGAGCACTCCAAATGTCACGCCAAGCTGTTCCACTTTTCAGCTCTAAAAAAAATATGAAGGCAAGAGGTCAGTTGGCTGAGAGAAGAAAATGCAGGTGGTATGTTCCTTGGCCAGATATGGATATTAAACTGTGCTTAACACCAGTTACAGATTTTAGTGCTTTACTACACATTAATCTGTTGCCGGTTTATTAGGTACACCTATAGCTAAAAGCTAATGCAGCCTGATACAAGAGCTCTGCAATAAATCCTACCTTAATTAAGGTTATAATGTTCGGTTTTGTGGTTGAAACTGTTTCAGAGAAGTGTTATGTCAACTTTTATTTTGGAAGATGTAGTTGTACTGAATATAGTGAATATATCAGTGAGGGTTAGGGTTATTACACAATACAAGTACAAAAGTAAGAACTAAAACTTCTTACTTTTGTACTTGTATTGTGTAATAGCTTTCTTTATTAGATTAACCCTTCAGAAAAAAAGCAGTGTAAATGTATTTATTTATTTATTTTTTTTTGCATTTCTGAATTTCTTTGCATCCTAACAGCAAAAACATTTCTTTTCATATGACCACACAATTTATTCAATTATGAGCCTCTATCAAACGGTTGAGACGTCTGTTTACAGTAAAAGCACACTTTCAACAGTTTTCTCCATTTAAGTGAAATAAGGACATTTTTTTATTGCACAACCTAATAATAGTAAACCATTTTACATCTAACATAAATAAGAAACATTTTTGAACGATGAAGACATTTTCTTAAAAACTCATAGAGCATGGTATGCAATCTTTGTAGTATTCTGGTATTCAGCATGGACACATTGAAGTGTATAATTCAATTTGCATAATTCCGTTCAGTAAGTACTCTGAAACTAAATTAATTTCAAAAATATATAATTACCTATGAAAACTCTAAACAAGTCACATGCTAGGAGACATTTTTCTGCATGAAACATCCTGGAAAGAAGCCACTAGAGAAGGATTTTTTAATATAACATACTCCAACCGAGCACTAGAGATGCTTACTCAGGCTGAACACATTATTCAGCAAGATATCACAACTCAATGCTATACCAAACAGTAGAGAAGACCATTACAAGAAGTAAAACTGGGAGCCAATTGCATCTTTAGTTTCAAAATGATAGGATAATAAAAGGAGCAAATGAGAGAGGCTGACAACAAGTCTTCACACTCAGTCTTCAGACACCACTCAGTCTTCTTTGATTTTGGCCAAGTGTAATCCTCATCCTGGTCTTTAGACAGTTATCATGTAATCACTTTTCTTAGGTGAGACTGACTGAAGAATGGAGACTTCTGTTCAGCTGTATTCAGCGTATAGGGAGTGAACAAGTACAGGCCTTCCTGTTTCACAGTATGGAGCTCTATGAGCTGCCAGATGTATTTGTCATGTCATACTGTGTGTTGCCAGGTATTTTCCTCCTGTCTACAACTTTCCCACTGCCTAATCAGCTTTAATTGACTTTAATTAGCATCTAGTAATTAATTTTGTTTTCTACATATTATTTGAATGAATGGTCCCAGTGGGTGGCCTGTTCATCTCGTTAGGGCCAATTAGCTGCAATTAACAAACACTAATGACGTGCTTTTTTTCATTCCAAAACAAATAGTGTGCACCCTGCCAGATTCCGGTGCTGCACAGAGACCTCTTGTGTGTTGGAGTGGTGCAGGGGGGCAGCTCACTGGGCTAGGCTTCTAATCAACACCTCTAATGGAGAAACACAAATAAAACCCAAAAGGAGACACTTATCCACACAACTCGTATTTAGGATAGAATGGAGAGCCTTACTTTCCCCTCTCTGCTCTATTCATTGTCACCCGTTGTTACAGTTAGGCAGCTGAGATCAGGTTTGAGCAACAGAATAGATTAAGCATTTACTCTAATTATTATCAGTAGTCTCACATTTATTGCTGGACCTGTACATGGTATGTTAACCATATCTGTGGTGTAATACCTGGTTTTGCACTCGTCCAAACATACTTTTCTATGGCAGACTTTCAATGAAAGAATACAAATAGAAAAGAATAAATCATTTCACTTACAGTAATATTCCATTGTAGTTCAGAACCTTGCCTGCTGTAGTTTATGTGTGTCCAGTCCTGTGTAAATCAGAGACAGGGTACCAATTAGAGGCATGTCAAGATTTCTTTAGATTACAGCCATTTAAAACAAAAATAATAATAATAATAATAATAATAATAGAACTTTGCGTTAACTGTGAGGAAGCAAGAGGATATTTCTGGGGCCGAGTTTTGTTTAACTTGACAGAGATTTTAATATTCTTGATTATTTGGTTCTTCTTTTTTAGCAAAGGGTGTCTTAACTTTATACAACTAAGTGTAAGTCCCAGCCACTAGACTACAGCTTTTCTCACATAAGACAACACATTACAAATCCTAGCACAGACATTGTAAATGAGGCATTCTCCTTTGCAAATCCTCCTGGCGGGGATTTCTGCACCAACATTGTTTATAGTTTAAAGCGATGCATTGCGCACAGTTGGGTGTGAATGCATAAAAGCATGCAGCGTGTTAACAATATGTACAGAAGCAATGTGATCAAATCCTAGCCGTTGTTTGGTAATTGTGACTGATAGCAGAACATTTTCAACTTAATGTTAAATAATTCACCGAAAGATGCGAGGTCACGCCTTGTTTCCTGTCCATGCTGTTTTAATCATTTTTGTACTGTCAGCTTTCAAGAGTGCATTGAGTTGCTGTCCATGGTGCTTAAGGAGCATGCTCAAAGTATCCACTGTCAAGCAAGACTGGCATAAACTACGTTATGGTGCATGTTCAAAAAATATTTTAGGATATATGAGCCCACTTGTAATTTTGAGTTTACAGAGCAATTTGTATCCCATAAAATATCTGAATATCTTTATGAATTTGTATTATAAAATGTGTCTTTCACTGTATGCAGTGTGCTCAGTTTTGCACATTCCGCCAGTTGACAAATACATTGCCATTGTTGAACAAAAACCTAGCAGCCTATTGTCAAAAAAACACAAAACATTCATAATGCGACATAGGAGGATCCATGAATCAACAAACCCTTATGTTCCTTCCATATTTTTGGTTGATTGATTGATTGATTGATTAGTTGATTTTGATTCACCGTTGGAGCCAGATCCACAGTAGCTGTTTCAAAAGTATAATTAAAAATGGAATAAAAATAGAGAGAGCCTGGCAGAGACATGGGCACACATCCTCACCGCGCACTGTTTTTTTAATCCATAATTTTTTAACCTATAGAAATCAGCTGTCAGACAAAACAACTATAGCGACAGTGAAAGTGCCTACCAGCCGATATATACTGACTTTTTTTTGCATTTATGAGCTCGTGATGTGGCCTGTTAAATACAAAAGAAAATCTAAAGTGCAAGCGATTTTATAGCTTCAAGAAAGATTTTGCAACTCTCTCACACACGTTTAATTTTATACAGTCTGGAGCTTAGATATCAGGGACTAACAGAGCTGGGAGCCTGTATGCGGTAATGCGCTATCTCCCTCCCCAGTGCACCAACACGGTGCGATAACATCTAGAAGGGACAGCCTATATCGCCAGAGATTAGAAACATTAGTGATCATTGTCCTTTCACACGAAATGAGGAATAATGCTGGGGCACACCATTAATCTATGTGAAAAGCTTGTGTCCGGCGTGTTCACCTGTCCTCTCTCCCCATACTGCAGGGATAGGCCTACGAATCATTTGTCATCTGCCACTGATGCAGTCTTATTCTCCCACACAACCCAGCATTTTCCAAAGGAAATCATTTATTCACATGATATCATCACTGATCCTCAGAAGCTGGCTGATCCTGCGCAAAGAAAAGGGAAAAATATTCTTATTGTAAGGAGAGCGTTGGGGAGTTTTTTATATTTTTTTTTTCTTTTTTATTCATTATTATTTCTTTACAGTTACAGTTTCTCAGACTAAGTAGCTCACAACAGCTCTTTCAGGCTGCCAGTATCGTCATCATGAGAAATCTTGGAAGAAACTTCCCTTGGTGGCCCTCTTTTTATTTTTCAGTGATCTTTAACTAAAATCTGCTTTTACAAGATATAGTACTGGTGGAAGCGTAAACTTCAAGTCTTTATTTAGACATAGAAAAACAAATAGCTTTATTTCATTTTAAAGTAGAGGTTTACATCTAGTTTATGTGAGCCCTATACTTTGCAGTTAGTTTTGCATCTTGGCACTAATTCGACTTCATTTGATTTGATTTGATTTTACTTTGGCGTACATGTGGCGGAGTGAAATGAAAAGGCTGCTCATAGGTTTTTCCTGGCGCTGACGTCACAGGTGTGTTAATAGGCAATAGGCTGAGCTTTAAGAGGTGCGCTCATTACAGCGTTTCTCTCAGACTGAGAGCTCATCACAGGAAAAAATGGGACACAAATGACAAGGCTGAGCGCGCTGATAGCATTTCATCGTTATTTTTCTCCACTTTAGACACCACTCAGGATATATCGAGTTGATGTAATAGCCCCTACTGGGTAGGCAATATTTTTTTTCTGCGCTTACCCATAAAATCGCACACTTCGGATCATCTTGATGGCCCCGCTGTGATCTCCAGTCTATAATTTTGTTTCAGAAATGCTGTTTCTTCAACAGTTAACCTGTAGTTCGGAGCTGTTGGCCAGATGTGGATTGTTGTCCTGTGGGGCAGAAGAGCTGCATTTAATCTCACGGATGGTGATGTAATTATTCAGATTAATTTGGATACATTGGATTTCCTGGATCATACCCAAGCAAGTCAACGCCGAGGTGACTGGGACGTTGGAGGAAGAAACCAACAGAGTAAATATCCCACACACTGGGCTGGGAATAATAACTCCAGACAATGCTTAACTGTTCCAGCTGTGAGAAGCCTATCCTTGATAGGTTCCTGCTCAAAGTTTTGGACAGACCGTGGCACATCAAATGTGTCCAGTGCTGCGAATGCAAATGCACTTTGACAGAGAAGTGTTTTTCACGAGAGGGGAGACTGTATTGTAAGAATGACTTCTTTAGGTAAGCATCCAAAGGGTTGTGATTTAATAACCTATTTATTTAGAAAAAAAAACTGATAAAATATAACTGCTGTCACATGTAATCTTTTTTGAGCTGATACAAATGAAGATACATGGAATTTGAAGCTTCAAGGTAAGTTCCGATAACGAGAAAAAATGCGAATGGTCAAAATATGGATGTTGACCAAACGCTGATGGGGCCTATATGAAAACTCCTGGACCATGTTCTGCCAGGGGTTCAATAAGCAGTTTTTGTTTACACTGCGGGAGCTGCTGCCTATTGCTTCAAATGTCGCAGTTATTTAGCTTTATATTTTGTTGTGTTTGTGTTTGTTTTTTGGTTGTGTATGAAAATTGTGGGGAAAGGGTTTATTTCAAGAATTTGCTGGAGAGCCAACATGATATCACAGGCCAGAAGACGCTTTTTTTCCTCTGCAGCTATACTACAAACAGGGCTAATCCTTATTGCAGGTGTGGATGCTGTGGTGGATTTATTGAACTCATAATGAGATTACATTACAATTGTAGGCTACTTTATATTGGGGTTTTTTTTCCATCTCTGTCATCACATTTGACTTTAGATTAGGCTATAGAAATTATTAGACATCAGACATTAATTTTGTATAGTAGCCTTCAAACAATTCATTTGATTTTGACTATTTCAATTGAGGTAGTAAACAACAGTTCCTAATTTCGTTGTGGACTGTTCTCCTGTGGTTTAATTGAAGTCAGTGTTGTAAACCCAGCATAAATGTATCTAAAGATATGTCTTTAAAAAAGCACTAATTGGAGGCATTATTATAGGCAACCACATCTGTACTGAAACTTTCCCCTGACTGTTGCTCTCCCTCTGAAACAGGAGATTTGGGACCAAGTGTGACGGTTGCGCCCAGGGGATTTTACCCAGTGATCTTGTCCGCAGAGCCAAGAGCAAAGTGTTTCACCTGAACTGTTTCACCTGTGTGATGTGTAACAAACAGCTGTCCACCGGTGAGGAGCTGTACATCCTGGACGAATTCAAGTTTGTCTGTAAAGAGGACTATCAGAACAGCAATGGAAAAGACACAATCCTCCTTTCAGGTATGTCAGACATTAGACATTTATTGTGTTTAACGTTTAAAAAAATGAGGGGAGAAATGTTTTATTAGATTTTCTAAATAAATATTTTAATACATAAAAGGCAAAGTAGGTATTATTATTATTATTATTATTATTATTATTATTATTAGCAGTAGCAGCAGCAGATTTTCAGTTCTAATCCTCTCCAGACAAAAATGTTTACAGACCAAATTGATTAGTGTATTTTATTTACAGTGATCTTGCAAATTGTGGGCTGTTCAGAACATTAATAACATATTTCTGACACCAATTTGCTGCTACATTAATAACTTATGTTTAAAAGGCCGCAGTTTTTCTCGGAAGTTTTACGCATATGATTTAGATTCTCTATGTAAATATTAAGCGCCATGTGCTAATATACAGCATCTTACTCTCATGACAGTCACGACGTGCAGCGACCCAAGTCTGTCTCCAGACTCCCAGGACCCGCAGGACGACGGGAAGGACTCAGAAACGGGACATTTGTCTGATAAAGACGTGTGCAACAACGAGAATGACGAGCAGAGTGCCGTCGGGAAACGACGCGGGCCTCGGACCACCATAAAAGCCAAGCAGCTGGACACCCTGAAAGCGGCTTTCGCGGCCACACCGAAACCCACCAGACACATCCGGGAGCAGCTGTCACGGGAGACCGGCCTAAGCATGAGAGTCATCCAGGTAAAAGGCCAAAGGGAGGACAAAAATTAAAGATCAAAAGGTGTATTTGCTGCACCGTATGGTCCATTTAGGCTACCTCCATCTAAATCTGGACGGCAGTCAGCAGTGCTCAAACAGGTTACATAGTGCCTCAAGGACTAACACCACAGAGAATAAAGCCAGGAGCGTAGATTATTCGCCACCAAAGCTTTTATGTACACAAAAAAGCAATTGTGGCTGAGGACTCTTTGGCATTTTTGGGAACCACGTCTTGCAGACACCCTTAGGGAAAATTTACTTTAATGCTCTGCTGTTTTTTTTTTTTGTTGTTTTTTTTTTACATAAGGTTTCCAAACCATTTTTTCCTATAATCTTTACTCCCATTGCGCCCCTAAAACCATTAAAAGCAGGACACACTTAGCGCAGATTTTTTATAAAGCTCCCTTGATGAAATGTCCTGACTGACGCGTCGTTTTTCGACATCGAAATGCATTAGAAGTGAATTGTGTTTCAGTGGGCTAAACTGTCATTTACAAAATCTTTATTCCAACTTCTAAACATCCTATTAATATTTCATTTCCTTTTTTGTGGAAAGCGTCAATGTAGGCCTATAAGCTAAGCGACAAAAGGAAACAACCATCACAGCAAGCAACATAGAAGAAGTGCATGGTAATATTTTAAGGATTTTAAAGATAGTTCTTCTAATTTCGATCTTTAAGTTATCGAAATATTCAATGTTAACGCAACGTGGAACTCAGAAATGATGCTGTGAGACCTTCATGGCCCTGCGAGGCAGGTGTGGGACTTTCTTTTCTTCTTTTCTTGTGCTATGTCTGCTCTGCTTCCCTGCTTGTGTCGTCCATGCTGCTCAATTTGATCAAATTTGCTCATTTTTTCTCACTTTGTCCTAAAGGTTTGGTTCCAAAATCGGAGGTCCAAAGAGAGACGCATGAAGCAGCTGAGCTCTCTGGGCGGCCGGAGACACGTGTTCTTCCGCGGCCAGAGGAGGATGAGAGCGCTGGGAGAGAGACTGGAACCAGAAGAGCTTGGACACTTCTCTTATTATGGAGGTGAGCTATGTTTTGGTGGTGTAGGATTGATACTTATCTTGAGTATATTTTGATGAACAGGTTTACTAGAATGTCAGTTAAATGTGCCTCTTCAGGTTGATGTATTCACTATAATTAATTCAATTCATCTTGTATTCAGTCTGTGTCTGGCTCTGTTGATTTGTAGTAAAAGAAGAACAAAAACAATCTAAAAATTAAATAAATTCTCATTGTTTGTATTTTTTCTTTAAATTCTGATATTTTGTGCTCTAATCCAGATGTTTATATGAATGCAGATTATCCTGGAGAATACTATGGCTCAGGAGGGAACTATGAGTACTTCCAAGGCCCACCATCGTCCCACGCTCAGACTCCAGCAGACTTGGGCTTTGTGCCCTCCTCTGTCCCTGCTGGCACCCCATTAGGAGTCATAGACCACCACCACCCAGGGCACCACTGTCCTGGAGAGCTGCAGTGTTTCTCTGACACAGTATCTCATCACCCTGCGGACTCACCCAGTCCGGAGCCCAATATACCGGGCTCAATGCACAGCATCTCCAGTGAGATGTGTGGCCCCGGCACACCCTTCACCACTGTGTCTCTCAGTGACAACGGATACACCAACCAGCTGTCACAGCCCTCTTCAGAAATGAGCGAAGGCACTGTGTGGTAACCCAGCCGACACCGAACTACAAAAGCACTCTTGGATTTTGAAGGCAAATCAATGCATTTTATTGTTTGTTTTTTTAAAATGTAAATGTATTTATTTATTTATTTATTTGCTTGCTTGCATTTCTGTTAAGCTCTATTTAATTATTTATAAATCTCTATATTTGTATGTTGGTATAATTGTTTATCGACTAGCCAATCAATAGATTGTTTTAAATAATCCATGTGAATTTTGACCCATTAACACATTCACAATGCTGGGCCTCATTGATCAAGCAATAAACAAAGACATTTATATGCTGCAGAAAGTGTTTTTTTTAGTGTTGTTTACAAACCGTTTCTGCCACATATTTGACATAATTGTCGCTAAAATGTTAATGTGAAGGTGCATGATAGCATTTGTTTTTATCACCTTTAAGTGTTTTATACATACTGGCAAACAGCAGCCTCCATCCATGAGTTCATGTGTAATACACAATTTTATCATTTAATAACAGATTATGATTGTTACGTTCAATGCATTTGACCAAAAACCTCTCTCAGGACCGTGGAAACATTGTTTTTGTTTGACAGGCATTTCCTCTGAATTATTTTATTGCCAACATGTTTGCCTTCAAAAGGATATCTTTATAAATCAGAAAATTTTATATGTAACAGAAAATGATTTGACTTCAACATGACAGTCCAGCCGTATATATAGAGTAACAAACAACTGTACAGAACAGTCAACTGTTTACTTAACGCTCCAGTATTCAGGGGTTTGTATATCAGCATTGTATAAAACCTCTTGATTCACATGGACAGACCATTTAATGCAAACAAACCAAACTTTTTGTAGCTGTTCTATTCATGTGGTCACTCAATGTGCTAGTTTGTACTATGTCCTCATTAAAAAAAAACAAAAAAAAACACTAAAAAGCCCAGAAAATACTAATAAACTGTTGCCAAATGAATGCACAGCAAAACCCTGCACTTTTAGTTGTGAGATGCAGCATTTTTTCAAGTGTTCACTTCCTCTTCTAATTCTAATTACCTGACGATGTTTGCAGTAAAAACAGTAACTTGGGGCTCAGTTAGCCGAGCAGCCGAGACACAAGCTGGTTTTGTCTTTATGGATCAAAGTGTCAAATTATTTACACTGATGATCTCATACACTGCCAGCAGCAGCAATGTTTGTTTCATGAGCTATACTTGATTGTTCCAGCTAAGTTTATGAGATGTTTACGACCATTCACTGTATAATAAAACACATATTGATCATTGTTATTGGTTAATCACTTTGGGGGGGAAAATGCAGTACCTGTCCTTTCAAGTATGAGTGTTTCTTGGTTTTGAAGAAGTTTAGTGAGCAGGGATTTGTTGAGGCACACCTTTTTTTAAAAAGACCAGAATGATAATGTGAGGGGATCCTTTATGGAAACAAATATGTATTAACAGACCAGTACACTATTTGACAGTGTTGTAACTTTCATAGACACCCTAATACAGTATGTCCTCCTCCTCCGGCATCTGATGAAACCAGTGACAGTATCTTCAAATGGGTTTACATAGGCCTAGTTATCTAAATAAATACACATAACATATATACTTACTTAAAATGACACTAAACTTACTTACTTACTAACTATCTTACATTGATTGTAACAATTAATTATCCTTAATTGAGTGTATTGAGTGTCACAGAAGTTTACATTTTTATTGGGGGTTTTTCTCTATAGACAGTACATTTGACAGCATGCCACGTATTTGTGTGTCCAGGGCACTTTGAATGAGAAAGGCACTGTCTGAGAGACACACTCTGCAACTGCATGGTGGAGCTTTGACTACGTATCATTATAATGACAACTTGATATTGTTGGATTTATATGACTGTTATTGGTTGTCTCATAGAAGAGAGAGAATTTCATACCTCAGAATCTCCATCATTTCCAAAAATATTTTGATGCTATTTCCGGGTTTAAAAAAGTATGAGCTGCTAAACACAACTGACATACACAATTACAACTTTTTTTGCTTCATTTCTGTAACATTGAGTATTTTCTATTGTTATATATTGCTAAATAATTGCCCTCTATGCAGAACTCTAATACTGCAAACATCTTGACAAGGAGATTTAGGACTTTTAAATGACATTTTATAGAGAGGTTTGCAGGTTCTCTTTAAAAAGAGTTAGCTATCTGTCTGCTGCAGCACAGTCAACAAAACTAGAGCTGCTCATTGTGGCAGTGTCGGCTAATCCAGACAAAACATCTAGCCAACAATCAATAATCTTTCCAATCCAGGAGCAATTGGTCAGCATTCTTTTCCGATCGCTCTGCAAATGCTAGTGAGCTGTTGAGTTTATAAAGTGGCTGATGTCGGCTCAGTACTGTGAGGGAAGAACACACAGCACCATGGAAGTTTAGACGCAATTGCTATTTGTACCTGGCGGTCACGGCTTCAATCCACTTGTTTTCCTCTTGACTTATCCAAATGAGCTCATGGTAATGTTCTTCAAACACCAAGAGCAAACAAAAACAAACAAATTCTATTAGCACAGGAGACAATGCAGAGGCAAACTGTTTAATTGGAAAGTTATCAATGCATATTATATACTGTATGGGTGTGTGTCTGTGGACATGTGTGTGTTAACGTTATGCAAATCTATTTGGTAATTGTCCATTTGCTGGCCATTTTCTTAATAATTTAGGAAGTACCCCTGCAGGGACATGTTCGGATGTGCAAATAAACAAGCTTGTCTGAAATGTTAAGTCATACTTTGAGGCATCTGTGTTGGTAGCAAAGAAGAGGCTGATGACTGAGTGAATATTTTAGAGTCAATAACACCAAAGGTGAGAGCAGCACAAAGGACGGCAGGACACCGAGAACACTGAATATCGAACCACTGAGCAGTGAAGCAGGAGGCTGAAGGAGCAGTGAAGCTGTTTGGGGGAGGGGCAGGAGAGACAAGGGGGGGGGGGGTCACAAACCATAAACTGCATGAAAACACGGATGTGGATCTGTAATTCCTCCCATAGGTTTCTATAGGGATGTTTCTAAGATTCAGTTTGGGTTTGACATCTTATCAGTTGGTCACAAAATCTAAACTTGATCGAAGGAGAGCAAGCATGGGTGGAGCTGATGTTGGACAAGCAAGCTGATACCTATCAATGAAGCCATTGTACCCCAAAGCACACTTCTCTGTGAGCCTTAACACGCACTTAATGAACACCAGACACACATAAAAGAACCACGCTGGCGATATTTTATATTTTTGTGCAACAAATACCATCAATCCATCGACTTCCCTAACTTGTCTGTGGCTCTCAGCACCAAGCCCATTTCTTCATATCGAAAACGTAATCTTTATAAAAAGGTCTTTTTTTTTTAAAACTCATGTAATAAAGTAAGTAATTTCCTGAAACAGCTGGGCACTGTAGTTTTTAGCAAACATGTCTCAAACAGGAGTAAATAGTGCATTTGTTGGGGACTATTTTCAGCCACGGATTAGGCTCGCTAGTGAGTATACTGCAGCAGGACATTGTATGTGGGATCAATTCAAAATAAACTACAGTGCCTATGTTCATGGTAATTCAAAGTCATGGTATTTAAAAGATGTGGCTCATTGACTGTTTTTAACAATGGAACTCTATGGCACAGAGGAGTACATATATATCTGGCTTTGGATACACATACAGTATTGGCTAGAAGAATCGATTCATGGTTTTGGTCTTTTCATGGTCTGTTGACAACAAGAAAAATATAGACGCTATCAGACTTATCCTTAATGAATTTAGACCCTAACCTCCTCCAGAAATAAAATCATCTTGTTTTTGATGGATAAATCTGGGCTTTCTGAATAGAGTTCAGTCAGATACAGATTTCTGGGGCCAGCTGCTAATGGAGGAAAGCTTGAGGCATCTCTACGTTTCCTTCAACAGCCGGTGGTTGTTGCTTGTCCCCAATTCTAGAAAGTTCCATCCCACTCCAGGATTACTGTCTGCTTAACATGCCTCCATTTCACAGTGCATTTCTGCGTTTCATCGACCTTGAATTATTGGAGTTGAGTTGTTTACTCCTATAGATGATACAGTAATAAGTAAAAGTGGGAAGTGAAACTAAATGAAAGTCACTCTTTTATCAATTTCACTTTGTCATAGTATAGTTGTTTGAACTTAGCCACCTCAAGTCATAGCCAGGCAGAGCGCTTGGGCGGTGCAGTAAATTGTGGAGCATTTTGAGTTGTTTTTAACAATGAAATCAAACCTTAGATGTGTATTTCCTGTATCTCAGAAGAAATTAAGTCACAGGAAAACAACACATGCTAACAGTCACGCCTGTTTTCCTCTTACTGGATAGTCATGGTCAAGATTTCCTCCAAGGTTTTTTCTACTGGTTATTTTAGACCAGGTGAGTACATATCAAGGACAGCCATAACTTGAATCAAAATCAGCTTTACTGGCCAAGTATGTGTACACATACAAGGATTTTGACTCTGGTTGAGGTTGTGTGGCTTCAGTGCATAAGCTTAACTTAGTGTAAACAGCCAAGCTAGCTAGCTAAAATCCTAGAGTAACCTTATACTTATCATGACTCCACATTACAAATGTTAAATCAACCAGCAACTGGGCCCTAGGGGTTAGAACAAACCCAGTATGTGGGGGTGTTTTTGATCCCAGACCATTTTGATGGTGGATGAAATGCATTTAATTTTAGTTTTATATATATATATATATATATATAGTTTTTTTATGGTGCCAGCTGTTGCCAGTGTGGATCTATTTTCACAAATAAAAATTCTTAGTTGCCACATACTTCCACATAATGAAGGTGCATGGGAAAGACAAAATGACATCAAATGTGAAATGAGGGTAGTAACAATCAAAGGAGTCTGAGAATGGTGATTAAATATATTACTTGCAATAATGTATATAAAATATACTATTTTAAATGACGTTGATGGATGCCAAAGATAAACAAGTGTATACTCTCTCTAATTTGATTAAAAGAAAGAATTTCAAATGTTCAGATATTTATATGAAAACAAAAATATATCAGCGTTTTAAACTGTGGCATATTCTGTTAATTAAAGCCTATGTCTAAAGCCTACAATGTTTAAATGTTTGGAGATAATGTTATGCTGTTAATCAAACTAATCCCTGTTTATCTGAACAAAATGCCATGATTAAGAGAGAGATTTGCAAGTCAAACACGAGGCCAGCAAATCAATTTAAATCTAGCTGACAGTGATTATAGCGACTGTTGGATAAACCATGTACAATAACGGTTATTTATCCTCTGAGGAGTGATTTGTACATAGCTGCAGAACTAATTTAATTGTTTCCAAAGTATGTACATATTTTGTATATTTTATATTTTGTACATATTATACACCCAAATCTGAGAATTTTGAGGGTGACTGATCATCCAGAAGTGAAAAGACAATATCCAGCCAGCTGAGTGCTAATCAGCTGACTACCACTACTGGCCAGATGGACACTTTGACAACTATGGCCTGACACTTGAGCTGGCTGACAGCTACTTGGTTAGATGCCTGCAGTTAGTCTCTTTAATGCTCTTCACTTATGCAGGGTCAGCTCATTTTGTTGGATCATTTACCAAAAGATAAAAAACAAATATTTTATGTTCGCAGTCTGTTTAAATGTCATTTTTGCTGAATTGGTTTGGAACAGTGAGCACAAGGCATAAAAAACCTCTTTGTATGAAATCTTTTTATGACCTTTTTGTCACTTCCCCATTGTGATGTAGTGTGAAAGAATGATATCTTACAGAATCTATCTTACAGAAGAGAGCCCATTAGGGCGCCACACTAATGGCAATTGATTAAATAAAGAATTATATTCTGTGCCCCATTCTCCTAGGTCGCCTTATGAACTTGAACACCTAAAAACTGAAAAAAGGAAAATCCAAAACCTGAGAAAGGTACATCTTGAATGTAAGCAAATACAGTTAGATATGACTGGATCACACTTTATTGTAATTTGAGATAGAAAACCTTTTCATTTTCTAATCTAAATCTTATTTGAACTTAGATTTGGCCTTTGTGTCGTTGCTGTTCCCTTTTAGTCACTTGCACAATCTGGCCCAGTTCGCTAATTTGACTCTTTCTTCTTCTTTTTGCTCTAGGCTTGGTAGTCCACTTTCTGCATGAAAATCATTCACACATACAATTTTATAATCAATGCCCACAGTAATAGGATTCCTCTGGCCATGGGCAATTAATACAGTTTTTCCCTTTTTTTTCTCCTTGCGCTGATCTCAAAGCTACGAGACATTGGCTTCGCCTCATTTACATATTTATTGCATTGGACTCAAATCTGGCGAGTGATTGATGTGGAGCCTGCCTCCTGAATTTTTAGCGGCCCATTATTATGAAAGAGAGGGAGGGGGGCTGCAGCACGTCAGTGTACTTTTGATTAAAGTTGAAGAGGACAGAATCGTGAGTGTTCCCCACCTACTTTCTTTTCCTGCAGTGCTTAATCAGTGAGGCCAAGTGCTGAGAAGATTTCAGCATGTTATAGATATTGACAAGTCACTCACTCACAAAAGCCAAGGCAGATATGCTTCTTAAGATTTTAATCAGTCTTTCACTTGCTGTTAATTTTTTGAGAGTATGACGGCAATACAATGCATTTAAATTTGGCATATTTTCAGCTATTCTATGGTTCACCCTGGCAAAGACTGGTATTATTGACATAGTTTCCCATGCAACATACAGTACATACTGTATATTACATTACAAGGACATGCAAATACCTCTTCATGCTATATGGAGGAATGAAGAGGTATTTGGTCCCCTATTGGTTTGACGCAATTCTACACATTTTCTACCATTCCCTCACATCACTTTGTGTGTTGTAACTGTGGTTTATAGGAACACCGAGACAAAGACATGACACAGAAGGTTGCTGCTTCTCTCATTTGCAATCAAGCGCGTAATGCTCAAGTGTGAAAAGGCTCTGCTCTGCAAAAATGTATGTGTGTATATGTGTGTGTAATGGGGTGGACGACCAGGGTGGAGGCAGGGGAGGAGGGAGGAACATCGGATATAGTATCTCTGCCAAGTCCACACCTCCTCTGCTTTGTACTCCAATGATCTTTTTCTCTGAGCCACCAGGATAAATAGATCTAATTTTGATGCAGTGTTTGATCAAGTGTAGCAGGTGAAAGTTGTCCTCTTCAGTGTCAAAATGCTTTCAGTTTGTTTTAGCAGTAAGCAGCAAGCTTTTGCAGCACTGAGTGCAGGAAATACATTTGCTCAAGAAGCTTGTAGGATCTAAACACTTAAGAGCTCCATTAGAAGCACATTCACCTGAAATGTAGTCAATATATTAAAAAGAAGAAGCAGTTTTTGCAGCAGTACAAGAGTACGACCATGCTCAGCAATACTTTGCTATCTCCCATGCAAATTGTCACTTAATCTAGAATTTAGAACTAGAGTTTCATTTATCTCCTTTTTTCCCCCCAGTCTTTACTTGCTCCACCACCCTTCTGGCCATGGGACAGCTTCTGGAGAACTTTAAACATCTTTATCAGTCTGATTAAAATGTTGGAAACCGGCGCTGTCAGATGACACTACTGTACACTATGTTGTCAAGCACAGTGATTTCCCTGGTTGGCTGCCTTTGTCCTTCAGAGCCAGAGGACACTGGTCACAAATAAACCCTTCCACGGGCCCCATGAGAAGCAGTAAACCAACATTTCCATAGGGAGTTGGCTTTCCACGCTCCACTGATATGCCTGTAATGCATGCATTTTAATGTGGCGCACCTCTCAAAATGGGCCACTGCTGGACTGATGTTTGCAGTCAGCTAAACTCTTTTAGTCAGCAACTCTGTGCATAGTGGCCCATACTGTGCATGTAGCAGACTGCATGTTCTTCAGTGTAGGAAGTCTTCTCTTGAATCCATCAGTCAATCAGTATTTTTATCTTGACACGCTACACCATAATAGTACACAAGTGTCCACCACTCCCTTAAAGTGAATGCATTGTTTGCATTTTGAAGTAGAATACACAGATTTAGTTGATATTGTTAAAACCCAAACTAGCAACAGGAACTGCAGAGTTCAACCTCCCTGCTTTCATAGGAGGAAGTGATGCTGAAGTCACTGGAACATGAATATGATCCACAGAAGTATGACATATTAGACTATGTGTAGGCAAATATGGCAAAAACTTGACTTGGCTATGTCAAGTAAACTACAAGTAGAAATGCCTACTAGCCTTCATATAGCAGGAAATGACTATGACCAAACAAATATATATATATAAATACTTCTAGATCTGAAACCCTTCCATTTGCAATACGCTACATGTGAGTTAAATAGATTTCAAACAGAAAATGCAAAATCAAAGAATGCTTATAAACCAGACTATAAGAGTCTACAGCCACACTAACATCAGCATGCTAACATGCTCACATGACATATTGATGTTTAGAAGGTATACAGTAATGTCTGCCATGCTCACAATCTCAGTTTAGCATGTTAGCATGCTACTAATTTGTTACAAAGTACAGCTGATGCTAATGGGAATGTCAAGTTTTTGCCATCCCCAGAGCCATGCCGCTAGCATGGCTGAAAAATATACTTTTACTGAGATACAGTCACAGTCAACAGTGACTTCTTGCTGGCCCGGCCTTGCCCACTCTTCCAGCATGCCATGTGGACCTGTCACTGCTCCTATAATTTCCACACCAGTCAATGACCTACAGTAATAATTGTGATATATAGCCAAAGACGTAGTACCTTGGTCGCTGACCTTTCCCAATCCCATACTGGGCAACCTTCACCACTACACCATCACCCTCCCCCTTCTTCCACCAGCCCTATTCGGAGGGGCCTCCATCCTCCCTCTCCCCCCTCATCCCTGCATCTCGTCGTTGGCTCGCCGTGCGCGGCTCGCCACACTTCAGTGGCTCCATGAATGTTAATGGCGGGGTGGGGGGAAGGAGGGGTGGCTGCATGGCGCAGGGAGCAACTTCACCTGGTCTGCAATGCACAACTATAAGGAGCTTTTTATGTATTATTGTTCATATTTGCTAAGCTATGTTTCTCTTATGTTATAGTAATATCAGTGACACATTTACAGTCAAGTGCATGAGCAGCAGTATTAGGACAAATAGCAACCTAGTTATTGTGTACTCAGCTACAGCATAATAATGATTTCCTCCGAAAGATGAAAAACAGACATTTGATGAGGGAGTTTGGCTGGTGGATCTGTTTTTTTAGTGACATCAAGATTAAAACATTTTAAAACATTAAATTCAATCCCACTGCCTCGTTCTGATTCTTCCTCGTCTGTCTGCAGCAGGTTTGTCTGCTTGTGAATTAGTCCTCCTCTCTGTCGCGCTGGTGTTCAGTTAGTCAGCCAATGTTTACCAAGCTCTGACAGAATGAGAATGTATGCATTATGTGGTGATGATCACAGGGTTGTTGTAATCTTTGACCCTTGTGGCACATTTCAAACGCAGATTGAAGATTAAGCCTCTCATGCAGCGGGCTGACAGGCTGCCTCCCTGCCCCTGGAGAGATTCACTGCCCGACTATAGCTCTGCAGGCTGGCCTCCCTGCATTGAAGATACATCATTTATTTTAATTTTTGATCTATAGATCGAAATTGCTTTTCAGAAATTCGGTTTGCCCTTCATTATTTAAGGCTATCAAACATTATAAATCACGAAAACCTTGAAATGCATGGGGAAATCTCACTCAGAAGCACCACCATCATAAAATTAAATGCAAACAAAGCCAATAGTGTGACAACAGTGTTTTACTTCCCAAATAGGTTAAACCCAGCTAGACTGGGACTCATGTACTGTTTGATCAAACTATATGGCAGAAGTTATACAGAGAGCAAATGCCGGTAGGTTGGCTAAGGAGTACTATTTCACGAATGCAGGTATAAACAGGTGCTCTTGATCCAATTACATATCATGAGACCAAAAGAAGAGAGAAAGGTTAGACTTGTACTTTGCTTTGCGTTCAAAAAGTGATAACCTAAAAATACCAAGGCACACTGCTTTGCAAAAATTTAAAAAAGCCTTTTATAAATGGGCTTAGCGCCTATGCGCTAGTCTAACTCACAGTCTTCATCAGAGCATGCAAAAGCAAGTGGCAGCTCACAGATATACCAAGGCTGGTGTCAGCTGCCAGGCAATCAGAGTGGCACTGGTTAATTGTCACAGGTGCAATCAAGAAAGTGAGTGTGTACATAATTAGGCGAATCCTAACAAAGCATCAATATCTTCAGGATTAGCAAATTCATCATAAATAATCAATAGCACCAGATACTCTCATACAGTCATAAAAAAAAAAAATTACATTTCTCTTCTGGGTACTAACTTCAATGGAAATGGACTGCTTTTATGACTTATAGCCTGCCCTTTTCTTTACCATGTGAAGTAAGTTGCTAGTAATGCATAGGCATTGGATATGTGGATTTACGTGTACAGTTTGGTTGAAAATCAAGTGTTTTCACTGCCCAGACCAATTAAATTAGCATGCATATTTACCAATTCTTACCTACTTTATTCATGATTTAAAAACTTTTGATTTATGGGCTTTCATTGAGTTCATGTGTGTGTAATTTTTGAGGACTTCTGTACTTCTGCTTACCAAAATAGTACACTTTCAATATATTAAAATATATCTTAAGTGAAATGAATTACATTCTCAACTAGCATTTTGTAAAACAACATAAAATACACCAAAATAGAATGTACTTTTAAAAAATGGCACTTTAAACTAACTTTACATTAGTACAGGGATTATACTTGACAAAAATGCACTTAAGCACACAGCAATGTATTTCAAAATAGTCTATTTTTAGTAATAAGTACACAAATTTTGTACTTACTTAAATTGAATTATATTTCTATCTTGATATACTTTGTTAAATAAAAAGGTACTTCACTCATACTTAATACTTATATATTGGGAATAAATATACTAGATCAAACACACACTTTATATGCTATTAGTATACTTTAGGTATCAACATGTATACTTGTAGTATATTGTTTAATTCATCAGCTTTGCTTCATTTGGAGATTGAAAATAGTTTGGAGGCAACTACAGGGGCACAAATATTCTCATGTAAAACAACAGGCATTCTGCATATGAGGTTGCCTTGAGGTAACAGATGAAGGCTTATGACCCAGAGGTTATCTATTTCTGTCCAGGCAGGAAAAATCTACCAACAGTTACTCAACTCATAAGACGCATATGAGAAGTGTCTTAGTGTGGCTGGCTGGCTATACCCCTTCTAATATGACTGAAATGTAAAAAGGCAGGCAGGCGGAGATGAGATGAGCTCTTCAGAATCCGCAGCCTGGAGAGAACCAGAACAGCTGGGGCCTGGCACTCCCTCTGTGTCGGTCTACTCTTTGTCACAGGCAAAAGACTCTTGTTTTCAGGCAGTAATCAGACAGCCCTGGGGCTCTGTAAAGACCCTGTTCTCTTTTCATCTCAACTGTTGCATACACCCTGCTAATTGGAATCCGGCAACTGGGTCACAGGCATTGTCTCTCAAGTGCTGTCAAGTCATTGAGACGCATGAATGTGGAATTATGGTTGCCTCGGATGCATGATTGAGTCTCCCCTCTGCGCTATCTTAATGCCTCAATTTCAATCTCATCGCAGACACTGATTTTCTCCTTTTTTCCATTAATATTTCTTGCCTTTCCCTCCTCCATTTTTTTTGTCACAGTTCTGCTTGATATCAGCAGTCCCTGTAGCTTGGCATTCGAAAAGTAAAAAAAGAAAAATCTAAATTCTGTAAAGATCAGCTTAGTTTCTTTATTGTAACCTTAAAAGTGGGTATTTCTTTTGATCAACAAAAGCTAAACAAAGCCTTTCAAGACTGTTGTAACTAAATGCATTTTATTAAAAAACAACACTTCTGATCCACATTAAAAATAAAGAAGGGACAACATAAAACAGTTTCCAGCAAGTTTCACCAAGCACTCCTGTTCCCTACACTCCAGTGGTTGAGGAGGAACCTGATTCTGTAGTTTGTCAGTGATTAAAAGAAGAATTAGCCAGCCTAGCATGCCACCACAAATGAGGAAAACCCTCTGGGAGACCAGAGAGACCAAGCAAGGCACATTTCCAATTATACCGCCAAATGACTCATTTTCTTATTGGGCCTCCTATAATTGTGGTGGGTATTGGGTGCATGCAACTCAATTTGTCTTCCCTATTTGTTGGTAGGATGGTAAAAGAGCAAGAGCCAAGGGGATGATATGAAAGAATGAGACAAAATAAAAAAATAAATAAAAAAGGATGAGATAGATCCCTCAATATTTGTTTGATCTGCTTCATCCTCCTTGATACTGTTTAAGTTTAAAAGCCATGGAGAAAATGCCACTTTAATCATCTGTGGATTGAGGAATGGGAAGACTATCATTTTCTAGTAATCAGAAAATGTCTCTCCAGAGTAACAGACTTTGTTCTGACTGCCGAAATTAATGAGGCTTCCAGTGATGTGATTATCTGTCCTGAGGATCGTCAATATATAAAAATTATTGACAAATTAAATTACTGCAAATGTTTTGGAAACTTGAGATTTGTTAAAACCACCTTTACATTTTTTTAAATGTAACAAAAACAGAAACGTTAAAGCTTTTGAACAAACACACTTCAAACTAAGTTGGTAAGCTTTATTAAATTTGCACACACATTTAGAGCTCATCACTGTGAATTCTTCTCCATCCTTGAGTAGGAAACAACCAGTTACTTATAAAGCATCTGGACTACATGTCAATAGAGGCACACAAAAAGGCACACCACTGACTACGAAGCCATTTCACATAGCTAACGTTGAATTGTCAGCAGAGCATATGACACAATGGTCTATAGGACTGAATTCAACGATTATGGTGCCGTTTTCCCATTACTATGTACTTTATTCATTTAAAAAAAAAAAAAATCCTTGTGCGATACAGTTGTCACATTTTGCCTGTCTATTGGTAACAAACTCAAGTAAAGAAGCAATATTTAAACATTGTTTTCAAAAATTAATATTAAAAATAAGTAACATTTCATATACATAAAGTACAAACTTTAAATAGAACAGTTAATGTGGATTACAGTTAAAATTAGACACCACATCTGACATGTAATATGCGAGTCCAGTGAATAGTAGTCTTTGTTCTTTCACAAACAGACATTTAACGATTAAGCCATCTAATTGCTGTAAATTCAAAAATATTTCTTTTGTTAAAAAAACAAATAAAACCCCCTTAACTTTCAATGATTGGTTTTAGGAGCAAACACTGTAGTTGTCAAAAAAAAAAAAAAATAATTAACCCAAGCGAGAAAGACTATTTTTCTAAACAAGCATGCTATTATCCACTCTGTGTGTAGTACCATTATCAATTCTCATTACAGCTATTATCAACTCAGTGTGTATTACTGTTCGTATCACTTTCTGCGTGTACGTGTGTGTGTGTTTGTATGCTAGATGCAACAGATAAATCTGTGCAGGTTTGATTCTGCGTGCAATGTGAGGGAACAGTAAGCAGTAAAGTGCATCTAAAGCAGCATGTGTGTACTGTGCGAGTGAGAACAGAAGGGACAGCTGTGGGTTTTGTTGTGAGGCGAGCTGCCCATTGCTCACTGCAGGGTAACTGTGAAACAGTCGGGGTCTAAAAGGGACCTTGTCCCTGCTCCCTGCTGGGCTCTCCTGTCCAAATCTGTTATAGTGTTTCCCATCTTTGTTCAGTAACTAAGTGCTCCCTACTTGGGAGTGTAAAACCCCCTTTTCTCGCTAATGCCCCCAGCAATGTGTTGTCATTGTTGAGTTGGTCATCAAAACACTTGCAAATCTTAACAAGCATATGTCACAAACCAAGGTGCATTTTAATATTGCAACAGCATGCTAAATCTGCTGTTCACACACCAGTTCAAAAGAATGGAGGCCACTGATTATCATGGAAGAATAAACATCCACTTGGGTCAACTGTGTAAACTCCAAACATATTTTTACATATTAGTCACTAGATATTTCTGAAGTCATTTTTCGCAATTGCACCTGAATAAAAAATACATGGATTTATCTAAACACTAGCATTGATGTAAGACAATTTACAAAATGTTATAACTGATGTCAGTCATCTGAACTCTTGCTTAGTGAGAATCATTGCCAACAATTCATCAGTAACCTGGCAGATGCCAAGGGCCCTCATGTTGGCTCCTCCAGCCTCAGTTTCCAGTCCAGGTCTCAGGCAGGAGCAGGTGTGTCTGAGCCAGGCTCCTCTGGCTGTGGCTGTGGCCTGAGCTGTGCCTCAGCCAGGCAGGGAGAGAGAGGCCAGGCTCCCACTAGGAGGAGGCTGACGTCTCCATAGTGGACAGGATACGGACCACCTCGGTCCTCTGTGTGGGTGAAATGTGCTGGGTCATGTGCACAATAGAATCCATGGCAACCTCTGGGTTGGCTTGAACAAGGCTGAGAATAAAAGGGCAAAACAAAAGAAAACGACATCATAATCATGCAGGAGGGTAGACATTGCACTGTATAACTCTTCACCACACTGAACCTGTATTGTTCGGAATTATCACCTGCGTATCTGCTTGAGGATGTGATCTCGGCGGATGTACTTGATGTTCTCGTCGATGACAGACCTTGCGCCCTCTTCTTCAGCTAGTTGCCTCTCCAGCCACCCCACCACCTCTTCATTGGTATCCCACAGATAGGCCTGCATAATGAGGGGGTGTTAAAAGAGAGAGGATGAATCATTGTGAGCAAGAGTCAAAGTATTTATGGATAAATAAAGTCTAGAAATCACAAGTTTTCTTATGGTGAAAAAAAGTAAACTGAACATACTGTATGAATGAACAAAATATACACAATATCATGAATCAATAAATAACTATCAACTCCAACAAAAGAGATGGACAGGCACAAAGTGGGGGCCTCATGTCTTGTGGACTGGACCCGATAGGAAAATTAGTATTCATGAGTGCTGGCATCTCTGATCCCAAACAAAGCCAGGCTGGAGGGCTTAGCAAAGATTTGGGGGCTGAGGGGTTTAATGGGCTCTTGCCTTTTTTATGAACAGTCCTGCTTGAGGTCCACAAGAACATTTAATGCCCTTATTAATCATTTTTAATCTGTTTGCTTTTAATTAAGAAACAGCATGTTGCTCTCCTATCTGCACGTGCCAGGGCTGTGATTAATTGTGGCTTAAGACAGCCAGTCCTGATTGGGATAATATATTAGCTAACAAGAAGGCCACTTCTTAGGAGATCTCAAATGCTGGGCCGGCTCCTGTCACCCCTGCGGCTGGTCCTCTGAGCCTGAGACTGGGCAGGAAGGAACAGCATTTATGTATCTCTGAGGGATGTTCACTTTCATTGTCCACCAGTTATCAGTCCATCTATATTTAATCAACATGCTCATCATCTATGTATGTTGCTTTAAATAGTTAACTATTAGTTCAATTCGAAGTCCTTAAGATTAACCTCTAGGTTACAAACGGAGTCACTAACTATTGAGAGACTATAGAACAAAGCCTGTAAGTATGCGGTGGGTTTTACCTTGACAGCCCCCTCAGCCTCCACAAACCAGCGGCGCAGCATTGCCTGGACCTGGCCGTCTGTCAGCTCGCTGTTGGCCGCTTGGATCTTCCTCTGCACCGTCTCCTCCAGCAGCAGACGCCGCAGACGCCAGTAAAAGAACTGACGGGACGTTTGCCACTCAATGATATCCTGAGATAGGCAACAGACAAAAGAAATAATAATGTAAATGTTTCTTGCATGTTTTACAGATTGTTAAATGTCAACA
>LKNJ01000475.1:29226-62088 GCA_002120245.1 Maccullochella peelii | reverse complement strand
AAGTAAGTGTATTTCATTCTTTGTGAATTTAAAGGGGAATATGAATAATTTTCTGCTGGTCTCAACCCATACATTGGGTGTCACACTGAGGTAGAACTCATTAAGAAAGTCAGACAAGCTGGTAAAAAAAAAGGTCTGTGCTGTACATTTGGCTTGATTTGAGAAATATTAAATATATACATTTATTTTCTGATTACATAATCTCAGGCCATATAATGTGTGGATCATAAAACAATTTGCAAAATATGAAACAAGTCTGCTTTAAGACAAATTACACTCGATTTGAAGGGTGGCTTGTTCTAGTCAGAAATCCGATGTAAAAAGGGAAAAAAAAGTTAATCTAAGAAACTGGTCTTTCATTACCCTCTTACCCAAAGAAGTCTGCTCTACTTTTGTGGATAGCATGTTTCTATAAATGTACACCGTCATGAATGTCACTATTGATACAAACAAGGAACACGTTTTGGGGGGAAAATGATAGACTCCATTTGGGAAATAATCTACCGAGTTGTAAACAACCTGTATTGCACTTTTTCACAATTTTTGAAATGTACATTTGTGTTTTTATGAAAAATTTTGTTGTGGATTTTAACACTTCTAAAGCAGATGAATGTGCTATTCTGTAAATTAAGTACTCTTCACAGTGGACTGAATATCTGAGGATTTCATTTCAGAACCTGCGATCACAGATGTCCCTGCTGATGTACTTAAGTTGAACATGCAGAACAGTACAGTTAGTAAGTCTTTCTTGTCCATACTATGTGTAAAAATTACCCTGACTGCCATCCATTTGTGAAAGACCCTTCTGGCCATGTGAGCAAAGTGACTGTGTATATGTGAGAGATGGGACTGGGAAGGCACAGGATGAGATGGGGCCTGCCCGAGGCTGCTCCACGGTGTCTAAGGTGATTGACCAGGGTCATCAGAAGATAATTATGAGGACGAGTCTCTCACAGCCCGGTGAGACCAAACATTATTCACTAGGCAGGTGCAGCAGCAGCTAGACTGATACTCCCCTGTGGGCTTTTCAGGTTATTCACATACTGCACACTCACACACCGTAGCAATACATGCACACGTGACAGCATACATTTCTTTTTTTTTTTTAAAGTACTCACCGTTATTACGCCCTTCTCTTGCATGCGACCTGGGGTGTCGTGGAGGTCTGCAAACTGCACAGCCACCTGGTGGTAGATAGGTAGGAGAAACTCCTCACGCTCCTTCAGCTTGGTCTCCAGGTCTTTACGATCAGGGGGACTCAGCTCTGGGGTTCCTGTTGGGAATTTACCATAAAACAATGCTGTCAAATAATTTGCCAAAAAATGCCTGCGGGTTTACAAGCTGAGTATATGGACAAAAAAGGTACAAGAAATGTGGGGCCTTTCTCAAACCACTCCCTACACACTTCTACTCCATTTGTGTGTTCACTTTGGGATGGCAACACTAAGTGCCATCCCAAAGCATGTAGTGGGGAGTGGAAGTGGGTTATAAAACCCTCCAACAGCTAGTCTACTTGGATGCTGACTTACTGACCACATGCAATGCCGTGTTGTGTTAGTCACTGAAGACGCTCTGCACAAATATAAGTTCCGTTCGACTACCCGTACAAATGTAAAATGCTCAAACTAAGATAGACATTTAATATTATCATACAGACGTTATCAACTTACATTGTATTTAGGATCAAATATAGCCTTCTCTAGTCTAGAAAAACGGTAGACATGTTCATTTGATTGGAAAGTGTTGTATATTTACAGGGACTGTTGAAAAAACCAAGCAGCTTATCAACATCAGAGTGAATAGATCATGGCAACAGTTGCTGCTTCCGAAAGGTGCTGATACGAAACCATGGTTACGAAATGTTACAACAGTTTCTGTTTCCGCCGGAGAGAGGGAAGTTTGTCCCAAAGCTTGCCACTATGTATTTATACGCTACACCTTAATGAAGGTGAATTCCAATCTGTAAGCTCTCAAACCCTCCCCAGTAACCCTCCATTCCACCAGTTCGCCCAAAGCGCCAAGCCCACACAGCATTGGACCGCAGTTGCTCTGAGCCAGGAGGAAAATCAATAGGCTGTGTGGGAGAGACAGGAGAGCTGGTGATTGATCTGAGCAGGCTGTGATTGACACGTCTCCCGGGGGAGCGCCGTGAAGATGATACAATCAACACCAAATAAAGAACGACAGTGAAAGCACACTTGCTCCCACCCGATATATTGCTCCTCACTAAAATGAGGACGAGGGGGAAAAAAAAGACACCCGTAAAGAGCTATAATTAGAATTGAAGTGGAGGACTCACCCAATCTTTCAGCCAAGCTCATGTAGACCGGATCTACTCTTCTCATAGTCTTCACCAGGTCCTTCCTCCTGAACTTGATCTCCACTGTTCCCTCAGGCTCCAACACTCCACCTCTGAGACAAGAATGATTAAAGTGAACAAAGGTGGTTTGATAAAGATGACACTTAATCTTCCCCCTTCTTCAGTCCCACTCACCGGCTGTCCTTGTCGGCGTACATCTCCATGTGACGAGGGTTGATGGTGGGATCTATAACCACCCAGGATCCTCCTCTCAGCTCAGCCTGCGGGGGGATATAAACCAGTACCGGCTGCTTGTACTCCCTCAGCCCGTCCACAATGTAGGCCCCAAACTTCAACACCTGGTCGTACATATCTAAGAAGGAGAATTTCATATGAGGTTCTGAATGGGCTCAAACCCAGGCTGACGGATTACCACGGAAGCAGAAGTACCTTTCATCCCTCCAGAAAAGCCCCTCCAGTTGGCAAACACTATGAGAGGTAGGCCCTCTCTGTTCAGGTCCTTAATGGCCTGGGCCGTTTTGAAAGCAGAATCTGGGAACCACACCTGTCCTGCCTGCTGGATGATCTAAATATACAAATCAGAAAATCTGCATCAGTGCCTGGGCATCTCAAAATGTCTAAATGTTTGGATGCCAGTTCACGCTTGAGCATATGCATTGGGCGACCCCTTACCTTCGCCTCCGAGTCTAAATTGGCTGGATCGGCTGGGATTGACAGCTCCACTGACCTGGTTTCCACGGCAACCACCCCAGTAGGTATCCCACCCAGTCTGCAGAATGAAGCCATTCAGTGCTGACAATCTACAAAATACCTTGACAACATTCACGGTGCAAACTAATTCTTTATTGGCTGCTTGTCACCTGGGTTTAGTGTTTTGTTGGGACACTTACCTGGCTCTGGCTACCACCACACTCTGAGCCCATGGCTGCATGATCTCCATGAAGGAGCCATGGTCAAAGAAGCCACTCTGCCAGGAGCCCTTTGGAGCTGTAAATACAAAGAGGAGTGAGAGGAGTGCGTCAGAGAGTGCAGAAAGGGAAAAAAAAAAAGTGAAACGGGAAAGAAAGTGGAGTAAATTGTTGCAAATTGGAAATGCGACTGAATCAATTGTCCAAAAATGTTTGCACATTCCATAGTGTTTTCAAAAACCCTGGCTTTATTCCTCATGCAGTCCGAGGTTGTGTATTTTTCCCCTCAGAATCTGTAATCTTGGCAGCAGCCATGATGGATGACTGTATGAGGAGGCTTACTCAGCTCTTTCTCCCTCTGCACACTCGGAGAAACATGCCCAGCCTATGAGGTTACCATTCAATTAAGCCTCGCCACTCATCACTACCAGAGACGTTGGCTGGCTTCCCACACGGTCCCCCCCATCTCTTTGCTGTCCCAAGCTGTAATTACACTGATGTGGAACCTGCTCAGTCCTGACCTACACGGTAAAACACACTGGATCCATTTTTGGTGCTATCTTGATCTTGTGTTTAGCTGCATGATGTTTGGTTTCATGGTTTCTCTCTTAGTTTCTTAATAGTCTCTCTCCAGTAATGAATTATTTCAACCTTTAACACAGGGGATATCAGGCTGAAATAATAAATCTTTATATTTACTTTAAATAAGAAAAAGAAATTGGAGCTGTGACTCTTTACAACTGCTGATAAAGCATTTTGGATGAAAATGATATAGTAGAGGAAATGAGCAAAAGTGAAAGTGTATAAATCAAGTAGTAACAGGATGCTGTTTAAGGCAATACAACTTTTAGCACGACTCAGTATTTGATGTAGCCACTCCTTTGTCCCATTTGTTGGAGCACTTTATGGCTGTAGGGCTGAACGTATGAATGTAGCAATTGCTCTCATTATCGATTAATCGGATGATTATTTAGTCATTAACATTTAGTCTATGAAATGTCAAAAGTGGTGAAAAATGCCAGTCCATTTCCCAGAGCCCAAGTTGACGTCTCAAAATTGCTTGTTTTGTCTGAGAAAAAAAAACTGAGAAAAGCTGGAAATCTTAACAATGGAGAAGCTTGAGAAGCTAATGTTTGTAATAACTGATGAATTGATAAATGACTTAAATGATGAACTGATTATCAAACTTCAATCAAGTAGTGCTAAAACATTTTTAACACTACTTGAATGTGAGAGGAATAAGGATGACACCAGGTATATCACTGGGGTAATCAAAATGTTTTGTTACATAAAGATAATTCCAAATGACTTAATATGTTCGTACTAATTAAAGATCTGGCATCACAGAACAACCAGCCAAACACTATCTACCAGAACTACAGGCACTACTATTCCGTACATACCCAGCAACAAATGATCATTCAATCACAATGTGTTGAAAAATTAACTATTTCTATTAAAGATTTCTCTGGACACCCGGATTAGACACTCACTCTGGCTAGGACGTCCTGCTAACATCCAGCGAGGGTCATATGGAGCCTTTGTAGGCACAAAATCCACTGGCCGATCTATGGGATCCTTGGCATTGAGGATGGGCACTGGACTAGATTTACACTGAAGAGAAGAAAATAAATGTCTTTATTTACAATGACAATAATCACACAGCTCTAAACATTTGGATAAGTTAATTTATCACACTGATGTAGGATGCAGCATCTTTTTCAAAATGACAGCTAAACATTACCATGGGCATGTAGGACAGCCACTGCAGAAGCATGAAGACTCCCTCGAAGTCATCACAAACAGTACAGTGGGTCACACCATTGTTGTGCATGATTTGAATTCCACCAAGTTGGTTGTTCGATGTGTACACTTCTCTGCCCAGCACCTTTAATAGGAAAAAGATTTTTTTGGCTTTTACATTGGGGGAAAGAAGGATGATAAAAATAATAATTTTCTCTGTTGAATCCCAGACTGTCTGACATTTGATTCTGGCTATTTAGGCATGTACCATGGAGGTAAACAAGGCTTTTGAGGATACATCACACAGAATCACGTACAGCAGAAAACTGTGGAAGCACTGCTCTTGAAACCTGCTTGAAAACTGGAGCAGCAGTTTTCTGCTCAATTCCATTTTAGTGTGAATTTACCCTTTAAAAGCCTCCTCTCTGGCCAGCAATGGAGGCAAGAGTTAAACCACTGTTCATGTTGTGCAACCTCGGCCGACAACAAGAGGTGTCATCACCAGGCTTCTGGTCTAGGGAGCTGTGGATCAATGAGATCGCACACAGACACGGTAACAGCAGGGATCCTGCATTACATGGCACCACTGCCCCGTCAATACAGCGGCCAGAAACCTCTCTACCATAGCGGTCACAGGTGGGTGGCAGCACCTGCCACTCATCCTGGGGGATTTTCTGACAGACGGCGTGAATTAACACATGCCCTTTCTCATCCAAAACACTCAATTCATTCGACGGTCTTACATCCCTTTTTGTTGTCATGTGTATTCTGAATCATCCATCTACCAGTTGGGATAGAGGCTGCTGTATAAGGGTTAGATGGAAGCCACCAAACTACTTTTACCTTCAAAACTGCCCCTATGCCAACCTGAAGCCATAAAACCTCACTCCCAGCCCACCCTATTTTCATAAGCAGCCTAGAACAGGTGGCAGGGCCCTGACATGGTTCCATAAAAATCAGAGAGGAGCTCAATCCCTACCCTCAGCTCTCACCTTTTCAGCCATCATTTACTTTCTTTATTACCATTAATGGTTATGTATCTGGCTACAAATCTAGGGCACTCTCCTAAAGCTGTCAGGAATGCCTGCGGCCCCAAGAAACATTGCAGTCACCTTGACATACACAAAACCCCTGTGCCTCCAGCCATTGCCGGCTTCATTAAGATTCCACAGCAGAGAGAAGAGGAGGGGATATAGGAGGAGGAACAGAGGGAGATGACTGGGAGGAAGAAAATGAGGGGCAAACTGAATGTAACAGCTCACTGGGGTATTTATGCTAGTAGTTACAATCCACTCCCCATGAAAATATGAGAGCTTTCCAGCAGCTAATGAAATGATGATCTCTGGGCGGCAGCCTCCTGCTCTCCATTAAGTTTCAGTTAATAGCCAGGAAACCGCATGACAAATGAGCAAAAAAATAAATAAAAACACTACCCTACTTCTTGCCTGTGTCCCTAGTGAAATCAGTACTATTTTAAAATAAACACAGTCGATTGTAAACAAAGGATATATTGCAATATATCGCATGCACATTGCTGACACTTGTCAGTAAACATTTCTATGAGTCTACTCCCACAAATAGAGCTAAACAGTGGGGCCATCTAAAAACAATTGAGCTCCCAGCAAATAGGTATGCCATCATTGGGCCATTTGCATGATTTGTCATGTTGCGATCTGTCATCTAATTTGAAATGGAGTCATCTTAATGCACTGACAAGGACAGAGAATGGAAAGCAAGACAAGAGGAGGTAGTGAAGCATGCAAGCGCACACACACACCCACACACACACACACACACACACACACCAATCAACTGCACGCAGAAAACAATCTGCCTCAGCAAAACTTTTCATTTTGATTAAAAACAAATGATATGGGTGTCCTGCACTGCAGCCTCCGGCATGTCACTCTATTTCTATGCAAATACAACTTCATGGTTCGCTTTCAATTATTCCACTTTGAGTGGCAGGCAGGCCTGTGGCAAGGATCGGAAAGGGAATCCTAGTAGAACAGAACGAGGCAGACGAGTTGGAACAGCACCAAAATCATAGAACAGTTTTCTAATTTATTTTCTTTGCTATACACACACACACACACACACACACACACACACACACACACACACACCATTCTATCCTGTCATTTTTTATTTCAGAATTGGCAGTTTCTGTTAATTTATCATAAAAATGTAAAAACAAAAAACAAAACTGTACTGTACCAGTTGCAAAAGGGTTTACATTCAAGCACACAGCTCCTTTCCAGATCTGATTGCTCTTCCTCCCATATTAGCAGAAACATTTAACAGCCAACTAATGAATATTTATAGTGAATTCCTCATTAAAATGCAGATGCATCAATTGTGTGAGTTTAGAGATAACTCATTTGGTGCTTATTATTCAGTGTTACAGGAGGAGCACAGTGCACACAATCACACAACAGCATGTTTCAGCATGTTTTCAAATTTAAAACTGTCCTTGTGTTGTACTGAAATATGTATCACATTGTAGATCATTTTACCTTGTTGAGTGCTCCAGCTCCAGTAAGGATAATATGAGAGTTGTCCACTTGAATGGTTCTCTGTCCAAGCCTCACCAGATAGGCCCCAATCCCTATGGCTCTGCATGTGACCTATAGGACAAGACAATCATGTTAAGGCTTCAGATATGTGTGAAGTAACCAGATGTAAGCTAATCAGCTCTTTGTATAGAGCAAGCCTTCACTCTTGAAAGATCACACAAGTGTACAGCTCAAGGCTAAGGAGGAAGCTACGTGTATGCATGTGTTTTTTGTACACAAGTGGGCCCACTTCAGTCTCACCAGGTTCATGGTGATGATCTCCTCATAAGCCAGAGAGGATTCTCCAGCAATCATTCCAGACCCTTTCAGATTCTCCACACCCAGCCCTTCATCTTTTCCTATGATGTCAGTGATCTTGTACCTGCATGACAACACATATATTTCACTCAAAACCGGGCGTGACCCTCCAATAAGCTTTTCCTTCCATTGTCACCTCTGTTGTAATCTCGTGGGCTTTAAACTGCAGAGTCATGCGTACTTGACTAATACGACAGCATCTTGCAGATTAATGTTCTCACGTACAAAGTTGAATACTAATATGTTTTAATAAAAAGATGTACCTGGATTCTCCCTCATCCTCCACATGTTCACAATGCACAGAGTTCAGGGCTGAAACTTTCTTGTAATCCTGAGGTGTGAGGTAGAGATACTTGAAACCCTGCAGGGGAACATAGCAATGACTGCTTATTTATGATGATACAGATGTAAATAAAAAAGAAACAAAGAAAGGAAAAGAAGAGGGAAGTTTCAGAAATCAGATATCATAATAAAGAAATACACTAATATGTATGGTATATACAAATAAATAAACAAAACAGCTACCAGGCGGATGTCTGTTTGGGATTGCTAGTAAAAATAGGAATTTACTCACAAAATAATATTTGAGGATATCTGTGTTCCTGAAATAGTTGGTGAATTTTGGATAACAAAATGTAGAACCGTTACACAAAATGTTGTAAGGGCTGCTGGCTGACCTTATAGGGGTCAGCTGGATCTTGCCAGGCCACGTGGAACATGTGTCTGATTTCCTCTGCCAGCCCAATGCGGGCGCCACTGTTGGCTGCAATGTAGATTCGAGGGATGCCGCTCTCACGTGACATCTCTGAGGCTCGCAGGAACAACATGTCCTCCTGGGGCCCAAAAGAGCCTATCTTGTGTGTGATGTCATTACTTATGACAATGATCTCGCGACCCGCCGGATACTCTGGCGTACGCAGGGTCATCCGCCATGCCACCATACCAATCTGGATACAGAACAGACAGAACATAGGCACAACACAATAAATACTGAATATCTATAAATATTGTACCATAAATATAATGTAAATACTAAATAGTAATACTATTTTATGTTTTTTATGATTATGAAGGTGAATGTGGTTGCTCAAATGGTGTAGCTGGGAATGAGATCAAGTGTGAGATGTTCAATGTCATGCTCCGTAATTGATTCAAACTGCAGCATTTTATTCTTGGTAAAATCAGAATTTCTAGACATAGGTATTATTTCTCAATGCACTTTCAATGATACATTAAGCATTGCCATAGAACAAGTATTTAACTCGCACTCAAGAACACAGCCAAAGAAACACAGAGACACCTAGAGCATAAAACGAAAATTGCACATTTTGAAATTTTGAGGTGGATGGATAAAGAAAAGGGTCATGTCAAAGAGAATGGGCATTATTTAATTTTTTTTATAGACTTCTTTATTCATGTATCAAACTAAAAAAAACTGGCCTCGTTGCCCCCTGGCAGTCTGTTCATCTGCACCAGCTGACCCTGGGCGTCAAGGACCAGCTCTGTGAAGGTGAGCAGCTCAGAAGGAAGAGGGCATTTGGGCAAGTGGGCATAGGCCTGGCTAGAGTGCCACAGCTTTTTCAGAGCCTGGGAAAATAAATGAAACAGTCAGAATAAAGTTAGTCCATCAGTGTAATTTGGTCAATCAATATTACTTAGCATACGCACAGTGGTCAAAATGCGAGTTATTTGTTTTTGTATTGTACCTGTCTGAACATTTCTGGAAAGTCATAGACATAGGTGGTGCCCAGGGACTGCGCCTGGAAGCGCTTAGACTGCAGCAGGTCCTTGGTGACATAGGGGGTGTTGATGAGCATGCCATGCAACGGACCCTGCTTGTCTCCATATGCTTGGAACATGATCTGAACAAAGAGAGACAGAGAGAGTTACTGTATAGATATACTCAGCTCCTCAGCAAACCTTGCCAGATATGATTTTGAGAATGATGATGATCATGCCATACCCATTGCTACAGCATTAAGCAATACAAAGTATATGATGTAACAATCCCTTGTTCTATACACTACGAACACATTCACACTGAAGCACAAGTCATATGTTGAAGAACAATGTACACAGGAAGTGGTAACAGCCTAGAGAGGACATCAGGCTTTGGCATCATGCATTATCAGGGCCATCAGACAGACAGGACCACTCACTTGGGACCTCTTCTACATGCTACAATGTTGTAGGTATGTTTTATGCAGGCACTTCCAATCACAGATGTTTTGTTGAGTTAGGCCCGTAACACCATAATAAAAGCTCAGCAGCATGTTCTTGTATTCCAAAAGCATTCCACTCCAAACTAACACCCACAGTATCTTGCAACTAGACTTCAGCTTATTCTAAACTCAAGTTCAATCATTTTCTAAATGATCGCAGGAAATGCAGTTTTTTTCCCTCAACCACATTTAGAATCTTCAAATGGAAACTAAATTCAAAAATGCTCACATTTACACCTATGGAGTTAATAAAAGCAACCACCCAGCAAAGATGAAAAAGAGACAGGAAATCAACAAGGAAAGTAACATGTGAAATGTGTACCAGGATAATGGGTATTTTTTCTTCATTTCTACATGTGGACTTTACCAAAGTCCATTCCAGGTATTTAACAATGATTTCTATAACGGATGGCTGTGATGATGGACAGATGTATGGATGGCTGGATGAAGTGTAACTTACCTTATCAGCTGGGAGGAGAAAGGATATTACTGAAAAAAAATTGTCCACCGGGCCAAGGGCATGACATCATACTGGATCTCTACTCCAACTCAATAAATCTTAAAGCCAGAATTTTTATATGCTCCTGTATAAAAATGCCTCCATCTTTAACTTTGCCAGAGAGGCTGGTAAATTGCATTGTGGGAGCTGAGGTTTCCAGGATGGAGCTGAAGCCCTTTGCCAGCGAATGGACAATAAGCAGATGAGATGGAAATGTATGAGTGCCCCACCTGTCGGTCTTTGGGCCCCACCTGTCCCGTTCGGGAATCAGTGACTTCCTTGTACAGGCTGATGTCCAGGTAGTAGCCTGATTCATTGGTGAGGAAGAGGCGGATGGGGATTTGCTTTCCTGTTGGAGTCAGGCGGATGTTAATTTTCAGTTCAGCTTGCAGGACACGCAGCTTCCACAGACGGCTGCCGTAACGCATCACCATGGAGCGCACAGACTCCTCAATCTGAAGTTTGTAGAGAAAGAAAGCAAACATTGATAACAACGTGAGCTGCGGTCTGACAGCGTAGCACAGATGTGTGTGTGTGTGTGTGTGTGTGTTTGTGTGAGTGTTTCACAAACCTTTGATGGGTCCATGATGACTGTAGGGACAAAATTGAGGAAGATGTGGTTACAGTCAGTTCGCACAGTCGTGTTGTTGAAAGCCACCTCCAGCTCATCCATGGCTTCCAGCAGCAGACGCTCAGCCTCATTGTGAAGGTATTCAAAAGAGGCCTCCTAGTGAAGGAACAAGAGAAAAAATAAAAAACAGAAAACTGTCAATGGGGGCAGGTATGATTCATGTATAAAATCAAACAAAAAGGACAAAGAATTGTGTTGAATCCAAAAGCTCTGTAAACAACTTTAAAAAAGGGAGTATAAAGGTTTCTTGTTCATCCGTTGTCTCACCTTTGTGACTAGATCAGAGTGGCGGATAATGGCTCGCACAAAGAAACGGTAGTCCGTAACCTCTGTGCCCACTTCCACGCGGGCTGCACCCAGGTACAGGTGCATCTTGTGGTTGGCACACGGGATGGCAGTCAGGGCAAAATTGCGCATGCGGTTGAGCTCCAACTGGAAAGCTAGTGCCGGCTCCAAATGACGATAGATCCTGTCCTCTACAAACTATTGAGAAGCAATCAAGAAAGACACAGTCACAAACAGAAACACAATACAAATATTTCAAAATGTTCAAAGACTTTCCTGAGTAACTTTTTCTTTACAAGTTAGGCTTCCCTGCTGCCATCATCTCGTCCATTAACAGAAGTAGTTCAAATTAGCAATTTCAGGAGCACCGAGTTGATATAAGAGTAGAAAGATGCCTGTGAGCCACATAGTATATTAAGTAAATGAAATCATGGGCAATTTGGATCTCAGGAAGCTGCTAATGGGTGTCATTTCTCTTAAATGGGAGACATAATTAAAGAGTTCATTACTTTAATGAGTTTTGGTGGTGTCATTGTAGTGAAACTATCAGGGGTAACGGAGAGGAAGAGCCATCACTGATTGTGATAGAGTGAAATTCAGCACTGCCAAGGGGGTGAAAAGTTGTTTCTTACAACCACAGGATGGTTTTTGGTCTCCCAGCCAAAGGAAAATCAATCAGTACGTTTAATTTTGAAATTTCTGGCTCATTTTCAATGTCACAAGAATCTGACACATGTACATGTACATCGGGTATATATCCCTTCATCTTTTCAATATACGGGGTAATTTCTACATGAACTCAGTTTTAAAAGAGTTAAAAGTGATGATTTGACACTGTAGAAACAGTAATATGTAGACACTCACCTTGTCTCTGGCACGGAATGTGAAGAATTTGGGGAATTCTCTCTGTGTGGAAGATAGTGAGACAGAGATAAAAAGAACAAAAAGAAATCAACAATGTCTCCATAACAAAAACCATGGTTGTAAGCATAGCAGTGTTAAGAATACTAAATCAGTTAGACATACACCAACTCTAAACCTAATCACAGCAGGTGACAATAAGCTATTTTTGGGGCTTCGCATAAAGTACTACACCAGTAAGTATGGAGTATTATGCAGTGACGATCAGGACCTTGTTCTACGTGCAGTGGGCCATATGCTCCTATACTGCTGTCATTTATCTATCAGGGAATCACTGTGTATTCACTCATACAGCATACGTGTGTGTGTGTGTGTGTGTGTGTGTGTGTGTGTGTGTATATATATATATATATATATATAGCTAGCACCACTCACTACGCTAATGAATAAAACATGTCCTTTTTTCAGAGACATTTGATCTTCTGAATAATGTCCGGTAGCCCTGCTTGATGCTATCAGATGAAGTGTCCCACTTGCCAACACAGTGCCAGACCGATTGGAGATGCTCTCATCAGCCTACACAACAAGACAACTGCAATAGCACAGACGCTGGAAACTTCCACAGCCATGATTTAACACCGTGATTGCACATCATATTCACCCTCCAAAATATAGTAAACTCAGAAAAAAAGAAAAAAAACCTTTTTAGGGCAAGCATGCAGACTACTAAAAAAACCCTCCATGTAACAAGGGCCACATAACGACAGTGACACCAGTTAGCATGATTAGCTCTCATCAGAGACTGTGGTGCCATCAAAAGAAAAATCCATGCCTATTGTCAAAATGACAGCAGAGGCGAAAGAACGAGGCCTTTCTCAAAACCTAATCCTGTTCTAAAACCCTGTCATTATCGCAATCATCTGCGTGCTAGTGGGTGTTCTGTTGATAATGGGTCAACCCCGGAAAGATAAATGCGGTCCTGTGTACTACAGCATAGTAGACAAAGCATATCACAAAACTGCCGTGATTGGGGGTTCAATTCCTTTTCAAGGTGACAAAATCTATACAATGAGTTCATAAGTCTCAGGCCTTAATGATGTCTTTAAACTGTAGCTCAAAAAACAAACCTTTTTGATTCAGAACAATGGTGGGTTAGGTTTCCTTTATTTATGCTGGTGCAACAGAGTTGAATAAGCTTCCTCTTGAAATCATGGCTTGTAAAGGAAAGATCAAGCAGTCACTGCTGGATAAAATCCATGTGGGAATATTAGTCCACTGTCTTTTGATCTCATTAATTTGTGGATGGTCTACAGTACTTAAATACAGATATGTTGCAATTGACTATCTGGACATTTAATGCACATCTCCTTAATAGGGTGTGTTTGAACTGTTTTTAACCAAATGCATTGATACTTAAATAAATCAAATCACAGAGACACCTGTGCTCATTTCCTTTGTCTTCCTCTACTTACATGAAACCTTTGGTCCACCTCACAGTTGACTTGCTTCCTGAAATCCTGTCATCATAAATGCAGCAAAAGCAAGGCATGCAGAAAGAGATACAGAGAGAAACAGGATAATAAGCTAAATTTCAAATGCAAATTATTATCGTTACTACAATGGCATCCCATATAAACAAACAAATCACGTATTAGCAATTACAAAATGAAAGATGCAAGACAATTCATTTGTAACATTTTGATACATGCTATTCAGAACTGCTGAATTGGTGGCATGCAGATTTTGGAGACAGGTGGTTGACTTAGTAAATATTATTTAGGGCCCTCACCTTCTGAGCGACAAGGAAAGTCAGCCTACGGATGCCGTGTTCAATTAGCAGAGATTTCTGGAATGGCAAAAATGTCAGGATGAGCAGATTTTTTGGAGCAATCTCAGCAATTTAACTCTCTCAGCTGAAATCAAGAGAAACAAAAGCCGTGGTTGTAGACTGCTTCCACCTTTGACTGAGTGAACTCTCTGAAGATGGCTGCCAGGCCATCGTCATCAGTGTCGCTGTCGGTCTTTATAGCCACATTCAGGATATGGATAGGCTCATCTTGGACACCCTGGATGATGAAGAAAATAGATATTTCATACTAAGGTATACAGTCGTACAGGTCAATGGCCGGCCTGCGATAATGAGAAGTCTGTTCTTGTCACCTTGTTGTCATCTTCACCATACAGGACAGGATTACCTCCCTCTGGGAAGGTTGGACTTGGGGGAGGAGAGTCAGAGAAGCAGCTCAACACGTCTGATATGTTCCTGTAGAGGAGAAAAATCACACATGCATTACTCACACTCGCAATATTATCTTCACCTACCAACAAAATAAATCCAAGTTAAGAACGGTTTTACACAAGGACTGACCTGGTGAACTCCTGGAAGGAGCGGAAAGAAACCATGGCTCCCATGCGCTGACAAGGTGGGGTAAAAGATGTGTCGAGCAGAACGTCGCTGACGCTGGCTACGTGCACCATGCCGTAGTGGTTTAGGTTGGATGAGAATGACATCCTAGGGCATGGACAGAGAGCAATTAAATTGGGAACCTGCCATACCACTAGAATGACTCTGTGAAGATGTCCCCCAATCCACCTTTTGAGAACCTCACAACAGTTTTGATCCCGCAGTTTTTCAGCAGTGAGATGCTGGGATATAATGATCCGCATGAAAACACTTAAAGCCTCATGTGTCGATTGTAGGGTACAATTTAGCATAACAACTGAATGAGGTTCCAATTACAAAAAGGAAGTAGTATAAAAATTAAACCATTACATGTGAACACAGATGAAAGGGATTTTTGACAGACCACGTTAGTCAAATTAAAATAAAGAAAATATTCCTTTCACAGGAACACGAAAACATAAGCCCACCAGAAAAAGCCTTTAAATATACATGTTTTATTTTGTTGGGTGTTAGTCCTTTGATTATAAGAAGCTGTCCCAAAAGTTACACCCACTGAAAGCACTCGAGAGGTTTTGTGTGTCAAACCTGTCCACAGAATCCGAATCTGAAGCATTTTCCTTCTCAGCATTATCATTCTTTGATTTACTATCTTCCGCTTTAAGGTCCTGGGGCTTAGTTGCCTTTAATTTAGTGTCCGTGGCTTTTACAATGTCCAGGATTGGAGCAGACATTTTCCTGGCAGGATAGTCACATTGTTTCAGTTCAGGAGATTTCTCCCAAAATGTCATTTTAATTATCTTACACCACATTAGATCCGAAGTTATTCCAATCTACAATCTACAAAATATTGATGCACATACTCAGAATAGTTGGGAATATAACACTCTTTCACAGAGACACTAACACACACAGACTTAAAAAAAACATTGGAAATATAACACTCGTTCACAAAGACACAAACACACACACACACAGACTCTAAAAATATTTGACACAGAGGCTGAACGCTAAGGGCCATGCTGTTGTCAGTAAAATAAGGAAACATTGCGTTTCTCAATCGAACTAAACTCCAGTTGCTAAATCGGTTTCATTTTGGATCATTTCAAAGCACCAAACAGTCTATTGACTTAATCACCAGATGAATTAATCATAACATGGATTACTGCTTTGACCATGCAGCTAGCTAGTCTACAGTCACTAGTAGTTTATGCAATAAAATGAATGTTTACAATACCTGTTTAGAGTGGGGATGTTCCCTCTGCAATCAAACAACATTGATTACTAAGTGGTTAGTGGCAGGCATCAGGAGAGGAAGACAGTCAAGATTTAGCAGTGTGTTTGTGTGTGTGTGTGTGTGTGTGTGCATGTATATATGTGTGTGTGCTCCCTTTAACGTGATGAATTTATTTAGCATTGATCAACATCTAAATGAATGCATTGAATGTGAAAATGGAGGATACGGTCAATTGAAAATACCTTCCTAGCCATAAACACACATTTCACATCCTGACTGCTCAATTTACAACATGCATTTAGAGATCCTAAGGCTTGTCCTGAGGTATACTCTGAACAAAGACAGAGGATCATTTCACACTCTCATGCTGTCTTTAGTTCACAGTGATGAGCCAAACATGGTTAATGTAGACACATAAAAGCACAAGCATGCAATAAAATGTGTGTATGGTGGCATTCAAAAGATTTCTACAGCTAACTGCGTAAACAAGCGGAACCCAACGCGGCAAAGAAAAATAATAGCGCTCCAAGCAAATACACCAAAACATTCACTCTGAACTCACAGACAAACTGGACACAATCCCACAGGTAGGATACAGAACACGAGTGCTACAGAAATGCAACAGTACTTTGTCTGTTACAAGCTTTTTCAAACTCTAACATGTACAAGGCAAATCCCAAGTTTGTCTATGGTTTCTCTCTGATTCTTAAATTTTAAAATGGCATAAGAGTGTTTTTCCAGGACTTACAAGGAAGGGCAACTGATATGAGACTCTTGAGGCTGGGAACTTTGTTGCTCATGGCACTCACAGACTTGTGACAAACCAAGAAAAGTATTTTCAATCTTGCAAAATACCTTCTTCTGCACATGAGGAGCATTTACATGGAGAACAACTGTGAACAATGACACATAGCTGGGAAGGTGGGAGAGTAACCGTGGCACCATGGATGACGAAAGATTGTGAAATAAAAGTGATTTATAAACAGCCTATTATATCCCTTGATAATGGAGCTGCTATGAGTGACATGCAAACAAGCAATCATTTGTTGTTGTTTGGTTGCACCATCGACATGACAACAACAGAAACAGCTAATTAAAAAGGACAGGTCAGCTCGCCAGTATAGCCAATTCAAAATAAAGTAGTTAAATTCAACCTTTTTTCTCCTGGTCTTTGTTAAAAATAGGTCATTAAAGATTATCAAAAATCATCAATATAGACTGAAATTAAACATTTTGTTTTGAGAAAAACTTCAGCTATATCGCCCAGCCCTGCAGTGGTCTATGAGGCAAAGGGGGGGGAAAAAAAAATGGAGGGAGCCACCAATGATGCTGACAATTCTGAGGAAGACGGCAGCGAGCAGGAACAGCAAAAGATAATTACAGGTGCTGCCACTAAGATATATACTAAATGAACATAAAGCTGTGACTAAACATACAGTATGCTGCCAACTTGCCAGCACCGCTACCACCAATGGGAAATTCAATATCTATCCCTATAAATATTTAAAAGATTTCTGTCCACAGTGCCGTTTGGGGGGTGGGGGTCAGCAGGAAAGGTGATGCACAGCACGTGAGCCTTGCAGGCATTTGGGGTATCACAATACCTGTTGGGGTGCGAGGTGGGAAGCATGAACTGGAACTCTACTATACATGTGTTGTCCCTCAGCTGCCGATGCTGAACGCTGTTGAGCTCATAGGCAATGTATGCTCTGCGAACGTACACCTGCGGATATTAGAGATAAAGCGAAAGAAAATATTAGTTTGATATGTGAATCGCCTAGATTGTAACGTTCAATAAAATTAAGTAAAGGCAAATTGATTTGTGCATTGAGGCTAATATTCCTCTCACCTCAAGGGCAGCCATCCTGACTACCTGATTACTGTGGTAGAAGAAGTTGGGCAGAACATCAAAGATGGACGTTTCTGAAAGGATCAGTTTCTAGGAAAAAAAAGGATAATTAGTCATCTTGAACACTTTCTCCATTTTTAGAGTGTTAGATAAAGCCACAACTGCTACTCCTTTATTGCCTACCTGCAGGTTCTCAATGCAGAATTGGTGTCCATACATATCAATGGCAGAGAGAAAGATGGACTCCACCTGGTTGTGTCGTAGCTCATACGAGGGGAGGTGGGAAGCTATCAACACCTGGGTAAAGAGGATGAATGAAAGTCCTTTACGCTCAACTCATTTATTTATTATTAAATGATTAATTAAAGCACACTTTTCTCTTCACAGTTTGTGACAGTGTCCATCTCTTTACAGTTTCAGCTATAGACTTTGTTCCGGCTTTAAAATGTTGACGAGCATTACCATTTTTTTATAAAAATAAATTAGATAGATCTGATGCATCTCTGTGCACTCAGGTAACACTTAAGATGGGTTTAGTTTGAGCATATCCACACTTTTAATAGATTTGACCCTACCTGAGCATATTCATAACTGAACCACAAAAGTTGATGTCAGTAAATAGGGCAAATCTGCATGTGAATTGGTGGGGATGAGACAAAGCTCATGACAGTATCTTTATATGAAAATCCTACATAAAGCAGCTTTAACCACTTCACATTTTTCAGGTTTTGACTTTAAGCAGGCACACTTTCATATCCTTTATTCTAACAATACATTTTTTGCCATGCCGGGTACTTTTTAAATTCAGCCAGAGCTTTCGAGTATTTTCAGTGGATAATAAAACAAATTTGTCAATAAAAATTAGCAGTCTATCTGACCTGCCGAGCACGCAGTGCCACCTTGGCATTGGTTGTCTTGCTGAGCTGGGTGAGTTCAGTCAAGATGGCCATCAGCTCATCTGTCAGTGTGGGATCACGGCCGCACAGCTGGTCCTATACAGATTAGATGAGAACAATACATAACATCATTAGCTAGATATCTTTAAACACTTCAGTTTAGAAAAAAAAGAATAATCTCAATAGTATATGGACATTATATAGCACTTTTCAGCACTAACACATTATATTTTGATTTTCAGAAATTACATTAACCAGTAATGACATTACTGGTTAATGTACCTCATCACAACTTTAGTGTGTGTGAGTGAGTATGAGTGTAATATGCAATTAGTAATTAATTACTTATATTTAACCAAAATGTCATATCACACATTAGTACACTTATATACATATATTTAAATACCCTGTGTAGACAATAAACATAAGCAGTGCCTCAATGAAATGACCCTAAATTAGACCTTTCTGTTACTGGACTGAAATATGAATATGGTTATGATGATCGAGTGAAGGACTACAAACAGAGTCTTGGAAGGGAAGTCTGTTTTTTATCAGTTATTAATCAAGGCTTTCAAACAGTTCTGACTCAGCAAGGACGGACACTCACAATCAGCATAGTAACCAGCAGGTTCTTCTTGGTGACTTGAGCATGGGAGAATATATAGTTGAGCACATTGGCCATGTCGCCTTTGTTTTCCTCTCGAAGTGCAAACACACACTTGTCATAGTGCCCTGTGAACAAACCAACACATAAGGGATTTGACAAGTACTGCACAAGGGAAGAGCAGAGTCACAGACGCTGAGATGTTTATTGTGAAAGAGCTCCACCAAGTGGACAGAATGAGTAAGTGAAATTCTTGTAGAAAAACTTGAACAGCAAATCACTAGTGCATGTGGCAACATGTCACCACAATGAACCCTTTAATCCAAAAATTAAGTGTGTTGCTGCTGTTCCTCACCATTCTGAAACTGGATCTCTACTTTTAGGTACTGTCTGAGCAAGTCCATCACCACCGCCTTCATGTGACCTCGGATGCCACTACGATACCTGTTGGGAGACAAACAACAGTCTGGTCTGACACAAAGAACAATGCAGCAATGGGCTGAAAATAGATCCATCAATCTGTGGAACAGGAGATCTAGTGACTAGGAAAACAACTAATATAAAGCAATCTCAGTGTTACAAATAAGATCATGTCATGTAGAAAATTACAGTATGAGCCTTCTGTCTGTCACTTTGGGTCATCTGGTGTACTTTAAACCTGAGTGATCAATGTGTGAAGCTTTTGTTTTTTATTATACTGAGAAAGAGAGCATCAGACTCACTTCTGCACCAGCTGAACAATGCTTTGTGTGTTCATAAAGAAGACTTCTCTCTCTGACTTCTTGCTGAGAGTAGCAGCATGGCTGTCCAGGATGTTTGCAATCTGGAAACAAGGGAGATAAACAATATAAGTATTTAATCCCAACAGCAGTGGAGACTCATAAGCATTTAATCCCAGTGGCACTGATGACCCCTCAGTTAGCTTGCTCCTGCTATATCCAGAGTGAGAGCCTAACTGGGTGTGAAATGTGTGATTAAAACTAGAGATAAATATCATTAGGAGGTGTGTGATGACACTCTTTCACTACTACTGGCCTGTCTTTGCTAGTCATAAACTATGCCTGAATATGAAAGTGTCCAAAATGTTTTACCAGTAATAACACATCAAATCCAGTGTACTGTTTAAATAACCCTGCAAACAGAAGTGGGACATCTTTTCTCATTACAGACTGAATTAGAATTAGAAACTCAGAGTGAACCCTATTGCTATATGTGTAAACACGATTCCTTATGCACACATAGACAGGCAGAGACACAGACAGAGACAGTAGTTGCCTTCTGCTTACCCTTTTACTTAGAGAGATATGCGGTCAGATATATATTGTGAAATAATTTGTTTGCAAAAGAAACTGTGGACACAGTATTTTTCTAGCCGACTGGAAAATTGGAGAGACACTACAGTTGCGAAATCCCGCTGCCAAACTTTTAAAAAGAGAGTATTATTGCTGGCAGAGAAAAAAAGCACAGCGAGATGATCAGCAGGAGTTTTACTGTTATCGACAAGGTACGTTCAAGAAGAATTCTGTGGGCATAGTTAGCGTGGTGTGTGCATGTGTTGGCGGAGCACCTGCTGGCTGGGGAACTGGCAGAGCACTGAGGTGATGTTGCTAGCATACTGAGCCATCTCCTTCTTGATGGCCTTCTCCACAGCAGGGGGGATGCGACCGGACACGCTAGTCATGATGTCTTGAAGCTCCAACAGTGGCAAAGAGGGATCACGCATGTTTTTCATCAACCTTTCCACCCACTCTTTCAGCTAGGACAGACACAAGAGGCACATATTTTAAAGGAACTGCTTACAGCTGGAAGAGCTGATGTTGGTGTGTACCCAGGTGTGTATGAATTCTTACTTTGGCACTGAAGAAAGGCTCAGGAAGACAGTAGCCATTCATTATGTGAACAAGATGATCAAGTGTGTTGTGGAAGACTCTGTGTAGCTTCTCCCCTCTCAGAGCTACTGCCTGGATATAAGGCAGGGCCCCTGTGTGCAGCTCTGCCTACAAGACAAACGCACATACTTAATATTCAAATTGTACAACATTGTTCATGCTGATGTTTTATACACAAGCATTGTCAATGGTGTAGTCTAGTAGGAAATAGTAGGCATACTCTGAAATAAGCAAGCTACTCTGAAAATGCAAGTAATGAATAATGTCTGTACACTTGGTTCTTCTTTGGCACCGTTACCTCACCAGTAGTGACACATTTACTAGAAGTGGGTTCCTTCTCCACCATTAAGTCTGCCTTCCAACTTTCTGTCATTAGATTGGTTCAGATGTTTATGCTGACACCTGCTCCCTTCAGACTTCATAAAGTAGCTTGTCATAAACAAAAATGCACACACCCAAATAAATGATATATAAGGCTCATAGAGTAAGTAGAGTAGACGTCTGTCATTTTGACAGCCTGTTACTTTTCATATTAGATGGAGCTGGAAGCTAAAATGTATGGCCTAACTTGAAATGCAAACAGATATGTTGAACTAAACAAAGAATTATTACATATCATGGCTCACCTTATAGCAGGCACACTACTACAAAGATACCTGAAATAAGCAGGGTGTGAAATGAGGGGCTGTGTGTTGCATATATTTGAATGCACTTATGTCTGCACTTGTTTTTGCTATGCACGTTATGCCCGTTACTGCACTGTAATTGTATGTATTTTATGTGGCAGCCTTTATGTCCAAGACGAATTTCACTAGGGACAAAATACAGTAATATTTGTATACCTGTGTAGATTGCATTAGTGAGACATACAGTACCTGTTGAACTCTGCTTGGGTCATCCAGTTGGAGCTTGGCAATGACACAGCCAGGCTCCAGTGCTGCTCCAGCCCTCTTCACATAGTGAATACAACCAGACTCCGCAGCTGTAAGGGTCATTACCATCTTCATCACCTGGAATTGACAAGTACAAAGTTTCTATACAACTCAAACAAAAATAAAGTGAATTTGAACCGATTCCATCTTTCTTCTGGACAACATACACATATGCCTTAACATATTGTACCTCTATTTCAGCGTAGCACTGGCCAGAAAACACATGCCCGCCATCCTCAATTGTGTACTGGATAAGTTTTCCTGCTGAAGGAGATCGCAGGAGCGAAGGATCATTCTCCCTTTCAAAAACACACGTCTTGTTCCCAATTGTGATGCGATACCTGTAGGGAAAAAAAAAAATCAAAAAAAAATTAAAAGATACTTAGTCTTAACCAAACCAGAAATCAGACGACATAAGAGCCTCAAGTAATAACTGCAAAGTTGATAACTGAATTTAAATATTTCCAGGGAGTTAATTAACAAAATTAAATTAAGTTACAGCTAAATTAGTAATGATTCTAAAGCTGCTTATGCTTACCTGTCCACCTCTTCCTTCATGTAGGTAGTGTAGCTGCTTCCATCATAAGACAGCAAAAGACCTCCATCACTGAGCCGATGGACGTCCACTTCAGCAGAGGAGTTGTTCATGATGACCACGTAGGAGTTGGGAGACTGGCGAGTCACTGTCAGGACGTACTTAGTACCTTCATAGATCAGCTCCACATCCACAGTGTTGAGTAGCGTGTGTGCTGGCAGCACCTGGCCCCTGGTTAGTGAGTAGAGAGAGTGTTTTTTATTAAAACACTGCAATGCAAAGTTTTTCCTCAGCATCTGCTGCTTGAAATGGATTAGTATGACATGCCATATCTTCACCTTTCCAGAGAATGCAGAAAGTTGGACACACTGTTCCTTAGATTGACATCTGCCACATGAAGAGCCCCGCTCACAATTCCCAGCATGGTATCTGGACGCTCCGCCTGAACACAACATACTCTTTACTTCTGATCCAGGAAAACATCAAACATTCAAGCTTAAAATCAAACTGCATGGTGCCAGGAGGAAAAACCCCAAGGTCTTACTATTATCTCAACACTTGGATGTAGTGTGGCTTCAGCACTGACATTATAATATGGGTCAGTATGTCAAACACATCTTTTCTCATTATAGTTTTCTCAAACAGAATCCAGTGGTCACAGCTGGGACATCTCTGCATACCTGCATCTTCTCTGAGATCAGCCTGTCCAGCCAGCCTGTGTCGATGCTGTTGTGCTGAAAGCTTTCAGTCTCCAGTAGCTTAATGAGGTATTCCACGGTGGTCCTGAAGTCTCCTCTGATAGACAATTCCTTCAGAGCCACCACCATGTTGCTAGAAAAAGATTCAGACATGTCAACTATAAAAAAAACTCTGATGACACAACTGCATAAAAACATATCTCCCATGGTAAATATATATTAACATTAGCAATAAATAAATGGTTTTTGAGTGAGCTTTCTGACACAGCAATGTTTTTAAAATTCTGTGTGTACTCACGAGATGGCTTCTTCCCGATTCTCTCCCCAAGAGAAACAGTGTCCAAACTGGGAGTCAGCAAACTCATGCAGCCCTCCAGCCGCTGCAACACTGAAGTAGCCCCACACGTTCTTATTGCTGCGGAAATTCAGCTCTTGCACGGTCCCGGAGCTTGGCTTGAAACCCTGCAATCACACCACCGGCACACACACATATCATCTCATCATCATTATAAACTAAACTTTAACCAAAAACAGCTCATTTTGACATTTAGAGAAGGGTAACATTTAGAAGTAATAACAATGGCCTTTATTTGTGGTATAAAGCAGAACAGAAATCATAGACCAGGACAGAGAGAGAGAGAGAGAGGGAGAGAGAGAGAGAGGAGCACCTCATCAGGATTTTCACTGGTGATACGTGCTGCAATGACATGTCCCCGTGGGGAGGGTGCTGTTGACAGACCCTCAAAGTCAATGGGAGAGTCTCCCCAGGGCTGGACCCCATAAAGCATCCTGATGTCTTTGATCCTTTGAAGAGGAATACCCATAGCAATCTGACAGAAGATAGTGGTATTAGTACAACACAAGTTTATGCTCTAGAACTGACATATACAGTATACTGTAGAACATTAACAGGCTCTCAGGCCCTGAACAAACAGGGTTAACAACTCATTACAGCACATATATGGAGTATGAATGTATTTGCTATGAATGACGCACATAAGTTTTCTCTGACGTGCTTATCCAACAGACTTAACGTCATGTTCTCAGCTTTCTAGACAACCGATAAACAACACCTCACAGTTCTGATAGACAGTGAAAAGATACTCGTCCTCTGTGTGTCCCTCCCACAGTAACACCCAATCAGCTTGACTACAGAGCTTTCCCAACAACACTGCCCGTCAGCTAGACTGTCACTGACCTATTTACACACAATCCTAAACTCTGCATAGCAGACCACGTGACCAAAGTGCTGCTACAACCACCGTTTCTGCATATTGCCTCCCTCTTTTGCAGTCGGTTGCCATGGAGACAGGGGGCCCGTCTAGTGCTAAGTGGTGAAGGCGGTGAAGCATGCCAACTTTGTCTGCTACAGGACAGTCACAGACTCAAACATACTGAGTGTGATGTAACACGGTGTGCTCTTTCTATCACTGCAGGCGTGTCCGGGTGAGACTGACCTGCAGCTGGGCAGCAGGCAAGTTGACATCAGCCACCATTTCAGTACAGGGGTGTTCCACCTGCAGACGAGGGTTGAGTTCCAGGAAATAGAAGCTGCCATCCTGGCTGTAGAGGTACTCCACTGTGCCGGCACTGACGTACCCCACCATCTTAGCTAGCTTCACCGCACACTGAGGAGGGAAAAAAAAAAAACTGTATTCATATAAAGGTTCAAATGTGTTCAAGGTTCAATTAATCTGAATTTACCCTAAATGTACCCTTTCCATATCCTCAAACACATCAGAAGTGGCGATGGTGGCAGGAGCCTCCTCTATAATTTTCTGGTGCCGTCGCTGCACAGAACAGTCTCGACCAAACAGGGAAATGGCATTGCCATATTGATCAGCCAAGATCTGGACCTCTAGGTGGCGGGCATGCTTGGCTAGCTGCATGACGAAAATAGGTGATCCTGGAACTTCTGCCTGGACCTGGAGAACCAAAGAGAAAGTAAATCCATAATGTGTCAGGTCATGCATGATGTTTCAAACTGGATTTAGTCTTGAGTTTCCACTTACCTGTCTGAAGAGGTTAGGGAAATCATCAGCAGAGTTGACTTTACGGATGCCTTTTCCACCACCTCCCTCTGAGGCCTTCACCATTACAGGGTAGCCGACCTTCTCTGCAGCCTGGTAATGGAAACATACAGATTTCAAGCATGCATGCAAGTATGCACAATATACTAAAGCATGTGCGACATTCATTTGGCATTATGTCAGTTAAATGACATGCTTACTTTAAGCCCATGCTCTACATCCTGGATGCAGCCATACTCGTACACGTCAGTAGGAACGTTGATGATTCTCTTCTTTTGGTTGTTCTCTGTCCATTCTACTGTCAGGCCTGAGAAAGACAAAGAGATAGCATATGCAGCATATATACTTTCCAATGAAATTGTGTGATGTTAATAATTTTCTTCTCAGGAATCTGACTTGAAAAACCAGACACTTGCAACAGACATAAGAATACATATGGAGAAATATCACTCAAACTACCTACTACATGAAGTTTACATCTGCGGGAATTCAAGAATCATTGTTATTTGAATAATAAAGAAAACCACTTTTATTTTTTTCAAAGCTGATCATAAAACAGCCTTAACAGAAGACTTCTATCTTTGGACATGCAAACTGTGACCTACCTGTGCCGCTCCAGGGAAGGGTTGGAATGCCAGCTGTCTGAGCCACGATAGAAGAGGCAATCTTGTCTCCTAGAGCCCACATAGCCTGACTTGGGGGACCTGAGGAAGGAGTAGGCAATAAAACATTTTTTTTTTAGTTGAGTAAACTGGCTGGTTAAAGCGTCAACAAAGTGATAGATAAAGTAAGAAGCTTCTATTACCCATGAAAGCAATGCCATTCTTTTGAAGCAGCTCTGGGAGTTTGGGGTTCTCTGAGGCATGACCCCACCCAGCCCACACTGCCTGTAAGGAACAACAGAATGACAACAGGCACTCAATCAATGATGCAATTATTAATTACTGTGGGAAAACAATAGACATATTAAGTGGGTAGTGGTACCTGAACAGGTATGCGTTTAGCAATGTCCAGAATGAGCTCCACATTGGCATAGTTGTTGTTATTAGTCCCTCCTGGCACAGGCACGTAATGATCTGCCATTTTGATGTACTCTGTGAAAGACAGAACCACAGGAAACCTATTTGTCCCCAAATCATATTGCTGCATCCACAACTACAATAGTCCTCACTTGTGTACAGTCTTCTGAATTAGCTATGGAGTTTGGATGCACTGCAAAAGAGCTGAAGGGCATAAACTGTCTGGCGTTTTGCCATGTCACTGGCACGAGAGCCGGTGCACTTACTCAGGTGTTTCACATGCTCAAAGATATCGTGCTAAAGCTCACCCGCATTGGCCTTCAGGTCCTCTGGGGTCACCATTACAACAAAGCGGATTGCCCTTTCATTGCGGAACATCTCATAGGCCCAGCGGCGGATGGAGCGCATGCATTTGACTGCTGCAATGCCATTGTTGGCGATGAGCACCTGGAGAAGCAAAATAGTTGAGTTATGAATGTTGATTTGCTCCCATAAGTTAAAATATTTCATTCATTACTTCAATCAGTCAACAACTGGTCTAATCATGTCACAGATACTGCTGCGCTTATATGCATAGTGACTTTATACAGTCATATAATAGTCATGGCTGTGTGAAGCAAACACACAAAACACAATTTGTTTTGTTCTAGAATTCTTCACTGCTTTGTTTTCATTATTAAAGAGGTTTTAAGGTATTATTGAGATTAATTTCTAGATATGGCATGATTTATTCTGCCGTGCTAAATGAAAATCATCACCTTCTCGATAACCTTGTTGCCACCAAAGCGGGTGACAAATTCAGCAGGAGAAGCCACAGTGAAGTCCCTCTGGAGGTCAATACGCCGGCGATCTCTGCCTTGCTTCACCAGGTGCAGCCCTGACATGCTCGGCCTAGTTTAAGAAACACAAAGAACGCATGTAATGGCAATGGCCCCTTCATAACACCTGTAAGTTCTGGAAAGAACGGGGTATTCGGTAGCTATGCTAATAACAAGGAGATAACTAATAAGCTCTCATTTTGTGCAAAACACAAGACAAGAATTTAGCAATGAAACTGCCACATGCAAACTATCACACACAAGTCTCTCGGCAGCAGCTGTGCTTTATAGACAGTTTATGTTTACAGCCCAGAAGATAAAAAGACACTGATATCACCTCATATTGATAAGAGACCGATTGGTCTATGGAGCTGAGGATTTTACTTCTGTCTCTTATCTTATAGCTTGCGTGCGAGTTACAGCTTCACCTTACAGTAAATGTTAAAGAAAACCTACTAATGATAGGAATGAGAAAAAGTGAAAAAGTGTTATAACAACAAAAGTACATGGTCAACAGTGATATCTTTAAGAAGAAAACAGTCTGCTTATTTTATAACCACTGACAGGACAGGACCCTGTAAAGTCCTAAATCATGTTTACATGCTTGGGGAAGTGCAGGACCAATACAGGAGAGTGGGTAGTACAGGAGGGATATGACTATCAACTGGAGAGCGTGCCAGTGCCTAGGCTCGTTTGGCCGGCTGGCTTTTGTGGCCCGATACTGCATGATTGCGTCACTGTAGGGGTTACCGGCACAAGGCAAATAGTCCCTACTGAATAGAGGCTCTGATTTCAATCCAGCTGTGGAGCTGCAAGAGTTTCTTCTGTCCTATGAGAGAGACAATTTAGTGGGTGGAGGGTACAGAGACCCTCCATCCTGTATTTGCATTTTTTTTTTTCAGTTAACCCCCACTTCTCTCACCCTCTTTGGCCTTCTGAAACTGATCCCACAAAACCAGACTGGACAAAGTAATTATTGAGATCTAGAAGACCCCGGTGCCTTATATAGACAACGTGGTTCTAAAATTGCAAGTTGCAAACAAAGTTAAACTTTCCTGACTAGCACACAAAGTTAGTATCCAGCTGAAAAAAATACCACTATGCACATCATTGGCTGCATAATATAACAATATTTAGAAACTTTAAAAAAAAAACCAACAAAATTTAAGATAAACATAGAAAGCATGTATAAAGCAGTTTTTAACCCATTTGGGCTGACTGGAAAAGGAAGAAGCATGTAATTATGGGCAAGATATTCTGTAGGCTGTTACCTACATCAGTATGACCATCTCAATTCAATCACAAACCCAAATCTTCTCCGAGGCTTTAATGGAAAATGTCATTTACAAGCCCCTGTCTGTGAAAGTGATAGTGAAATGAGAAGTCTAGGCAGCCCAGTGAAAGACCTGGGGCTGGCAGAGACTAAAGACTACTGCAAGCTTTAAACAAAGTCCTGTCAGTCAGATTAGGAATTTCTGTGTGTGAACGTTTTTCCAAATTTCCCAAACCAACAATCTGAAGTCTATGCCTAACTTTCCAGGCCTACATCACAGTCACAGACTCAGCACACAGAGAGACCCTTTAGCAGTGTGCAGCTGAAGAAACCACATTTTTGACATGTATTGCAAGAGGGGCTACCCAGCAAAAGAAGAGTACATAATCTGAACAGAGTGTACTTACTTTGGACTACAGGCCTGCACCAACAGGACTAGTCTCCTAAAGACAGCATTTGAAGTTGCAGGTTCCCTATTTATATCTCACATTTGCACACTTTATAGCCAGTAAGAAATAATGTAATTCAAGGCTGCTAAATGTAATGTCTTCATTATATTATGAGTACAAGTTTACAAATGATTGAAAAAAGTAAATAATCCAAAAATACTTGAATTGCAGAAAAGACTACTTAATTAAAACCCCAAAGAACCTGTAATATTTTCATAGTTTGGGAAATGCATTGAGTAGCTTCCTAAACATGGTGCATTGCATGACTGAGAAAAGAAAATCTTTAGAATACCTGAACAAATCACAGAAAAACATGTATCCACATATATGACTAATATCATAATCACAATATTCAGTGAAAATTTGTAAATGAACATCGAGAGACTAGAGGTGATGAAGACAGACTAGGTTTGGATTCCAACCTTAGATTCTGTATGGGGCCATCAATGTGGTCAAATCCCATTTCAAAGGTGCTGTCTGAGCTACCGGAGGACGGTGACAAGGAGCGCATCTCCTTTTCCTCCAGCTGCATGTCAGGCTTCCCTGGGATTTCATCCTCCGAGTTCTCCTCCGACACTGATCCCACAATGAAGTGAGAGTGCAGCGCCGCAATAGCAGGGTTCTTCTTGGCAGCACTGTCCTGCTGTGCCATGGCTGGGCGACACGAACAGGCTGCAAATACTGGCAAGAAACACAACAGTGGCCGCAGCAGTTATATAAAGGTGATACAGAGTCCAAATATCAGGGTACAGTGTGACACAAGATTGCCATGGTTGGCATGTGATGCAGTTTGTCATATTGCAAAAGTGGGTTACATAAACTTAAGTGTCTTGATAATGCAACTGGTATTGCAACACTTGGACTCGCACTGGGAGCATCGGTTCATTGTGTGCAGGTTCTGAAAAAGTAGGCTACCAATATTGAACATAGCAAAACTGTTGAACTGATGAAATCATGACATTTGCATGTAATGCTGTCATACTGTTACAAGTAACCATACAGCCAGAAGTATCTGAAGCATTTTTTCAGGCCGAAATAACTGGAAACCCATGAAACAACACTGCCTATGTGAAAAGCATGAATTCAAACAGTTGCACTCTATAAAACACGGAGAAATCCTGCCTGCATGTGAGATACACTTTAAATGTGCCTGCCAATTCAAACCAATGCAAACAAAATACACTTTTAGCCAATGTAATGGTTGAGACAATTGTATGACTACAACAGCAGGCTGTATACATTTATTTCAGAGCACTTTTTACTGAAAATACGAACATTACCTACTCTAGTAATGGACTTTATTTTCTCGTTCGATACAATGTTAATTAACATCACCCTATGGAAATAATAAGATATAATCAAAGCTAACTGCCACGGTGCTATCCAACCTGCCTCTCGTTGCTACAACAATTTTTTTTTCCCACCTGCTCGTGCAAGTGGAAGGAGTAGACTCGCAGGTAAGGCACACCTTACCTATCGATAGCTGCTTGCGGGACCAGAAAAACAAGCCAAGTAATGCAGCCAGACACACTGCAAACGTGAGCCAGGGGAACGTCACAAAATTATACCGAGAACTGCATTTGCCGTGTTAGAAGACCGACACTTCTAACGTAAACCATATTATTTAATGACATAGCCGGTGAACTGCTGTCAAGCTAAGGTTACCGTGGTCAACCAAGTTAATTAACGTTACCTGTCAAGTCAAAGCTAGCTGCCCTAACAGCGTAGGCGTTAGCTAGCTTACCAGGAGTAGATAATACAATTATAATGCCACAGTAATGGCACTAATACTGTACCGCAGGTGTACTGTACCGCAGCGTGGTCGGAATCTTCTGAAAGCAACTAACGATAGACAGACTTGTGTAATCTGAGGTAAGCATCTAAAGGCTAGCAACTCACCGGTAGAGATACACCGAAACGTAATCCTGAAAACGTTGAGTCCAAGAGATCGATAAATCAATTGTGTCTATCAGACATCTCTATTTCCACTAATGATGAAAAAAAAATTACATCATGATGAGGTCACACAATTTCAACAGACGGTTTAACAGCAGAGAATGGGGTGATGTGACGATGCAAGCAGGTTACTCCTGGGCATTGACCTCTGACGGCAGCTTCCGGTATAGAAATAGGCGTAGGTAGAAAAGACTTCACACACAAGAAGGTACACCTAAAATAGCTGCAACAAATGATTTGTGGGAAATACATACAAAATAGTATGAATATTGGATATTATATTATGTATGATATAAAATCTGAAATTAAAATAATTGTGTAGATTTAAAGACAAGTAGTGTAGTTAAAAGTAATATACCTTCTTGTTTACCTGTTTTAGAAATAGTAATATTTATAAGCATACATAAAATGTTCCTCTTAATTGTGTTAAATGGAATTATTAAAATCATATAAAATGTGTGCACAGAGCTGAAAAATGAACACACTGAAGGTAAAGAAAGATGTAAGAAAGTAACTGCTATTTGATTATAATAATAGTGTTTAATCTTTGCAATTCCAATAATAATTGCAATAACAGTATCACTAAACACTACTAGACTTCCACTACCAATTGCCACTTTCATTGCACATATTTAATTAGTGACAGTATATTCCTAGTTTTAAATCAGCTCTCTTTTAAAGATTATAGTTTACTATTATTTATGTTTTTGATGTTTTATTTGTTCCCTGCCTCCGAGTGTGTTCATGCTTTTTTGTTTTTGTGTGTTGCTGTAAGTACGCTATCTATAGTGTATAATGTTACAGAAGGCCCCTATTACAGAATTAGGTTACTCTGTTCAGTCAAATAATGTGAATGTTTCCATGGCAACATCATCAATTGTTACATCAAACAACAAAGTTACATTTTGAGTGTACTGACACAAAAGATTCAGTGTACAGTAAATACTTTCTCTCTATTTTACGTAGCTCTAGGAAGGTTTCATTCGCAGAGAACCAATCAGATGAGAGATTCTTTTGTGGGAGGGTTAGGGAGGAGGAGCTGGTCCCGGAAGAGGTGGTAACTCTTCATGCATATACTGCACGTGTTGTCTGCAGCATAACAGTGCTAATTGTCGAAACAAGGGAGCCATTCACGTGTGTTTTCCGAGACAAAACGTTTCACAGTTTCAGGTATGTGTTACCCCAAAGAGATCGCTTGTGCTTGAAGCCAGTTGCGAACACACTCAGCTTACACGATATTTAACTACAAGGCCGCTGTTAGAATTAGCCTGCAAAACTACTTCTTATCATACAATTATGTCAACAGTACAACAGCAAGACAACGCCCCGAGTGTAAATGTGAAATGATCTGCATCTGCACCAGCTCTGCTTCCAAAAATCACCCCCTGTGCTGCCAAAAGATCATTTAATGCAATGAGATGAGTCACCAACGTTAAAGATGAGGTCTACTCAGAATACATTTTCATAACGTTACTTATGGAACGAAAAGCAGACTTAATTTATTTCCTGACTCGCTGCTGTTGATGTTGTTCTGTGACTCCTCACGGCAGGCTATGTCTAAACTACTTTTTAAAAGTAATATTCAGATTTGTTTTGCTCCCTCTAGGACAGTAGGGTAGACTGTAGGTAGATGCATTGGCTGTCATGCAGTGTGCCAAATCAAATTTTGAGGGGGTCTCAAAGTCAAGCCAATTATTTACTATTTATCTGTATTGTAAAATTTATTTTCATGTTTAAATATTGAAAGGTAACGAGCAACACAGAAAATGCGACTGATGACAGTGAACAGGCTGCTGATATGGTTACCTGTGCCGGTTGTAATTCTGCGGCGCAATAATAGCTAGCCTACATTCTGACTCCGCAGTTCTGCTCCTCTTCCTCTTTCTGCTCCATCCATCCATCCATTATCTATACCGCTTATCCTCAGAGGGTCG
>LKNJ01000475.1:254-29188 GCA_002120245.1 Maccullochella peelii | reverse complement strand
CGGCCTGGAGCCAATCCCAGCTGACATTGGTCGAGAAGTAAAGAACACCCTGGAGCGGTCGCCAGTCAACCACAGGGCTGACACATAGAGACAGACAAACATTCACACTCACAGTCACATCTACGGGCAATTTAGAATCCTCTTTCTGCTCCATATTTGAAAAACAGATTTATGTCTTATGTCCTTATTTATGCAACAGAAGAAGTGTTTAAACAGTCCTTAAATCTGGAAACAAAGTAATAAAACATGGGGTTTGGAAATTTGCTGCTATTCTACACATAATGTCACTGTATGAACTGTGAATCTTTCAGAACAGCTCACTGGTGTTGGGAAAGCACACAAGGTCAATTAACAGTTAAATCTTGATGAATGAATGAAGGTATCCACGCTGTGCCAGCTGTGTGTAATATTACGCATAGTTTTGGAGAGGTGTGAGTGTATGTCTGTGACATTGAGATTGTCTGAGGAGGAAACACAAGTGAAAATGAATCACTGAAAACGTGGACTTCTGCCTGTTTTTAATTATCTATTTATTTTTTAGCATTTATTTAGTTCCTCGTCGTGCACTCTGACATTTTTTGCCTGTAATCGGAGCAGGTCACCTTGTGAGAACGTTTTTAATAATGTTTCTTATTTTTTTCACTGGAATGAAAAATTGTGTGTATGTCAGCAGTCAAAAGAAACCAAGGTACCTCCCTCCTCGTGTTGCTGCACTTATCCTCTGAGGCTTCTTCTTAATCTACCTTGATCTCTATTGCAGTTTCTTAGTGCATTGCTTTGGACAAAAGCAGCTGTAAAATGAATAAATGTAAATCAAAATATTGATGCTCATGTGAGGTCATCATCTGCACCAATACTGCCTAGACAACTAACATTTTTATAGTAATTCAGAAGATACTTGGTGTTTAAGGTACATTTTCAGCTGCACTAGTTCTTAAGACACAACAAATCAGAACAGACCAGTCAATAAGTAAATAACTAAAAAGTCAATGGGAACCATAAAGATGTGAGCTCAATGCTGAGATGAAAGCCAGATCCATGTCATAAACTGTGAAGATTTAAATGTAGTGAAATAACCTCTCAATGCCAGTATTTCCAATGAAAACATTTTAGAGTAAGTCCACTATCCAAGCTGTCTTTGAATAGTGTTCTCAAAAATGCAGTGTTACTGCAGTTGTGATCCACTAGATGGCTTCAGAGGCCATTAGTTTGCCATCTGTAAGTACAGTACATTTTGGACAATGGCAGAGATCAAATCTTTTGTTTGCTGAAATGGTAGCCTTATGGATTCGGTGGTTCAAGATTGTTATCGTTAGAAAATTAAAATATTCAAATTTTTTTTGTCTTTGAGGCATGTTTCTCTGTGTATCAGAGGTGGAGATATTTAGCAGTGATCACGTTCAGTACTTAAGTCTTTAACATAAACTCAGTTTCTGTCAGCAACCTATGAACTGTCGTCAGAATGACATCTTCCCACACCAGCTATAAAACTTCACATAATTAAATTTGCATTTGAGGCCTGACTTGTCTTTTGTTCAGTGGCATGTTATTGCTATATCCAAACTGAATAATTCACCTTTCAGTTCATATACTCTGACAAGGTCATCTATATCTCACTTATTTGGATGTCAGAGCTGACAGCAAGAGGACTGAGATATACTGCATAAGGCATATATATATATAAAGGAAGGGATAAAATTATGTATTATGCAAATAAGAATCTTGCATTATGTATTTATTTCATGCAAAGAACAATTCATGTAACAAACCTGACATGAGAATATTTTCAACAGACCTTCTCTACAGCATTTGATAGTAATGAAGTTTGAATGAATCTGTCTGTCATATTTGTAATTTGTTTTTGGGTGTACTGAGATTTTACCCATTTGAATGCATTTGGTGAGCACATCTGCAATGCAACCGCAGTCAGAGGAAGTTCTCACTGATCGCCGTCAAACCTTTCACTGCACCGTGGGGAAAAAGAAAATTCAGACCAGTTAAGACACACTGGGATTTCTCTGGTTCCTTTTGTTTTTAAAAGATCTCAGTGAAAGAAAAGAAAGCAGTGCAGCTACATTGGGATTCCTATGAAAATTTAGAAACTCTGCCATCATTATCCACTGCAGGTTTACACTAGAAGACTGGCTACTGTCCCTGGTGCTGAAAGCCCAATTAATCGTCATCATCCTTACCAAAATTAGTAAGCAATAACAGCTAGCAAGGTGTGCTTGCTTGGGCTAGCTGCCATTTCCATTCACTTTTCCTTTATAAAAATAAAAAAACAGACAGGCTGTTCACATGTTGCAGTATTAAAAACAAAAAACACGGTGTATGTAGTGTTATAAATGGTGTTTTTTTCCCCTTTGTGTATTCGTGGCATATTTTTCACAATATTATCCACGTCTGCTCCCCTTTTTTATGGTTTATTCCTACCTTAAGCATCTACACATCTTTTTGTATCTGCACTCTAACAAAGCCCCGCAAGATATACTCTAGTGCTTTATTCATGATAACACGGGCTTTTCGATGATACCCCTGTTAAGAGCATTATTCATATTGTATGCTACAGATGACTATGTAGCCTCTTTAATCCATCTGTGTTGACGTTTTTATCTGAGCACTTACTTTCAGAGGAAATTTAGAGCGCCAATATGCTGAGCATTCTTCCAGCATCCAGCGACATGTTAATGTAGATGCACCATGTCGCTTTGACACCGTGCCATGCAAAGGATATCATTTAAGAATCCCATCTGAGCTTTACAGACCTGAGAAAGTGTATTGCCTCTTTTGACACATTCCAGATCAGTTATACATGGGCATACATTTGGTTGAAATATTAACATATGTGAGTTTTTAGGTTAGCATTCTGTACACAATGCAATGTGAGATAACTGCCTTCAGTCCCACACATATGCCTTCGCTTGCCTGTCAACTAGGCCTAAAGAAGAAGAATATAGGTGAGTGGGGCAGGATGCTGTTGACAGGAGAAGAGCTTTCTATACCTTTTGGTGCTCGAGGCCTCTCTCCCTCCAACCCTCAGAACTCTCCAGCACTGCAGGGGAGACGTTTTCTGCTGTCTGCAAAACTTTACAGTTGACCTCCTCGCCACAGTTTTGAGCAAGTGGAGATGCTCTTTCAGTGCAACGCTCAGCCAAGGAGAAAATGCACACAAAAATAGAGGTTTGAGAGGAGTCCAGCACAGGAGGAGGGCTTTCAGATCAATTGTTCTCCTGGGAGACAACCTGACTCTTTCGCACCAGCAGCTACAGTGAAAAAGGAACAGTTTGGCTATGAAGTGGCATGCTATGGTTATTTCATATTGTGATTTTTAAAATTGAAATTTGAAATACGACCAACATATTTAACTTTTAAGAGGTACAGTATCTTTGAATTGATTCCACTGGATCACTGTAGCTAAACAACGTAATCTGTGTCTCCACATTTAATAGAATGTGAAGTTAAACTGAAATCTCTTATTTGATTAACACAAAAAACTGCAAACTGTATGAACCAATATTTTGTTTTTATTTGGTAGTGCACCACTGTGCCAGTGCAGAACACACACAAAGTGACAATATTGTTATTGCTGCTAATATTACAATCGCATAGTCTTAAATTATTACATTTTACTGTTTTGCATTGCTGTTCATGACCACCTTTTTTTCCACAGTTATTTGTTTATATAAGCCAAAAAGGTTTTTCTCCTCCTGATTGGCTTCACGTGCATCATACGCCACCTTGGAATTATGAGGTTCCATCTGCATTCTGAGCGATTTTGAGATATTGAGCTTCAAAGTTTTTGCATTGCAGTAGCGATAGAGATAGAACCTTTTTGTTTTCTAAATAAAAAGTCCAAAAATGCATACAACTTAAAAAAAAAAAAAAAACACCACACATAATGTTAATAAGTTGTCACAGAATAAGAATATGTGAATAACTCAATTTTGACAAAAATGTCAGAACCTTATAATTCCAGGGTGACGCATAGTGTCTCGTTCCCTAGCTCCATGGATCACACAAAAATAGCTTTTCTAGGCTTTTATTACTTGGTGTGTGACAGCCTGAACGATGACCACAGAGAATTTACCCTACTGTATCCATTGTGATAATGTGCCATGACAAACTTTGGCCTCTGTCCAAGATTATAGTGCGAATCATCTCTTTTTCATACATATGCAGCTATCTACATTTGTTTGCATGAGTGGACTATCCCCTCTATATCCAAAAGTGACATGACCTTTTGTCACAATGTACAACTACCCTCCAATGCCCTCCAGTCTACAGCAGGGTTTCATTGCTCTTCCTGTGAAGCTTTTCAGGGTCATTTTTCTCCTTCAACGATGGTGTCCTGTCAGCTCTTATATTCGTGAACCACTGTTAGTTTACTTATAGTGAACAGTTCCAAAGAGCTCATAAAGTGTAGCTAAAATAGGCAATATTTGCTCATGTTTTCTTCTATATAAACGAGAGGCCTACTGTAGCCACTTCACATTTCCTCATACCTCCTCTGTGGTAGAAGGAAACAGAAGGTCATACACTTCTAAGTATCTGAGTAGTCTTTCAAAACATTTTATATCAACTATAGGAGTCAATATGTCATTTATGTATTCCAAAACAGTATTTTTTGGTGCAGCTTGAGGAGGTGTATGAGCAGAGGGATTAGCAACTCGAGTGCAGCTTTGCTGTCACAAGCAGAGGTGTTTTGGGAATTGCCCTAGCAAGCAGTGAGCTGCACTCATGCATATGGAATGAAGTGCACAGGGCCGCAGACTCGCTCATTCACCTTTATTTCCCAGCCACCATTGCTATGTCCAAGGGCATGGCAGCAGCAGCTGTGTTGCACAGCACCACTTTTAGCTTGCTGCTAAAGCATACTCAAACAATAAAATGAAGCAGCAATTCTAGAAAATATATTTTTTAATTTGCCAGTTTAAAAACCATGTATTCCAAGACTGCTATCCAAAACAATTACTTCAGAAGCAAGATTAGGTTCATAGCCATCTTTGCCTCATAATGCATTTGACTGTCAATGCCTTTTGAGTGGCAGCAAGAGAGAGTAATGTGATTAAAGGGGAAGCTGAGGCCAAGGTACTTCTACAGAAACCAACATGGAGAATTAAGGGCTGAAGTTAAATTAATTTAAAGGATTACGCCTAATATCCAGACAGATCCTAATCTGCACTCAATAATTGACTTCAGGTCTTGAATCCAGCCCAACCCGTGAGACATCTACATGCATGTGTCCATGTATAGACATTGACCTTTGATGGTATATAACATAAAATAATTACAAATGAGTACGGATGAGCTTCAGTATTTTTCATGTTTGTATAGTGAATTAGCAATTACCAGTTCTCAGAACAGTGTTGAACACAGCAGGTAAACACATTTTTAGGCATTTTTTAGAGTGCAATGTAGAGCAGCTTTACAAAATACTAACACAAAACTAAATTGTTCTATAGAAAGACCAAGGTTAAGCAGTCAGCGTCTGGAACTTTTATTTCCTGTGTTCTATGCACCATCCATGACAATGCACTATACTTGGTTGGGTTAGCGTGTGTGGAGAAATCCATCACAATTATCTTGGAAGCCAAATTATACGTTTTTTGTTTTGTCTGGTGGTGGGACAGCAGAGGTAATGTGATATCGAACCTCTTTCTGACAACAGACATCTGGACATTTAATGTGCAATGTAACACCAACAATAATATAGCCATACATAATAAACATATTAACACAACTGCATGAAGTGTGACTAACATCTTTATTCAAATTGTGAAAAAAAACATGCAAAAACAATTTACCTGAATAATATTTCTTAAGTGCTGGTTAAAAAAAGAATCCTGAGGTTTCTCTCCAAGACAACATCAACAGAATGTGAAACTGTGAACAGGTGGTATACAATCTCCTCATATCTCAATGGCAGGTTTAACAGTGATCATTTACAGTATTCAGTCTCAAAAGGCTTTGATTAGTCATGTATGTGAAAACTGAAATGACAAAAACAAAATATTTACACCATCATACAGAATCAAGCAGTAAAAACGTGTTTTATTCAGAATTAAAGCACATTATTGTCCTTCTATAGAGCATTCCACTTTGGGCATTGCGTTTTGCATAGCTCGTTTTCCCCAAAGGAATTCCAATGAGCATCTTTCATTTCATTTTAATTGTTTTTTATTAATATAGAACATCCAATAAGCACTGATTTGGTGTTTTTGTAAGTCAAAAGACACCCTGGTGTTAAATTTTGGTTGAAGAAATGAAAATGTTTTCTTCATATAACCATTGTTTCAAACGCATTTAAATGACTCTATTCCAACATGTAGTTAGAACCTGCTTCACACTAAAATATAGTAAATATAATTAAGCCTTAATTAAGTCTTTTGACCTGTAAATCACCATATCAGTGTTTATTAGGCAGGTTTACTGGTGATATGATGACATAAATAAATAGCAGAAACATATGCAGTTTATGACAGTTGACTGTGATTTTAGGTGATGATTATGTGCAACTTCATGAACTTGTCTGTGTGTCCATCATCCAGTATCCAACACGTGTAGGCTGCAAAACAACATACTGGAGAGCCTATTGTGGAGGAAGTGGTTTATCAAGTCCTCTAACTGGATGTATGTTTTACATTAATGGAACCCTTAACAATGTTTCCAATGGAGCAGTCTTCTGCTTGGCCTTGGTTTTGTGGCTGTGTTTGTCATTCACTGAACTTGACTCTCTGCTCCCTGATTTGGACAGCTCAGATCGTGAGTTTGAACTGCCAGGCGGTCTGGTTGTAAGCAGCTTTTGGCTTGAAGTGACAGAGGTGGGGATCTGATAAGGGCTGAATCGCAACCAAGGCTGAGAGCTGCGGAAATAGTGGTTTCTGGCCAGCGTAGAGGTTGCAGAACAGGTGGGGAGAGCTGGAGCGATTGCAGCTGGTGCTGCCATGTAGTGGTATGGATAGGAGAATAATCCTCCAAAGGGTGACAGTGAGATTCCCTGGATGAAAAAATAAAATAGTTAATTTTCCTAATACTATGCCATAGATTTTCTGATCTTCCTACATTATCAAGCCTGTAAAATAAAAGTATTACCTTAGAGGTATTGACACTGTGACATTAAACAAAAACAAAAAACCACAAAAAAAATGAAGCCATGCATGCGTCTGTGATTTGATTTAGTTTAAACTGTGCTGTTTCTCAATTTGCGTTCCTCTGTACTTACACTTGCTATTTTAAGTACATGTGCGTTCACACTGACAACTATGGCAAAATGAAGTGCACTATGAGTCCCCAGGTGGTGTACTCATAACGAAGAAGCAATGGTCAAAAGTGTGTCTTTTCCGGTAAGTGCACAACACCCGTGTTCTGTTTGAAACACTACCCTGTCAAAAGCCTAATTGAGACACAGCACTGGTTTATAGTGGAATTTCAAGGTGTTAGCAAATGACGTCAATTAGGTTAATTGATCTAATCCTATCAAGCAACAAGAGTAGTATTTAACACTTTACATTGGCAATGATCTGTTTACTGGAAAGGTCTTTAAACTATACATAGGGTTTCATATGGGCTTATTCTGAGGGTGCATTATTCATATATATATATATATATAATAATCATATGTTTTATATTTAAACAGTTGTTTGTGCACAGTAATTGCTTTTCAGAGAAAAACAAGACTGAACAATCAACAGGCCAATTTTCACACTCTGGGAAAATTTAGGGACAGTGGCATTTCCACTTGAAAACTGAGAGAAGTGTTTGGGAGCCAAGATAATGTCAGTTTGAAGCACACAGAGAAGACGTCTGCACTTTACTAGAACAGAAATTCAGTTCTGTTTGAAACACTACCGTGTCAAAAGCCTAACTGAGACACAGCACTGGTTTATAGAGGGATTTCAAGGTGTTAGCAGATGACGTCAATTAGGTTAATTGATCTAATCCTATCAAGCAACTAGAGGAGTATTTAACACTTTACATTGACAATGATCTGTTTATATATTTCCTATCTGAACTTAAAATCCACCTTCCATTATACACCCTTTAAGCACCCTTTACTGGCCAACTGGCTCTCCCTTTCTTGAACCACTGTATACATGTTCTCCATCCTGGTTCTTCTTGTTATCCAGTCCAAGCAGCGGAGTTATGCTTTATTATGCTATGTTATATCATCCTATTGCCTTTTATCATTTTTGTACATGCTGCCTTGAATGTGAAGTACTTCTTCCATTTATGCTCATTAAGAGCACATTCGTATGGCTTTGGCTGGAGGCTGATAGCATTACTTCATCCAGGACTAAAAAAACAGTACAATTTAAAGGTCAGTTCACCCAAATTACAAACAAGATATTTTCTACTTTTTCCCAGAGCAGCTAGAGATATCATATCTGAAATTTTTGCTGCCATCCCAATATATGGAATTTCATTTATGGTGCTCAAATCATTAAAGGGCTTTATTTATTTATTTAGGACATTGTTTCTAGAAAGACACCTTCAATGTAAGTGCTTTGAGGAGCAATGAAATTCCATTCCCCTTGGAGTGGTGGCAGATGTTTCTGTGAGAAAATGTGTGCTTAGTGCTCTTATATGTGTGCATGGACCCTTTACGGAGCCAACATCCTCAGCTTACGATATCTGTTCACTAAGTGTGTTAAAATATGTGTGGTACTAGAATACAGTACTCCTGCTGAAACGTACCTGAGATGCCAGCATGTGCTGTGACAGGTGCAACATGAAGGGAGATGGAGAGGTGATGCTTTGGGAAGAAAGGCCTCCATTTTCTAGGTTATTTACTCCGGGCAAAGAGGAAAACAGATGTCCCATACCCGTGGTGGAAAAAGCCTCTGGCTTCCCTGACAACTGCCCCGGATTAAACAACAAAGGTGCCCCGAGCTTAAGAAACCGTTGGCTATGCGCACTTGAGAAATCCAAAGTCTGAAGGTGACCAGCGCTGAGGGATGACGAGCTCTGTGTTTGCAGCATCATAGGCAGGACCCCATCTTTGATTTCACTCATGTGCTTTATTGAAGACTCAATCTCGACAGGGTCCATGTCATCTGGCGTTCTTAACACTGTCCTTTCTTTTGTTGTGTCCTGATTGTCCTTGCTCTTACTGAGAGCAGACTTGTTCCAACGTGTCTCCTCGCTCTTCTGACTCAAAGTAGATATATGTTCAGTCCTGGAGGAGCTGGCTTCAGCAATGTCCTCATCCTGTAGATCAATATCTGAATCACTTGCAATATTGCTCTCATCTGTGGGAAAAAAAGATTATATTTATTAAATGTATTTGTAGTTAAAAGTAAAAAGAGCATATTTCTGCCTTGTTAGTACAGCATATTATTATAACGCAGTGGGGACGGAGGTGATAGACTCTTGAGAGAGAGATGACTTCGTGCAAACATCTAGAGGCACAGACGAGACAGCGTTCATGTGTGACTAACGCCAAGGCGCCAGAAACTAACAGTTGATTCATTAAAGCAAACTATTTTTGTTTTGTCAAATTGAGTCACACAGTAAATTGAGGTTGAGGTCTCCATTTGAACAACTTCCCTCCATGTTTGTGTAGTTCGCATTGCTGCCGCATGAGTGGTTAAGATACAACATCATGCAACCACAATTTGTCGCATGTCATACCCCTCTCTTTCTCCCCATGTAGTTGGGGAGACAAAAATGCCAGCGCAAAAAGAGAATGACACAATCAGGACACCAATCCCCTCCAACTCTTAAAACATATTGTGTGTTTTGAGCATGTCATTAGTGAAAGTTTATTCTTGACCTTGAAAATGGGACAAAATATTTGAGTTGAAAGCTAATGAAATTTTTGGGGGGTCAAATATGTTTAGTACATATAATAACAAAATATTTGAAACACCTCAGAAAGCCAACACTTTTTCACAGAAGACTTTTTGACATGTCACAGTAGGAAAAGCACTGGTGTAAACGATACAATTGACGATGGCTTTATTCCATTTAGCTGCTCCGTTTTCAGGATCCCTGGTACTGTGCATGCTGGCTCGCTGTCACACTGTCATGACTTACAGGGACAGTGAATAGAACAGAGTCATCGTTAATGTTATTAGTAACACCTGTGCTTTTCCTACTATGCCAAGTTTTTATGTCTGCTGTGAAAAAGGGCCCATTTTGTTAACTTCTGCAATGTAATATGATAATGATGGATGGACGGATAAGTTCCTGTTGTAAAAGACCATAAAGGGTGTGTAAAGACATAATAGAATGTAAGTTAACCCACCTTGACAGGTTGGCGTGGACATCAGAGGGCTGCTCACCAGCTCCAGAGGGGAATAAAAGGGATCACTGGTACTGGGTTGATCACATGAGTCATCAGAATCAGCACAGTCCAGGTCCGCTTTGCTTTGGTTCTCGTGCAGCGAAGAAATGGTTAACTGCTTATTCCTACAGATCACAAATGGAGATTAGGTCTACATATAGGCCTATACCCATATGGGTATGTGCTTTAATATTATGATGAATTCTGATCGCAAAACAAATAAATACCTTTTTTCTCGTCTCCCATTTCCAGTGTCTCTGAATCCTTTGGCAAAGGGATTGTTGTCGATTTTTAGCTGCGTAATCTTATGGAGAACAAGACAAATCAGCAAGTTAGTCATTGCAAAGATAGATGTAACATCATAGTAAAAGTGTCACCTCAGTATCCACAAAGCTTATATGTGGGACTAATGAGGGCCCAGTTTTGGAGCACCTTTTTTTAGGCCCTATTATCCTAAAATCTACCTCTCAGTTTCACAAACCATTCCAACAGGTGCCAGACTTATTCTAATTTACCATGCAAATAAAATCCACATCACTGCAAAATGATTGCCAGGTGCATGTATAATGCACACATAAAACTAGATTACGTCTGCTGTGTGTGGATGGGGGAGGATGGGGGTTACCTTTTCATTCTGATACGCAGTGACAGCAATGAACTCCGTCTCCGGGAAAACGTAAGTCCGGAAGGTGCTGTATGGAAGCTTCATTATGTCGTTGGCTCTCACGATATGAAATCTGGGTTGGTATTTATGCATTGAATTCAAAATTGTCTGGAAAGATAAAGACAAAGTAAGTCAATAATGAATGTTGTCTAGTAAATGACATAAATTACAAAATTAAATAATGTTGGGTCACTGTGAACTCATACTGATTGACATGTTCTGTTCCCTTCATACCAAGTGCACCAAATTTAGAAATGGGTTGTCAATAACAAGTCCTATATGCTTAAAATTTAAATGATTGCTACTTACAAATCCGTGCTTATCTGAAATATTATTGGTGAGTTTGAGTTTATGAAAAGCAACGGGCTTGCTCATCCACTGCCCTCCTTTGGAGGGGCTGTCTGGGTGGATGTACATGCGCTTTGGCATCTCTGGGTCAGCTTTTCCAGCCACCATCCAGCGGGAGTTGTGAAACTTGTAGCGGCAGTCATCAACAGCGACAATGTCCATCAGCAGGATATACTTTGCTGTGTCATCCAGCCCATCCACCCGCACTTTGAAAGGCGGAAACATCCTCCTGTAGCAGAGAATTAACGAAAAACTGATGTAGCTATTCATAGAAACTTTAGTTTTGACTTTTTGCAAGCAAGGAGCTTCTTTTTTGGAGGATTTTTTCAGTAATGAGGTTGGAGGATTTAAATGTCTGATCAGATCAGACTCAGAGTGGGAATTTAACATTTTTATTATAACTAGCTAAATGAGCAAGGATTGAACTGGACCCCTGGAACTAAGTGAGGGGCCCCTGTGGTCTCAGACGTATACATTTTAAGAAGGACTGATGTATTGGCTTCTTAAAAATCACAAACAAATGAAGATGACTTGCCGGCTTTTCCTTCTCTGGTGTGAATTAATGAACATAATCATCATTGTGTTTGTACTGTTGGCACTCGAAAATCAGTCTTACACTGGTATTATGTGAAGATAGTTTAGTTAAGAGTGTTTTTTCTTCTATAAGACAGCTAAATATGATCCCATAATTAAAAAGTAATATCATATTGGACCATATAATAAAATGATGGCATTTCAAACCCCCGACTTCATGGATTTAATAAAACAACAAATATGCACATTGTAGTTGACGTACCTTCCTGATTTTGTAATAACCATCTCAGTTCCCCTTTTGTGAAATTCATTCCATAAATTCTTCGAGTCCAGTGTGACTTTCGGGTCATCATCCAGCCCTTCCTCTGACTGCAGGCTCTTCAAGGACCGCGGGTGAGCAGGCTGATGTTGGCGTCCCAGAGCTGCGCGCAGCCCCGCGTCAGAGGCAGCCTGCTCCGAGAGAGGCTCGGACAGGGAGGCGACGTCTGGGAAAGTCAGCGCAGGGAAAAACGAAGGCTGAGCGGCGGTGAAGAAGGCTGACAAGGGCAAGGCACCTGGTCGATGAGCCTGGAAAGGATGGTAAGCCATGGCAGCCGCTGTGTCAACTGGATCTCTCATCGGGACATCCGATCTGACAGGTCGATACTATAAAGTCTCGGCCCACTTGCTGCTGCAGGCGCACGGGCGTCTACATCCAAACTGCATCAACCCTTTTAAGAGTTGGTGAGTTTTATAGCATCATCAAGAGATCAGGGGAGGGAATGCAAAATTCCACAAGTCTCCAGATACTGGGGTAAAGGCAAGGATGGTCCAGTGTATCCGCGGGTAGATCCACCGAGGAGGGAAGAGCACTTTGGGACCATGCGCAAAGCTTGTTAAAAAAAAAAAAACTGCAGTGGAACCAAGGAGTGAGGACAGAGAGAGGCAAGGAGATGGTGTTTATACAATCACACGCCTGTCCTCTCGGGCACATGGGACACTAATGAGCCGAATGTGTGCCAGTACTCATTACAGAGAGCTGGCCTGGGCGTGGTTTCAGCCGCTCAGGGAGATGGCCGCATTTTAGGGTTAGATTAGTTAGACAGCGTGCATACATAGTATAAATAAGTAGCACAGAATGAATGAATGAATAATTAAAGTACTCTTAACTATTTCAGTTTTTTATAACGTTATAGTAAGAATGATAATATTAACAAGAATGAAAATAATAATTGTAATTATGTATTATTACTGTTGTTGTAATAGTATAGTAGCCTGATTATTATGCATTACTTATTTTAGATTTTATTCAGTTCTGCCTTAAATCTAGACTTAAGACTAATCTTTTTTCAGACAGCTTTTTATTGATTTTTGCTTGTTTACTGTGTGTGAAGTGTCCATACGTGAAAGGCTAATTTATTATTAATATTATTATCATTATTTTATTATTATACAGGTGATGATATCCTCCTATTTTCCCCAAATGACAGTTAAAACGTCATTTTGTGTGTCTGAACTTATGGAAATCGTCATCTCCTGTCGTGACATACAGGCCTGAGTCCACTTCAGTCTAAAATGTGCAGATGGTGACATTAATGGTAACGCTGATCCTCCTGCTGCGTCGCCTGCCCGACTCCATTCGCTCATCCATCTTTTGAAAACACGTCACCCACGATTTTGATTAAGTGGGAAGGCATGGATCTGTTAATTAAGGCGGACTTGGCGCCGGTTCGCTGGCGTCCCGCAAAGAGCCAAGAGCTCTCTCCTGTCACTTCACATTTAGGCAACTCTTCAAATCCTCAAGTTGCCTGCTCCAGTTTTCCGTCTAGTGCAGCCTACAGTCTGAACTGCTCTAGCTTTTGTGAACCAGGAGAAAACCTGAGCTAGGGATGTACATGACTCAAATCCAAGGATCTAAATGAAAGCAGCACTTGTCTGATGGAGATTCGGGATAAAACTTCGGGCAATGTGGCTCTTCAGTGATGACAAGACGTAAATAAGAGCTTTTTTTTCTTTTTTCGCATTTATTGAGGTAGATTATTTTTTTTAAATCTCTCTTGTTGCTTTAGACCACTCTAAGATTAAGCAATAAAGTGACATGCTGAAATGTGCACAGTTTGTCAGTCCATCAATTACTATACTTGTTGAGTAGAGTCTCGAATTTTTCGGGAAAAAAGCCAAATTTTGATTCAAATGGAGTTCACGTGTTCTTGATACCTTTGAAATCGGTTTTAAATTAAATAGGCCTAATTGTTACAAAGTTACAAAGTGTTGTTAAAACCTTTAATCCATTTTTACTGATTTCCTTTGTTACATTACTGCAAAAGATAAACCTGATGTAGATTCAGCAGGTTCACTGGTAATATCAGATATTAATATTAATATTACAAGGCTTTAGTGTAACACAAAAAGCTGCAGTGCCCAAGAAAAACGTTTTTCTTTCAGCAGATGTGATATAGTCGTGTAGTTTGCACTTTTAAAAGTCGAATACATTTAGTATTATTAATATTTTTAGTTTAGTATTTCTTTTTTTCAAAGTAACACAGCGTGTCTCAGCTGTCAGTCCTCATTTCCTGGAAAGTCAGATGGTCCTAAAGACATTTTCTGTATGTAAGGCCTAACAACTTCCTCAGATGCCTTTTAGTCCCTAATATTACACATTAATAGTCCATCAGCACTATAGAAAAAGCCAATGTGTTCATTTGTAAGTCCCATAACAAGATGCTGAGGAAAGTTGAACTCAATTGGCCACTGAATTTAAAGCTTTGATTTAAACATTTGTAATTTCTTGATCTTGATCAGGTTGGGTAGTGTATTTTATTCATATTTTTTCCCCTGGTTAACAGAATTCAAGCAGGTAATTTCCTTAAACAAAGAATACAAAGTATGATTACTGATGTGATGTGGTTTTAGTAAACCTCTCTCTCTCGCTCTCAATATTGCACACAGAAAGTAGAAAATCACAAGGCACTTAATAAAAAGAGAGAGAGAGAGAGAGAGAGAGAGAGAGAATAATGTAAGAATTACTGATAATATAGATCAGTTAGGGATGATAGTCTGTTAATTTACAGAATCTTGGAGAAAACGTTCCATGTAACATACTCCGTGGTCATCACTTATATATATAACTCTGTACAGGATTTTAAAATTATGGAATAATGTAATTTTTATCAGTCCTGTCCTCCTTCGGTAGACTAGAAATAATAATAAGTTAATAAAGTTTTTCTCTTTCCTGTACCAAGGGCTGAACTACAAAGAGTGCAAGGTGAAGTGGAGTGCTGCTTGACAGTTACAAGGCAGGAAAGACTCCGGATAGGAAGTGATCTCACAGGTCCCACAAATGATGAATGGCTCCCAAGATAGTGAAGGTAATAACTTGTAATCAAAGCCATAAGACAAGTTCAGAGAAGCATGATCGAGAGAAGAAGAAGGGTGGGAAGACATCATTCTTCAGTCCTTACTGTAAATATTCACAGAAATGGCGTGCATGAGGTTGCCTGTTGAGCGCAGCTGACAACACTGAAAAAAGTTTGGGGTTGAAGAGGGGAGTGGCGGTGGTTGGGTCTGCTTTTCCTCACTCAGCGCTACTGTGATGGGATGGTCTATGATATGCCTCCGTTCTTCTCTGGTGCGGCCTCAGCCAACAGCTTGAGAGAAGCTCCAGAACAGGAAAGAGGCAATCAGTCTGAGTGACGGTGCATGCATTTCACCTCTCTGGTCACAGTCCACACCTGGGACAAATTCAGAAGAATGTTAGGCCACTGAGGGTTCCTGACAAGTCATCCAAAGGGCAAGACAGTAAAGTACATATCACATCTGAAGGTTGGAGAGCACTCTTAAATGACAAACGGGAGGAAGAGGACGGGAAAATAACTTAAGTGTGGACTTAAGGCTGACCAGAGAGGTCTAAGGACCGGTCACCTCAAGTGTTGTCTGGGCTCTGTAGTGTCTTGTTTTAATCATGACATGATATTGGTAACATAACAGACACAACACATGGATCTGTTTATCCTGACTCTAAGATCTACACTCTGGGATTAATGTAGCTCTAAAAGCAGGGAGCTGCATTACCACAAAAAGGATTATATATGTATTATGTATTTTATTTTTCATGCTTATCTGGAGTGATTTATGATGGTATCACTTTCCCAGCCAAAGCTCAGACTTCAGTGACTCAGACTTTCTGAGCTCCGGCAGAGTGGAATGTGAATGTGGCCCATTATTACAAAGGGATTAAGATGATGAACTCCATCAAAGAGCTGAAAGCTTTGTTCTGCACCTTAAAGGTTCTATGTGGAGTTTTTAGAAAGTCCTTGTTATTAATGACACTGGTGGCCGTTAAGTGAACTGCAGTTAGCATCCTGTTGCACGTGCTACACACTCCGTATGATGTGACATACACAAGACTGAACGTGATTTACAATCACATTTAGAGTAACGTTACTCTCTGTAATGTTCCTATGTTTTAATAGGACCATTGGCTCCATGATACTAACTAGCTTGCCGTTTGCAAATGACTTCATCAGCTAACGTTACGAAGCAACCAACGCCAGCTCCATGCCACGTAGCTAAGTAGCAGCTAGCTGGCTAACCCAGCAGGTTAGTGAGGTTCAAGTGAGTATGCATGGAATGATTTTCAAAATAATACATACAGCAACTGCAGTCTTTACATTGACTTCCAACACACGTGTTTATTGGCATCAAGTCTGAAGCCTCTCAATGTGACAATACGAACGGCACAAAAGACACATCAATTCATAATTTTGCTATAAGTTGTATTTTCAGTATCAGACATTCCATCATTTTGTTGTAAAAGGAAAAAAAAATAGCTTTGAACTTAGAGGGTGAGGCAAAGAGAAAGACAGAGAGAGCTGGATGGCTCTTATAACATTTGAATTCGTATGCAGTTTAGTGTGAATAGCTCGTGTGTGTACACACTGACCTCTGACAGAGAGAGAGAGAGAGAGAGAGAGAGAGAGAGAGAGAGAGAGACACGCTGTCTACAAGATAAACCTAATGTTGTAGTAATGAATTTTGGGTTGCATTAGCCAATTTGTGGTGGTGTTTCAAGCACAGACTCTGAGCGTCTGGGATTCCAACCTAATCTAATGACAGAGATGCAGAGACACAACTAATCATAAAGAGAGGGTCAAGTCATTGTTCTTGCTGCAGGGACAATAAATATATAGCCCCAAATTTAATCAGGGCCTAATAGACACGCTGTAAGAGACGCCAAGTCAATTCTAACCATCTTATAGCCTTATGAACTCCCAGTGCAAAGTGGCACTGCCTACAAAACGTCCAGTGGCCTTTGGAAAAAAAGCAGCTTTTGTTCACATAATGGAATTAAGAAATATTTTTGCTTCCTAAACAAGTTAAACATTCGACTCATTGGCATGGCAGACAGACTTCTTTTTTTGGAAATAAGCCTAGGGCTTAATAGAGTTGACTCCCTGTTGATGCACTGTCGCACCACTATGACTTTGTTTGTTTAGATTTATTGGATTTACAGGAAGACAAAGAAAGTGTTTTCCTACAAATTCATTTAGCGGGCTTTCAGAGGGACTGACAGTCTAACCAGCAACTGATGAGTATGTGTGTGGCTCTCAACTTTGAAAGCTTCTTGCATACATGTTTTTAGTAAAGCAGCATTAAAGATGACATGGCGTTCTCACTTTTTTGTTAAATAAATCAACATTTGAACAGTACATCCCAATTTAGTTTTAAAGCCGTGTCAGGATCATATAGGTGTGATTTCCTTGCTTCTATGTTGTATACTGTAATTATCATATAATTAACCTTATCGTGATAAATCCTGTTTGGAGTATTTATGCATACACTACACAGACAGTTGGAAATATAAAATTTTGAAATATTGGCTTGAACTTTGGATCTATCATGAAACCAACTGAGGATACTCAATGGGACAAAAACATGTTAATAATTTTGACTGAGAATAAAACAGGTCATGTGGCTGAGGACATTATTTGTAACAAAGGTTTAGACCTTTATCCTGCGGGATGCTGAGGCACTCTGGTTGCTTTGCTGCATTAGATTTGCTATTCAATTATTTACTCCTTGTCTTTCTAAGCCTGTCACTCCTGTGCAGTTTCTGGTATCCAAAAGTGTCAGAAATCCCATCAGAGAGACAGAGACAGCCAACAGAAGGCTTTTGTAGAGCTGCCTTTTAACTCATCTCTACCCTGTCTCACCTAAAAGTCTTTACGGAGCATCGTCTTGCAGTTCTTTTGGAACTCCTAGTAGCAGTATGAGGGCTCTAAGTGTCTACAGTGCATAACAGTTTCTCTGTGTTTTTTTTTTTTAAACAGAAGGGACCTTTCATAGCCAAATAAGCCTGCCTCCCTGCCTAAGGGCATCTGACAGTGGTGGATGGGAACTGAGAGGACAAGAGGGGCTCCATAACACTCAATATTACATGACAGTCAGTGCAGCTGCATGGCACTGCAGCTCACTTTTCAGAGAAAATCAACAATGTTGCAGTCTCTGATCATGCCGTATGCTGTTTTTTTGCAACATTAATACACGTAACTGCTGTGTATTCTTTCAAACCTTCCTGGTGACTAACATGATTCTTAGTACAACAAATTGCTATGAAGTAAAATACTTATTATGGTTGCTGAGTTACAACTGGGATGCCATTGAGGAAGTGTTACCTGACCAACTGCTGATATGCAGAAATAGCGAATTCCAACCCTCAGTGAGAGCAGTGATTTGTTTGTGGCGTGTTTAATTTCAAGTTTGATTACAGCTAAATTACTCAAAACATTTAAATGACTCTTACATTACTTAAACAATCATAATTTTAGCAATGATAAATTAGTGGATTTAGCAGCTATGAAGATGATGGTGTCAGTAGCATCAATAGTGCTGGTTTTACTTATCAGGTCTATGTTTTATTTATGTTGGCTACTACAGACATGTCATACTTAAAGCTGCACTAATCAATAATTTTAAAGGGGTAACTCGTAGTGATGAACCCAAAAATAATTATCACTAGACTGCTGTTTCTGTTTGCTGTACATGATTCTGGGTGTAGCATCACATCACTGTATGAAATAATGCTCACCAGAAACTGGGGCCGACTACAGACTTGAGGATAACTGAATGCCACCCTTTTTGCCCGCATGGGCAATGATGTACGTGGAAATGCTGTAACGGGCCCAGACTGGACCCACGTCTTATGTGAATGGCGATGACGTGGGTTTGACCAGTGTCCAACAGTCTGATATGAAGGGGTCCAATGCGAGTTTAACACATGTCACTAGACCTGCGTCATAGCTTACCTGCTGTCTGAAAGTGATATTAGTTTAGCATGTTTAGCGTGCTGACATTTGCTAATGAGCAGTAAACAAGTACAGCTGAGTCATTATTTTTGCAGGTATTTGGTCATAAACCAAAGTATTGGACAAATTGAATTGACCCGAAAAGTCAGGAGATCAACAAAGTGGTTGCAAGTTATCCTGAGGAGGACATGGATGTCTGTACCAAATTTCACTGGAATCCATATAATAGCTGTTGATACACCTCACTCAAACCCACAACTGTGAACGTCATGGTGGGACTAGAAAAAAAGCCAGGGGATCACCAGTGTCCTTAGCATACATCATCAGGGAACCAGGAATGAATAAATGAATGAAGAGTGAAAATTGGCACCATGGATATCTGTAGGAAATTTCATGGCAATGCATCCAGTATTTGCTGAGATATTCAGTACGTATCAAAGTGGTGGACCTACCTACCGACCAATGGCACCCACACAGAGCCATGCCACTAGCATGGTTAAAATAATGAAATCAAGGAAGGAAATGAAAAAACCTATACAAGACTTTATAAATCATATCACATGGTACCAAAAGTGTTGCTTTGGTGTGTCAAGAGTTGCTGTGTGCAGCAGAATCACTGCCTCACTTTCTAATTAGAGAATATTTGACTCTGTCCTTGATGAGTGAGTTGACTTTGGAATGTAATTGGCTGCTGTGCCATGAGCAGAATCACCTGCTCCACTCACTGCGCATGCGTGTGTGTGTGTGTGAGGGAGAGAGAGAAAGAGAGAGAGAAACCACCTGTTTTAAGGCACTACATTCACATTTGCCTACCTTACCCTTTCAAGCGATATTTTTATTTTTATGTCCTACTGCAGTTTCGACCTGAAGCCAGACCTGTACGTGGCACTCAGTTGCACACTGAAGAATCAGATATCAAGGATGACTGGCACCACCCTGGTCAGCTCACTGCCTGAGCCCTGTTCGCGGAAAGCTCTAGTCTGTTCTTGAATTTCACTTTAACAGATCAGGTTAATTTGCTAGTCCTCCTTTCTGGCCCAGCCATTCAAAAGTCTATTAAGCAATTGGCATTGTTTCTGCCTTTGCTGAGTAACCTATAGCAAAGTTGTTGGTGGTAGTGTGGTAAAATTCTGGCACTGTACCATGCACTAATCTTATCTCAGCACTCTCACATGTACCAGATGGCAAAACCAAATGGCTTGCATCTAAATACGTGCGTGTGTTTATTTTTATCTGTTGGCTGGGTAATGATGTTAGCAGTGCAGAGGTTACTGCTGAGAGACTGGTTAAGTGGCTCTGCTGACTTTTTGCCTCCTTTACTGTGACTTTATCCTTTGCAGGACAGTGGCAGCACCACATAAAGACAGACTGAAAGACTGCAGCAATATTGGCTGTATGGACTCCCCACATAGTAATCCTATATGTACTTTACTATTCAAAGAAACAAATTAAGATATAATTTTGCACAGCATGTCAGTGGTGTTCTTAATGTGTTACCTCACTGTATTGTGTAATAGTAGTCTTGTGTACAGTAAGTTAAGCAAAATAAATCCACTCATTCCTTCGTTATTGCTAATGACTTCTGTAACTAGTTTATTACTTGCCATTATCTGTGTTCACTGTTTGCTCCAGACTGATCCACTGATTTGCTGAGGTAATTTTAATTTCAACATTTTCAAAACATTTTTACCAAACAGAATGGAGCTATGACAAAGGTATATCCTACAGTTTTGTCAAATTCCCTCAGAGGCCAGTTGAGGCTAATCACAATGGGTCCCGAGATTAGAGCTGCAGCGATCCAAAGGCTGTATCAGGCCATGGTGGGAAAAAAGTGAGATGAGCCAAGGAAAAGCCTTGATTTACTCAGACTTGGATACAATACACAGACGCTAAATTAGTGCCTGAGCTCCTGGTCTATTACAGGATGAAGAGCTTGTTGAACTGAAAGGACCTCAGAGTTGGTTTTTGTCCACGAGAGTGAGATTGTGAATGGCTTACTCTCCTTGGTCTTAAGGGAATTAAACTGATACATTTTTAGTTAGAGACTGACGTGTAAGTATTGCATCAGAGGATTTGTGTCTTGTCAGACCAAATATCTGTCCTAAGATGACCCATCTGAACTTTGTTCCACAATTCAGGCTGCATCTGTGCTCCGGGGATTCACCATTGGTGACCCTGGATATAGGCCTACCCCTGACAAGATTATCTTGATTCACACAAGGAACAACTATTTATATTCAGTCAGCCTTTGAGGATGCAATGTACAACAACAAAAATAATTAAAGCTGCAAGCAGCATCCACTGCTTCCACCAGGCACGGAGAGGTTAATTGGGAGAAAGTGTTATGATTCAATACAGCTGGACCCAAACACAGAACTCGGAGACAGGAGAATAAGGGTAAGTTGGTTTAATAACAGCTCAGGTAAATAGACAGAGATTGTGTGGGAGCGTGGCGTGGCACTGAAGAGCGAGACACCTGGACTGGACATAGTTAACGAAATGAGTGGAGCTTGGAGTAGTTGTAACCCCGGTGGCAATGAGTTTAGAGGAGAACCAGGCATTTAAACACTGCAGGCGGATGATGATGAATGATCTTCAGGTGTGCGAAAATAGCAGAGCAGGCAGCCACGCCCCCATGGCCCAGTCTCCATGAGAGGCAGGAGCAGAGACACAAAAACATAGAACACTGGGTGGGGAAAACATATAGGAAACACAAGGACAGAGAGGCAGCTGAACCATACCTAACAGAAAGGGGAAGATTCCCAGTGGGCCGTGGTGGTTGCTGAGCCGTAAGGGCTAGTGACAGGGTAGGTAAACACAATCATTTTATAACTAGACCATTCATCTCAGCACCCTTAAAAAATAAAATAATAAGGGTTTTCCCTAACATTATAACCAGCGTGCTAGGACCCCCCCCTAAAGGCAGCAAAATCAAATTTTGAGGGGGTCTCAAAGTCAAGCCAATTATTTACTATTTATCTGTATTGTGAAATTTATTTTCATGTTTAAATATTGAAAGGTAAGAAGCAACACAGAAAATGTGACAGATGACAGTGAACAGGCAGCTGATGTAGCCAGCACCTGCTGACATGGTTAGGCTACCTGTGCTGGTTGTAATTCTGCAAACTATACAATTAATATAATACATTAATAATAATACATTCTGACTCTGCGGTTCTGCTCCTCTTCTCTATATTTGAAAAAACAGATTTATGTCTTATGTCCTTATTTATCCAATGGAAGACGTTTTTAAACAGTCCTTAAATCTGAACAAAGTCTTTTGGGGTTTGGAGATTTGCTGCTATTCTACACATGATGTTGCTGTATAAACTGTGAATCTGGTGTTGGAAAAGCACACAAGGTCAGTTAACAGTTAAATCCCAGTGAATGAATGAAGGTATCCACGCTGTGCCAGCTGTGTGTAGTATTACTACACATAGTTTTGGAGAGGTGTGAGTGTATGTCTGTGAAATTGAGATTGTCTGAGGAGGAAACACAAGTGACAAATAATTACTGAAAACATGGAGCTCCTGCCTGTTTTAAATTATTAATTCTATTATCTATTTATTTGTTAACATTTATTTTGTTCCTCATTGTGCGCCCCGACATTTTCATTTTCAGTGTCTTGCTCTCCCCTGTCTAATCGTTCCCTTATTTCGTCACAACGTCCGTCAAACTTCTATTAAATGATCTTGTCAAACTTTAAATAGGTTCCTTTCTGGGCCGCTGTCAGCTGTCGCTACAGTGCTTACTTGATGCAACCCACCGCTACACCTTCACTGCAGTGTTACCAGTGTGCGATATGGCTCAGGTCCAGTCCAATGAGCTTCTCAGGAATCCTGCTCTAGTTCATGTACATCCAGGTCTCAAGTCAGATGCTCAATCTGTCTTTAGACTCATGCTGCTTCATGATAATAATGTCATGATGGGGTCAAGGAGTGGACAAAATGGATTAAATCACTATACCATATTCGCCATGATATACTGTATAGTGTGATACAGTACATTTTAAATCATCTGAGGAACTGATATTGATAAAATAACTTGTTAGTGTCTGTTATTTGGCTAATCCAGTAATTCTAATGACAAATGAACTGACATTTCCGTCAGCGTCTGCTATAGGCCTACTTTGTGTTTAGTGCTAATTAGCAAATGCTAACATGCTAATGCACTAAACTAAGATGGTGAACATGGTACTTCATTAACATTATTCCTGTTAAACATCATCTTAAGGCCTTTACACACGGGATGTAACAAATAAACAATACGAAAATGCGAAATACATTCAAAAGTAAACTACATAATCTTCTCACTATCCTGCATGTGGAGTGCTGCTCCATACGTTGTCCTTGAGTTCATTGTCTTTATAATTTTTGTGTCCTTTGTCATATAATACAGGTTGATGAGAAACACAAACAATCAACAGGTCCGGAGTTGTGAAGTGACAATGTGATTGGTTGATGCCTTTATTTGCCGTGCGAAAGCTCAGAAAAATCAACCTCGTTCTGGAAAAAAAATTACGTCTTTTTTTTGCCACATAATATTTGTGAAAGTACTCATGACAAAAACAACAGTTGGAAAAAATATATTGACGTGCAAATTAATTGCACTAAAAAAAGCACCTCCTGTGTGTAAAGGCCTTTAGCTTTGTCGCTGATTGGCATTAGCATTTAGCTCAAAGCACCACAGAGCTGCTGGCGTGGCTGTAGACTCTCGTTACTATATTTTTCGCTCTATCACAAATACATTTATATCCTTAGTAAGCATTTCTTTCAATTACTCTCTCCTGATTGAAATACATTTTGTTGGATTTTAATTGTTGATTTTTTTCTGGTGTATGTCAGAGACATTTATGTCAGGTCCTAATATACAAGCAGTAACACATGTATCACTGTTATCTCCATGCAGCAGTGGGAAATCTAACTGTCATCATTACACACATATACACAATGCATTGTCCTTGTCATCTAGTATTATCTAACAAGTGCCAAGATAGTGCGTGAAGGCATGGTGGCACCGGACTGCAGTTCGCATTCAGTCGCACCTTGTCACCTACTCTTGGGCTACTCTGCAAAAGGCTGTGCCAATGTCAATAGCTTAATAGTCATCACAGGTTAGCTGGAGTTGTGTGTGTCCTGTCGTGTGTCGTGTATGTGCGCTGTTTGTCTCTGTACAGCTGGAGTTTGCTTTCCTTTACGGGGCGTTGTGTTGAGTATGTGAATGTGACAGAGGAGGTGTTGGACAGCTCCCAGGCTCCAGCATGTCCTCCTGCCTTCACTCTCAGCTTAATCCAAACTGAAAAGACAACACACTAGCAATACAAATTCAGTGACTTGAGAGCTGCCCACATCGCCAGCAGGGAATTAGGAATGAGATGAGTCAACTGTTTCTTTTCACTTCTCCCCTCTGTGTTTTTGCATCTGTGAGCGTCTGTGTGTTTGTGCTCGTATGCCCAGATATGGCATGAACACAATGACAGAAACAGTAAAAGACAAACAACAGCAGCAAGATCAGACACCCTTGTCTTATCAAATGAGTTCCTTTGTACAAACATTTACTAAACAAGGGATTTTAAGAATTAAAATTACATGTGCATTTGTCTCTTTCTTGCAGATTTACAATAATAATTTCACTTTTGCTTAGATTTCCATTCAGATTTAGCTTTTCATTTAGATATGTGCTATTTATATTTTTACATCTGAGAATCTGGCTACATTTTTCTAGTGGACAGTTTCTTTCAACACAATATTTAGAATTGTGTGTATATTCCCTTTTTTCTTTTCCTTCAAGAATAAGGGCCCTATTTGAATAATGCAAGTTCAACACAAGCTCAGAGTGGTAGGTCTTGGATGTGTATATCGAGTTCTAACCAACCCGTCTGATGTGTGTAGAGGTGTCTGGGGTTATTTTGTAGCAGCCCAGACACTATAAGAATCACTCGTATTAATTTATAGATAAACGCATAGGCTGCGCTGCCACGAAAATAGGGTCCCAAGAGATACAGACTTAATTTTGTTGCAATTAAAGTGAATTAAAGGCAACAAATTGCTTTAGTCTTTCTATTCCTTTTGTGTTAAAATAGTGGTTAAACCAGAACATTTTGATTTGCTGACGGTCAGCCAAGTCGACTTGATCCCAGGCCATATAATGGCTTTAAGGTAAAGACTGATCTTATTATTATTCTTGACACACATTTTCTAGAGCAAAATACATTGCCACTGATTTGTGAGCTTAAGATCTGCACACGCTTTAATCAGGTGAGTGGGATTACCATAAGACCTTTTCACAAAACACAGTGAGCACTGTTTTGTGTAAGTACTGGGTGTCAGGCCAGGATAGCACTTCTCACCTGTGGTGCACAGTGATGACCCTCTATGGCGTTATAATCCAGGGTAAGAGCCTTATAAACTATGGGAGGTCAGATGGATGTCTGAAAGCAATGATGGCCTGTGCAAGGACACATTAGCGGAGGATTAAACAGTCTTTAGGCATGGCTATATATGGTGACAAAACCGCTTTAACAAAAAGAAAAGTATTCCCCTCACACACCATAAACTTCTCAGCTGGTCACCTTAGATAGTTAATCATTGTGTCACACAATTGCCCACGAAATCTCCTTAGGTTTGAAAGCTGAAAACTATATTTTAATGCATTTGCGCCAAAATGTGCAAGCAAATTTGCTTTTGTTTTAACAAGTAAAGCAGGCTAACTTTTGAATGATTTTTTCCCCCTATCCTTTGTTTGATAAAATACTACCACTACCAGTATTTAGGCCTACAGATATACCAAACTTTAATGGATCATCCTGGTTCTTGCCTCAATTCACCAATAGCAAAACATGCAATATTTGTGTGATGAAATGATTTCCCAGACACTGGTAGATTACTAAAAAAAAAAATCCTTATACCTGGACACGTCATTCGATCTTAAACCTACCCCTAATGTACGCGAGGTGAAATAGATTTGACAAGGAAACAAGGACTTAAAGACAGCTAGGAATCTTAACCTCAACTAACCTCTAAATCCAGCTCCAAAATGAGAACACACTATTCTGGGTCACATCTCTCACTATATAAAGAAACACTCAGTGCCACAACAATTGTCAAACATTGTCCAAGACAGACACAAAGAACAGTGTAGACTTTTCTCCCTTTAGACACTTTGACTTGCCACAGTAAGGGAAACAAAATGCAGCCATTGTTGATGTTATTATTTACACCTGTGTTTGAGAGGTCCACCGTAAGAAAGTCCAGTGTGGCAGCTGACTTTGAATAGATCAAGTCATTACTAAATAGAGGCATTACATGTAAAACTGTGGGTAGTAAACTGAACTAACATTTTATATTTAAAACTGACCATTTCACAGATGATTTCTTTGAGTTCAGCCAAAGCCCTTCTGGCCGTAATGTGATTAGGGGGCATTAGTTGTGCTGTAGCACCTGAGCACCCTGACATATGCCACAGAATGAAATGGATTTAGTGATCAGCAGACAGTTTATTTGATCCTGGAAAATGGAGTGTGCCTAGAGAGCCTGATGTTTGCGAATAAGCCACTTTCTAGGTATCTCACTTAAGAACAGCAAAACATCAGCTGCCTGTGAGGAATCAGTATTCCTAATCTTACATGTAGGAATTTTTAACAATGTCCATGATGATTTCAAGTAAATTTTGTCATTTGCATGCCAAATATACATTCCTATAAATGCTAATAAGTTGCCAATAACAGCTGGTTATTTTGCCATTACCCTATTTAGTTATTTACTTATTATTATAACTATTAATCACCATATATACAAATGGTTATTCAAATATGTGGTATGCAGACATTCTGAACCATGATTAAAAGACATTGTTGAGCTTTAAAAAGCAAAATTTTCTGTGTGATGCCTCTAGCAAAATTATGAAAATGTGCTAAAATACAGAAAGGACTAGCAGTTTTAATTGTGTTTTTTTTTTTGTATGTGTGTTGCAAACCAATTGTTAAAGTGAATAGCTCACTGGGATGGCGAGTCCGCCCTTCATTTATAGAGTCTCTAGGGCAGTCAAGGACTTCGTACAGGAGGAGATAAATCCAGTACAGACATCCAGGACAAACATAACATTAATAACAAATTATCATGTAAAAAACTAACATTACGTACCTGTTTATTGGACATGAGGTGGACATTCCTCAGATTATGTTCACTCTGTTCACATGTGCTGCAATGGGCAGAAAAGAGTGACTTTGAGCTGCAGGCAATTGGGTTGAGTGTCACTGCGAGTTTTTGTTTGTGAGCAAAAGAGTGAATAAGTGAATGGACTGAGATATCAGGAGGAGAGAAAGAGATTGTGGAGGGAGGCGCTGGACTTTGTGAGCAAGCCATGAAGCAGAAAGGGAGGGGGATGGCTGTATTGGAGTGAAGGTGCCATCCGTCTGAATGAGGGACTCTTGTCTGATCAAAAGTCTAAGTCGCGGAGTCTAAATCCATCCAGTCTGGAGGCGTCAGTGTGGAGCCAGACCTCATGACCTACCACAAACGGAAGCCATTGTGTTGCAACAAGTCCCCCTATTCAGCAACTATCGACAAGATCAGCTAACGATTCATCACAAGATGCCTGAAAATTACAGCAGTGCCACAAAGCATTACCAGAAAGACAGTTTAATTACAACAAGAAACTTGTCACATAAATGAAATAATATTTGGAATGAAATATATATATATATATATGCATGGGGAGAAAAGGAGGGCACGTCTTCTCCTATCATCTGGAGAAGTCTTTCTCCTCATAGCACTTACTCTAGAGCCGCCCAAGAGTGGCAGAGGGCAAGCCATTAAAAGCCTGTTGAAACACTACAGATACTGTCAGAAGGAGACAGGAGACCTGGAACGAAACAAGTTAGACAGGCTCCACCAAAGGCTGTGAGATTCTCACCCTCACAGCTCTCACTGCTCCGTATGAAGAGTGTGATGGTGCCAGATGAACATCAGTGTAATTTAATTATCAAATCTTCAGGGGTCACTCTTAGGGGAGATGAAAGGTTGGAAGCTACATGTAAATGTTTGTTGTATAGGTTAGAGAGAGAGAAGGAAGAGTGAGAGTAGCAGTCAGAACAGGTGGGTGACAAATTAAAGGAAAAGACAACATAAAGAGTCTAAGTAAGGCATTGGGCCACCACAAGCTGCCAGAACAGTTTCAGGTCTGTGACCTGTTATAATAAAGTCATTAAAAAACTGTCAAAACAACAGGGTACCTAAAACATCTAAAAATGACAAATGTTATGCCAAATACAGCCCAGTTTTAACATAGAGACCCACTTTGGTCCTGACTGAAATATCTCAACAACTATTAGATGTGTAGTGAACCCTTCCCCCTTTGGGCTTACTAAAGATAAGTATAAGCACCACAGGGGCCTGCAGTTGGAGAAGATCAAAGGAGAGGCAGGAAGGTACAGCCGGCCAGATATTGTTCTTTTAGGGATGGAATCAACAACTCTCCCAAGGTCCAGCCCCCCCACGACACTAAAGGTGTCATTTCTGAGATACACCAGACAATGAATACTAGACCTTCTGACTCTCTTTCGAGTCATATTGTTGTTGTGCTAATAAGATTGACTGCAAGTCTGAGTGACCAGACCTTGGTGATAATCCCCCTGATTACAACAGCAAAATGGGGGGAATCTAGGACCATCCTGGACCCTCAAAGATATCTGCTCTGGAGATATCTGAATGGACCCTCAACTGCATAGACTGAATAAAGAACACAGAGTATAAAACAAGAAGCAATCTGCTATCTGTTTATAACTCTGCCAAGACCTTCACCTTCTCCCCACACACACACA
>LKNJ01000474.1:10140-162086 GCA_002120245.1 Maccullochella peelii | reverse complement strand
TCAACATTATTAACAACATTAACATTATTAACATCATCCAAAGGAAAAGCAGCAAATCTTCACGTCTGAGAAGCTGCAGCAGCAAAAGGGACGATTATCAAAATAGTCAGCAATTATTTTCTTGTCAATGGACTAATTGATTAATCGACTATTTTGTGGCAAGACATGAAGTCCTTACATATAATACATTAGTGTTATATGTGGGTTTACAGGTGAGGTGCAGCTCGTTTACTTCTAAAGACAATACAAGAGTTCCTTAAACAACAGTGACTCAGATACTTTGTTGTATTCACTTTTTCCTAATTTGTTACTAGAGAGTTTCACACCTCCTGTGTAGTGATTTTTTTCACAACTCTTGTCGTGACAGACTGTAGTGCTGCGATTGTGTCACTGCGTCGTGTTCAAACACCCCCTCTCGCTGTATTTTTTTTTATTATCATCAACCTTTTCTGTGTGGCTGCTTCATCTGGAGTGAGCTGCAGGTAATAATGTGGAGGGTTTGTGTTGCTAAGAAACATATGGGCCCACATAAAAGCGAGGAGCTGGCCATGTTTCAATGCCACTCTTCCCTCCGCTGGATGAAGCCGCACAAAGCAACACCTCCCACGCCGGCCTTTGATTGGCAGCAGCCGCGCGGCGACGGAAAGACAAAGTCCTTGAGCGCCGAAAGCAGCAGCAGCATTCAACAGACACACAAGCACCGCTACTTTTCTGTTTTTTATTTGAATGGAGTGAAACATCTACATAAATGAGAGGCCTCCCAATACATGTACTCGACAAAAAAAGTTCTCTTTTTTTTTCTTCTCAAATTTAGATACAAACAAAAATCTTGACTTGATTCTTTAAACCGTTTCTGTACATTCTGCGAGATATGCTGCGAGACACGAACAGAAGTCAGAAATTAGGCCTCGCCCCCCGACAAGAGCCCAACATACTTTACCCCACCCACCCACCTCCCCGAAAAATAAAGAATAAAACAGTTAAATCAAACCCACCCGGGTCTGAGTCATCACTGTCGTCAGCACACCTGTAACACACCTCAAGTCTTTCCTTCTCTCCGGCTGCTCTGTTTAAAGGACATTTCCACTTTATTTAAACTTGGGTCTTATTTTAGTATCAGTGACATTACAGTCCCGGAGTTCATATCTGAGATCTGGGAACAGGTCTGAAGGGTCAGAAACAGGTTGGAAACACGTTATCCAGATTATCTAAACCCACAGGTTTTGGTCACGAGATTAATCTAAAGGCGTGTGGAAAACCGGGATGAGTTGGTAAACTCCTGGTCTGGTGGAACGAACCAAAACGCTTCAGGAAATGCCACGAGGGAACGTTCACTCTGTCTGCGTTACAACCTGGAGGTGTGGAGTTAGACAGACCTGGACATTTATCTCTAATGAAAGATGCTATCCAGTTGCATGATGGGAAACGTAGGCTCCAGTGTTTTTGGACTAATAGTCAGGATAATCCAGACCGTCCCGTCTTTAATCTGTCTCTCGTGAGTATCCAAACTTTATGGAAGGGTCTTGCAACATGACTGGAGGTTTGAATAAAAAGGGGCAGCTTCAGTAACTACAGTACAGTAGATCACATGTGAAACAGGAAGTGAGTCTGTAAAAGGTGATGGATGTTTACGGTTCACCTGCGTCTGTCTAACCTGGAGGTTTGTTTCCATCTCGACCCGTCAGATCTCGTAACGACGTCTCAGCTATTTCTCTCTCGAGTACGATGTCATCATGAGACATAAAAATCTTAACTCCTGGTCCCGTTAACTCGCTGTTTCTGGAGCTTTTAACCACAGCATACCAACTCAGCAGCATCATGCGGAAGAAGCTAGTAAGTGGACCTTGGGTGAAGATTTTACTGTCATTTCCAACCTTAATAATGAGCTTCCACGCTCAACACCTAAGTTGTAATAAAGCAGAATGACCCTTTAATCCCACCCCCACCCCCCGCTTTGGATAATTAAGCCTAAATCTATGTGTAAAAAAAAAAAAAAAAACAGAAACCCATCACATTGAAAAGAGGGAACAATTAAAATATACATATATAATATAAATGTCAATACTTGCTCCTCAGAGCTCAGTCACACTATCATTGGCATAAGAAAGGATGGATTTTATGCGATCTGATTCTGTCGTTTCTGTGTGTGTGTGTGTGTGTGTGTGTGTGTGTGTGTGTGTGTGTGTGGGCACGAACACAGCGTTTGAATGAGCGTCACTTCCTACTCGCCAAAGTAAAACGCTGATACAAAGGTGTCGTCCCGAACGCCGGCCTCCTGATTAGAAAATGGATTTGCCTGGATTCGACTGGGCAGTGATTGCCTTTAGCAAGTCCACGTCGCATGTACGGTTGAGATTTCATCCTGTTCAGTCTTAAACTATGATATTTAATAGATGATAAAATAAATTAAGCGTGGTGGGAGTCGCTCGGACTGAGCTGCCTCTTCTCCTGCTCTTAAAAGGAGAGAAGAGGGGAAGGGAAGGAAGCAAGGAGGGAGGGAGGAAGGAGAGGAAGAAGGAGGGAGATCAGAGGAGGGACAGGGGCAGGATCTAGGCCTGTGCGTTGGTGCCGTTCTTGTCCGGAGGTCCGGTGCTGGCCGGCAGGTTGTTGAGAGAGGGGGCGGCATCGTGCGGCTTGCTGTCGCGGCGGGGTGGCATCCTCTCGTTGATGCGGTCCAGACCTCGGGCCTCCTCGAAGCTCTGGATCTTGTGCTGCGGGTTGAAGCCTTGAATGGCTGCGAGGAAAAGTATGAGAGCAGAGCCACAACACAGAGTCAGCATCTGACACACAGCAGGGTCACACACTCAACCAGCACGTCATCAATACGATGAACTGTTTAATAATCAAGTGATCGTCTCAGTAGGGCTGGGCGATTAATAAATGATATCTGTGCACCAGATTCTTGGTGTTCACAGTGAAGCGCTTAATAACCGTTTGTACTGAACAACAAACAACATATTCGCTAGTTAAAAACACTAAGTATTTGCTAAAGTAGGAAAATCAAACTAAAATACACTTTATTTCACATCTGCTGCGACTCTCAAAATAATTCCTATTATAAAGAGATCTGAATAACTCTTTTCTGGCTTCTTTCATTTCATTCCATCAGCAGGACATTTTATGGACGGACTTGATTAGTTTTAGCTCCTATCTAAACAAAATGTTGGTACTCCACTAATTTATTCTAACATCGTTTCAACAGCTGGATATCAGGATGGAGCCATGTCCTCCACCCCTTTGGACCGGCCTCCCTCCCTCCTGAATAAAATCTGATTTATTTTACAGTTTTGGTTCTTCTTGTTTGTGTGGACGCATGTTTAGTTGTGTTCTGATCAAATTTGCTTCATTTTCTATGATGAATTACTGAGAATAGTCACAGCCAACACTGAATAGTTAACACCTCACTTAAAGAACTGCGCACTGGATGAAATTAATTTATAATGTCATGTCTGTCGTATTTCATGAACACTGAGAGGCATTATTTCTTTAATTTCTGACCCTGCTGCACACAGTTATTATTGGTACCTGAAGTACACAGAATACTGGGAGCACTGGTTGAACCAGGAGGCGAAACTTACTTCAGAACAGGACGAGGACAGCATGAAGACAAAGAGACAGACTTTCATTAAAGGCTCATTTCACTGGTTTTACGTCGTTAATGTGACGGAAATACCATCAAACAATGTCCAACAGAGTGTTCGGTTATCTCGCCCACCCTCATTGATATAAATGGGGTGGACAAAATATTACAAACACCTGTCGGCATAACACAATACAATTTCCACAAACTACATCCAACACATCTCTGAAACACAAACTGTCACCTTCATGAAGGAGGATTTATTACAGGACTGACGGGATAGACTGCATAACTGCAGCTACCTTTAGCTTTACCTAATAAACTGGCAACAGGAGGAGCTCTAGCTGACAAATACATTAATAAACACGTAGATCTGCTTTCAACTACATTATAGTGTTATAAAACCATTAATTAAAGTTTGAATACTGCTTATAAATGCTAAAGAGGGGAGATTTAAGTGCTGCCAGTTTTCACAAACTAAACATAACTAATCTGTTTGTTGTTGCTTGAGACACACGATATTAGCTTCCTCGCTAAAGCTGTGACAGTGAATTCTGAGATGCCTCCAAATCAACACACACACACACACACACACACACACACACACACACACACCACTGTGAACTTTCTCATGTTCCTGCATTATTACAGCAGGATTCAGATTAAAGTGTCTCTCTAAACTGCGGCAGCCTTGGACACAAAATCAGAGATAAAGCATCAAGAATCACATCATCACATGGTTGAATACATGACACAGAGCTGAGAGACAGACAGACAGACAGACGGACAGATAGACAGACAGACATGGTTGCATACCTCGTGCCTCTTCTGCCTCTACGGTGGCTGTGTAAGCGTGAGTAGAAGTGCCATGCCCAAAACCAATGGAGAGAGAGTGGGAACGTTATATATCAATGCATTCAGTCAGTCACGTTATCAATGCAATCAGTCAGTCCTGTTAACATGTAGTCAACATAGAACACCCCCCACCCCCATCCCATCCCACATGGTAGTGACCATAGAGTCAGAGGTTAGAACAGAACTACATGATTAAAAAGAAGGTGTATAATAATAATAATAATAATAATAATAATAATAATAATAATAATAATAATAATGATGATAATAATGAGAATAATAATAATAATAATAATAATAATCAGGGTTTGTTAAAGAAAGAAAATGTGGGAGCGTGTTTACACCATGCTGCCCTCAAACGCTAAAATAACTGCTGTTCAGATGGATCAAGGACATGTTAGCTTAGCTTAGCATAAAGACTGGAAGCAGGGGGAAACTGCTAGCCTGGCTCTGTCCAAAGTTCAAAATCACACACCTCTAAAGCTGGACACACAATGTTCTATTTAAGAAATAATTAAATTCCTGCAGATCGGTTGTTGTTCAGTTTGAGGTCATGATTTCTGATTAATCACCTGAACGATCAACGATCTGACTGTCAGATGATCAGTTGGATGTCTGGAGGTGACTTTTAGGTTAAAGTGTCTGAGGTGTTTATTCAAACATGAGACGGACAGGTTAAAGCTGCCCTGTGGAGTTTTCTTTCCTTCCTCTTAAAAACACTCGCAAAGCCGATTCTTTACATTATTTACATCCATGTTTACTAGCAAGTTCTTCTGTTCTATAGAGAAACTGCTCTTCAGCGCTACTAGAGGTCAAAAACTCCACAGGGAACCTTTAAATCTCCAGTACATTTCTATAAGGAGGTGCATGTCTGACAGGGCTCCAGTGTCTTTAAACTTCCTTAAAATCACATTTAACTGCATTCAATTGTAGATTAATTCCGTATATACTGATGTCTGCATAAACATTAATAGATACATTTTATCACCATGAAGTTTTCTTACACAAACCAGTTAAAAACACAACAATATTATAATCTGTTTGCTGTGAAGTCTGAACCAGCTTCACTGGTTTTGTGGGTCCTGGTCTTTAAAAGGGCAGCATTGTAGAGCTCTCTAAACAGGATGGTCCTTTAGAGGAGGAGAGGATACTGCTTGACATTTCCGTTTCCCTGTGTGTGTGTGTGTGTGTGTTTGAGTGTTAGTCTCTCGGTGCGAGTGCAGGCACAGGGAGTTAGTGTTAGCTGGACTCTGTGTTAGTGTTTGGTGGATGCTCGGCTGCGTTCATGCTCACCGCTCTGCAGAGTTCTCCGACCTCCGGACAAAACTCCCACAGGCAGCGTTCCGGTCGGGGTCAGCCCCTTCAGCTGTAACACACTCTCGTTCTCCTCTCTGTCAGCACACACACACACACACACACACACACACACACACACACACACACACACACACACACACACACATCTTGTCAGAGCGATCAATGACCTTGAGATTATCAGTGATTCAAAAAGGACTTCTATTTTAGCAAATACATAAATGAACAATTAATCCCAACTGACACTGTAGGAGTCAACGAGCAGGACTACTGTTAACACCTCGAGTCGACCATGTTAATGAGCTCAATGTGCATTTGTTTGTTGACTACAGTCCAGTCAGAGCTGTCATGTCATCAGGTGGTGGTATTATAACTGGACTGGATCTGGAATCAGATCCTTTCAGCTCCTGTTCTCTGAGACTGTCACGACTGTGTCCAGTGTTCAGGAGAGAAACTGAAAACATTTCTATTTTCTCAGGCTCATGATCACTACCACTATACTATACATATAGCATGTGAGAGTGAACAGTGTGAGAGAGCGCAGTATGTGGGTTCTTTGCGGTTTTCAGGTGTGTGGGTGGCCTTCTGTATTTATTATATTCCTTTGTTACATGTTACGTGTTGCTGTGTGCACTTCTTTATAAAAAAGGACAGTTAACTTGTAATGAAACGTGCGTCTAAATAAAACTGCCAAGAACAAAATATTCTGATCTGCTGAGAGAAAGAAACTCCAGCATAATGTAAAACACTAATTTAACCAGTGGTGGACTATAACTCAAGTACTGTACTTAAGTAAAATTTTGAGGTACTTGTATTTTACTTGATTATTTCTATTTTCTGCTAATTTATAATTCTACTCCACCACGTCTCAGAGGGTAATATTGTACTTTTTACTTCACTACATTTATTTTAACAGCTTTAGTTACTTTACATATTAAGATTATTATATATAATCAGATATTTATATATTCAAAATATAATAAACTAATAAAATATGATATATTATTATAGATAATGCTACCCAGCAGTATACAAAATACTTTAAATGAGCCTTTACCAGCTGCAACATTAAAGTGATGAACACATTAGTGCATTTTAAGTATATTTTGATGCCAATTCTATTGAATGCAGGACTTTTACTTGTAACATAGTATTTCTACAGTGTGGTATTACTACTTGTACTTCAGAGATCTGAGTACTTCTTCCACCACTGAACCTAACTAAAAAAACTAAGCGAGGGTGGCGTGCACAGCTGAGCATCGAGTAAACGCGTAACAAAAGCCGAAGTTAACACACCGAGACCGTGATAATCACTGAAAGTGCAAGAAGAACATTAGAGAACGTGCCTGTGATGCTTTTCTGGGCCTTAAAATAACTTGGAGACATTTTCTGCACAAGATCATTCATCATTAAAGGACAAATTATTGTGACACACTTCCACTGGATTAAAAGAGGACACATGTAAATCAAGGAACAAGTCATTAGCCTTTTACTAAAGTGGAGCACGACTGGAACCAGGATGGAACTGTAGAGTAACTCCGTCTCAAACACAGTATTTTCTGTCCAATAACCTAATTTATTGGATTTATTTAAGCTTTTTAAATAAGATGAAGTAATGAATCTTTCTTTCACGGCCAGGAGAGAATCATTCATTCAAACCTAAATCCACAATCAGCATGAAAATACAAACTAAATCATACAGAAAGAGCTCAAAAAGTTCTCAGACAGCAGCAGTGTGACAGCGGCCGGGGCCAATTTAAACCTTATTACTCCTCACTGCGCCTCCATGCTCCTCACCGGATGGTGACCGGCTCTTTCAATCTTAACGTTTATTTTCATGTAAAAATGTAACCAACCAATCAGAGGAATAAAACCCACCTGAGCACAGAGAAGACACGAGCCATCTTTCCAATGGCCCGGATCTTATTTCTGATCACCTCCTTTCTGACAGCTGGAGTTCCACCTGAAGAACAAAATGAAATGACGGCAGTCAGACGACAGAAACTGTAAGAAAAATAAGAAAACCACACGACAATCAAAGCTCCATATGTACCAATATGTGTACTAATAACTGAAGCTTCGCTGAGCCTCTTTTGTCTTTAGTTACAGCCGGAACTTCTCGACTACATGGAGCATGGCAGGTTTTACTTTTTAATTAACAACTTATGCATACCATAACTGTAATAACGTGTGTGTACAAACTAGTAATTTGAGCAAACAAATTAGAAATCTGTGCTTTAAATTAATTTGTGTTCAAATTAGTAATAGGACAGCAGAAATGATTAATTAAGTAATTTAGGACCACAAATCATTAATTAATACATACAAATTTGTACGCACGAGTTACTGATTCAGTAACCTGTATGCTGTCAGTTAAGTGCAGTGTGTAGCTGAATGCCGAGCAAAGTAAACTGTGGAATTTGTGGAGCAGCCACATTATGTACACAAATTATTAATTTGAGAGTACAAATTAAGTGCTCTCAAATTAATTGAAGAGAGCAGAATTATTACTTTTACAGCACAAACTAAGTAATTTGTGTGCTAATTTGAGAGCATTAGCAATCAGTTTTTTGTCTCCATGACACCTGCAAGGCTCCAAAAGACTGGTTTAGTTTGAAATGATAAAAATATTCGATGTTTACTGCAGTAATGTGTTTCAACCAGAACCCAAAGTGAGAAGATCCATCTCCCAAATATCTAGACCAGAGGTTTTCCAACTGTGAGCGCCTCCCCGGGGGGGCGTAGGAGAGCAATGATACTGCGTGAGGCGAGCTGCACAATTTGACTAAAACATCTGAATCCTTTGATTCTATCTTTGAGTCCTAACTCAGTCAAGTCTGAACACACAAACATGAAACACATTTTTAGATTCAGTGTGACATACACACTCTGAGGATATCATTATCTCTGATGTCCATCCAGAATAAACGAGCAAAAATCCCACTTAAAAAGACATTCCTTATGCAGAAGTTGCCTGAGGATCCTCCTGTTTTTAACTTTTCTTCAGTATCACAGTAATCCAGTGATAGTTATCTGTACATCCATGGGTACACTGCAAACAGGAACTGCTAACAGCATACTTTTAATGGAGACAAATCTGACTATATGTAAACAAATAAAGGCTAAAAAAAAAAGCAGGGCGGGACCCAGTTGTCTTTATTTTGAAAACCCCTGATCTCGACGTATCTTCTTCATGCGCATCATTAGGTCTAAAAATCACCTGTCTTTGAACACTGAGGAAGTTTAATTCAACAAAGCAGTTATTGTGCTACTGCAAGACAGAAATCAAGCTACCATTCTGCAGACACACAGAGCATGTCAGTACACTGTATAACCTAGCAACAGATTGCAGAGACTCAGCTGTGGAACTCAGCCACACTCGGTGGATAAACGCTGCCTTGTGTTGGCCTCAGCTCACAGCAGCGACTGCATGAGGTTACTGGCCAACGCTTCACCACCATCATTGACACACACAACAACTAATTTCAGCTGCTAACATCACGCTTCAACTTCCTTCAGGGTTTCAGTTCCTCCGCAACTGTACTGTGTCTGATTAATTATATTCAGTGATAAAGACTGGCACTTCACGATGGGTCACCGCAACAACACGCCAGTTTGTACAGTTTTCTGTGACTGACTGCTCCTTTACTGCTCACTGTAAGGATCTGGATTAACAGACATTGCCATCCATAGAGCAGAGTCGCTAAAAACTATTAAAAACACATCAGTGAGCCACACTGTTGTTCCTTCATCACCATGAACACACACACTGGAGTTTATTTATACACCGTCCTGCTGCCCCAAATACTGACTAGAGCACCAAATGTGGATAAATCCGCTGCTGAAAACAGTCCCCAACAAATGCACTATTTCCTCTCATTTGTTTGATAGAAACTACAGTGAGCAGCTGTTTTAAACATGAAACTATATATAGCTATATCTCTATATATGTGTGTGTGTGTGTGTGTGTGTGTGTGTGTGTGTGTGTGTGTGTTTTTAAAGATTTAAGTGTTCAGCCGGAACCAACGGGCTCAGAGCTGACAGTCACAGACAGGAAGTCAGACAGGACAGAGAGATGGACTAACATGCTGTTGGTTTGAGTCTGAACATGAGATTTGTTGACTTGAAGAAAAATATAGAATATCACCTGAATTATACTTTAAACATGTAAGAGTTTCTGGATTGATCTCCTATCAGTTTTCATTCAACAGAATGAAAATCAACTTGCAGCCGAGAAACACGCTTTAATTCTTTGCAGCTGAAAGCAGGGACCGTTTCGAAGCTCTCCTCGGTGGTGTGTTCAAGGACAATCCGACACCCAGCCAACATAAATGTAGGAACATGTGTATTTGGTGGGTTTGCTGTTCAGCAGATAACTCAACAGTCTCACGTGTCCAACAACATGCAGAGCTTCCTTAACTCACACCTGCACGACCACAGGACCATCACTGTCAACACAACACACACAAAGGTGACAAACAGTTACAAGTTCTTCAAGCTTCACTAACAGCGAGTGGAAACATCTGTAAGGTCTTCTTTTTAACTTGGTTAGTGACACTTTTTTTTATGAGATCGGTGCAATGATGAGAGAAGGTGTGACATCCTCTTACCCTCACATGTGTCGTCCCCTTCTGACATCAGCTCGTCGTCAGAGCAGATGTTCAACACGTTCACCAGCATCTCTGTCACTGTGGGAAAACACGAGCACAGAGCAGCGTCACACACACATCACATGCAGGTCTGATCGTACAACTACACGAGGGATAACTGATGATTATTGTCATTATCCATTAATCTCCATTAACTGATTAATCAGTTACTTTAATAACTGTGAAATAACACCATTCCACTCTCTTGCTCAGAACCCACAGCGATGCCTTCAGTTTGCTTGTTTTTGTCCAACCAGGCCAAAAATAAAAAGATATTCAATTTACTGTCATAGATGAAAGTGTTAAATTACTGCTAATTAAAAGCCATCACTTCCTGCTGCTCTCGTTTCACAGTAAAAGCTCTCCATTGACAAATCACATAGAGGCTTTTATTGTGAAGCAGCTACAGGAAATGCATTACATAACGGCTGTTGCTAATTGACACACTGAGATCAGCTACAGCCAACAACAGCAGCAGCTCCCACATGGTCAGTTCAGTATAATGAACTTTGTTTTCTGTCTCGTCATACTCACCACTCTTTAACAGAAATACCAGTTTCATCCACAAATTAATTCCAGGTTTTTTCCCCTGTTACTGGAACTCAACACGTCCTGCTGATGATTTTTAGATTTTTCAAATGAAAATCCTGCCAATAACAGGGAAGAGGCTGGAGCACTTTAAAAGTGACAGGTCTGCAGGAAGTGTTGAGTTCAGGATCAGGAAAAACAGAAAAGTGAAAGGACTGAAATTAAAACAGCATTTATTCAGGATTTGAACACCTCTGTAGTCTAGAGCTGGGTGAACTGGTTAAAATCAATAATATTAAATATTAATAAATGTCTAAACTGAGGAGCACAAATGCCCCTAAAGACTGTCAAGCCTTCTCAGTCTCAACTGAAACCTGGTCAAAGCTTGAATTAACATCCTGCCGGTCTCAAAAACTACATCTGAGTCTTTCTGGCTCAAATATAAATAAATAAACCTTATTATGTAACACAATTAAACAAAGAGCAGAGAACTCATGATGATGTCCCTCCTCTCATACTGTAGCTGTGTCACATGATGCATAACTCCCGTCTGTGTCACAGGATAGATTTAGCTTTCCTCTGCTGTCCTCTGCTTTAAGACTGTCAGCTACTTCACAAGCTGGAAAAGAAGGACTGAACCTGAGAAACACATTTACTCCTCAGCCGGGCTGCACGATGTGGACACACTGACCGCTTTCACTCCGACAGTGAAGCAGAGATGTTTGGGTTCATCAGTCTGTTCCAGTCTCTAAACACTCGGATTACTACACAGGCTTTAGCTTCCTAACTTCCTAAGATAATTAGGAATTATGTACGATTTAAAACTATGATTCCTTGCGTTGTAATCAGAAGACTGGAATCATTTATTAAAAATCAGAAACATACGATACTGTAATAAGAAATACGGTACCAAGCTAGCCAGAGATATGCTAGTAATGTAGTTAGCGGCTCGCCATCTGCAACCAGATGGCTCAGTGTTTAGCAGTTCGTGGTCAAAAGTGATCGAAACGTGAAGGTTTAATGAATGTGTCTTTTCTTGTAATTCATACTTTCATAAACAGCCCTAACACACAGCACGGACACAGACGCACACACCATCACGGACTGAGTCTCACCTTTCTCTCCAACGAAGGGCAGAGACCAGGTGAAGACGTCCATGAAGTTGGGCAGCCAGTAGGGGTGGGGGGAGCAGTTAAACTGCCGGATGTTCATCACATTATTCTCATATTTCAGCACCGCCGCTGAGGACAAAACACCAGACGCACGTTAACATGATGCACCTCCTGTCTCCTGTTGCCAGGTTTCTAACCTGTTGCCATGGTTTCCATCCTTCACTCCTCTTACCTTTGTTATTGTACACATCCAGGTAGTTAGGAGCAGAGAAGATTGTGATTAAAGAAGGGAAGCCTGTCGTCTGACTTTTCCTGTACATTCGATACCTGATGGACAGAAAAACACAGTTTGACATTTGACACATAAAGATATGATAAAGAGAAAGATAAGACTATTGATATGTGGGGATAAATTCACATGTTAGCAGTGCGAAGACAGACTGACATGTAAGAAAACAAAGAACTTTCTGAAATATATAAATAAAAATAAAATAAGACACAATAGCGATGACATAAGAAAAAGCTATATACGATCTTAACATATCGATACTTTAGACCCCTGGTGTCCAACCTTTTTGGCTGGTGTCCCCTTAAAACAAAGCAATGTCTACTTGGGAGCTATTAAGTATTTCACAAAAATATAGCAATGACCATAGAAAAGTCTGAAAAGAGTTTTGTGTAGCAGAACACACCAGTTTATTAGGCAAAATGCAGTCGAATACAACAAGTTCAGTTTGTGTTGAAATTGTTTTATAGAGCTGTTGACTCAACTTTATGGCCAATTCCTAGCATTAGTAGTATAGGGGGGCTGTTTCTAGTATTTAGTGCTCATTATGGATGAAAATGGAGTGGACAAAATATCAGAAACAATATAATTCAACAGCACCACAAACTACAACCTCAAAAATGAGTCGATTCAACACCTCTCTAGAACCAAAACGGAACATTATAGCCTTCTTTATTAGTACAGAGCAGTTGGATTAGACTGCAGAGCACTGGCTTTAGCTAGCTGTACCTAACAAACTGGACTGTTTGGTGACCTCTCACATTTATCTTGTGACCCCGCTGGAGGGTCCTGACCCCCTGGTTGGGAACCACTTCTCGCTCGTGCATGGACAATTATCTGCTACTTAAACCATCTTTTTGTTTTTGGGTTGTTGCTCCCAACAAAATAAAAACAGAGAATATCATAAGAAATGGAAACAAATACCATAATACAGGATAATATAAGAAAATCAAAAGGTTCTGTTTGACAGAAGGAGTATCTGCATTACTCACCCTGCATCCTGGGCTTCATGTGCTCGTATTACAGACAACAGGTTATTGTTCATCAAGAAGTCACATACTGCTGGGTAACTGAAAGCAGAAAAGTGACTTATTATCGAGGAGGAGACGATGAAGGAGCCGTTTGTTTTTACAGGAGAAGATGCCAGTTTGGCAGACAAAGACCAGACTGATTTCACTTTCCCCAAATGTTCATTATGGCCGCTCAGAATCCTCCTACAGCTCGGCTGTCTCTCAGTCACCTTGGTTGCTATGACAGTTAAGACGGCCGCTTGAACTCGAGTATAACAAGAGATGCTCAAAAGTGCTAAAATTAGAGATCAATTAAGGTCGGGGATTTTTCACAGGAGGTGTGGGAGTTTAGATCTGATCTTCACAGAACTGACAATTCACTTCAGAAAATTACAACCAAAAGCCCTTTACAGGCATGCAGTACAAAACACTGCTTTCTCTTTTTCACATGCAATAAGCTGGTCCTTTGTCATCTGAAGAGTATCTTCTACTCTGCTGCACTCTATGTAATGGGATGGTTCCTCTTGGCTACACATAGCTGATGCTACTTCTTCAAGAGCACGAAGCCTTTCACAAGTTTGTTTTCATGAATTTAAGTTGAAGACAAAGTAAGCAGCGCTGGTATTATTATTATTATTATTGAGTGGAAGAATCATTTTCACAGACGAGAAGAATCTCCTCAACAACTTCAAAGTGTATATTTCCTGGTTTATCAAACAGACTTTATTTTCTTTGTGCATAAGAGACAATGATATATTTAATAAAGAGTGATATTAATAAGGCGAACACATTTAATCTCTCTCTCTGTGTGTTAACCTTGTGCTGCTGTGGTCTTTACATTCATCTGAAAGCATTCAGTTCAGACTTGAGAACACAAATGTTACGACGTCGTCACGACTCTAACATTAAAGTGAATCAGGCGTTTGTTCAGACATGAGATGTTAGATTGCCAGAACATTTATGGAACAAGGTTCAGGTCTGAAAGGGGCGGAAAACTAGAAGCTACCTGGACGGGCTTTCGGGTTGTGTTGGCGCTCAGTTCCTCCAACTCACAGCCAAATAAAACTAATAATGACAGGAGGCTGCATTCACTAAGAGAGCTGTTAGAGGAACAGAGCGATTTGGTGTAATTTCTTAGTGAATCATTAAAACGTTCTGCTACTAAAACAAACTAACGCAGGATAAAAGAGGCTTTGGAGCAGCAGCTGCTTTCCCCTTGCTGTGACCTCCATGTGGTGTCAACACTGCAAACGCAGTACAAATATTAAGACAGGACAGAGAATGCTAATATTTATTTTCAGTATCTGTCTGGCAGCGGATTTGACCAGCAGTCACTTATCCAGAGATAAGCCATTGTTTGTAAAAGCTTTAATCAGCTCAGATTAACAGACCAAGCTGCTTTTTGTCTTTTTTTAAATGTGGAAACATTTGCAGCAGCAGCAGAGCGTCCAGCAGCGAGGGCCGTACCTGTAGAAATAAGAGCAGCCTCGGACACTGTTGTGGCAGAAGTGTTCCTGGGTCTTCTCTGAGCCGTAGTCCTCACCCGGGTCCGACCACAGCAGGTCGCACATCGGCCCAAATGCAGGAGGTTCCTTGAACCGGTCCAGCTGCACACAGAAACACACTTTAAACTAACGAGACAAACAACACAAGATCAAGTGAACTTACATATTTAACAACGTTAAAGATTTAACAAGCTGCAGCGTGTTGATTTTCCATCTGTAATTATTTGTAATATCTTAATAAATATGAGCTTTATTGGTCAGTTTTTATAAAGAAAACTTTTCAAGTCTACTCAGAAGTTGACTTTTCTCTAACAGAGCGGTTTGAACCGTGAGAGGACGGAAACAACAAGCAGCAGCAGCATCATGATTCTGTTTGTGCAGAATATAAATGTGTGTTTAATTGCAATTTAAAATCACGACATTGGTAGAAAAGTTGCAGGCGGATATTTTCCTGATATGGTTCAGCCCTCCAGTTACCTTCCGTATGTCATCCAGGCAGGTGACTTCGGGGCTCAGGCCTCCGTGCACACAGAGGAACTGCTGGTTGAGGAGAGCTGCCAGAGGCAGGCAGTCAAACGCATCCATACAGGCATCATACACACGCTCCGAGTACTTTATTTTACCTGGAGAAAACACACAGGTCACATTTAAAAAACACACTATGATGAACACACAGCACCGTGCCCTCTCACAGCTGCAGTAAAGGACACAGTTTGTCTATGGCGGGGACTTGAAGACGAAGACAAACAGAACAAAGAACGTTCGACGCCGGACTTACACTCCTGTTTGAAGGTGAAGTACTCTGTGAGATGCCGGCACTCGTGGTTGCCTCTGAGGAGGAAGAGGGTGTTGGGGTGGTTGATCTTCAGAGCCCACAGGAAGAGTACACACTGCAGGGAGACACACAGGAGGAAATGCTCACATCAACACTTCATTCAAATACTAGAAGATTCATGTAGAGCTGGACGATTTATCACTAATGGCAGTATGGTGATCTGGTTACTGAACTGGACCGCCCAAACATCACAAACCCAAAATGAAATGGTAACCGTTCTTAAACCCTTTTGATTAAAGTCCTGGTCTCTTCTGAAAGGTCTCTCTGGATTTTATTATTAAAATGTCAGAGCTGGCCTAAATGATTCTGGACAAAATTCACAGAGGGGCACAAGCACGGTAAAAATCCAAGCTTCTTTCTTGCGGTTTTGTTTTAATTTTTGAATGGAAATAGACTGCTGCAGGGATGAGGTATTTTGTAGGTCTTTTATTTTGGCAATTTCAAGTTCCAGGCGTCACGTACGAGGGAGATAATCAACTTCTAAATGCGCATTTGTGCATCAAGGAGCTCCTGCCCGACTGAAACACAGTGAGACTGAATCTGACGCGCATCATACTTCACTTCCAAACAAACCCACTCCTTTCAGCTGCCAGTCACTCACTCAGTGCTTTTGTGCTGCAGCAAACCACCTGTTTAATGCAAATCTTTTTTGTCTTTTCTGAAGGCGTCAGCAAGGAGCCAGATCTGACCAGCTGTTCAGGCCTGATCACAGAGAAACCAGAAGAATAACAAGGGGACGGATCCACTCTTTAGTACCAGCAACACTGTCGATTTGTGCTGCTGTAGGTCGACACACACTGGCAGTGACATGCAGAACTCTGTGGAACTGATCATGTTGACAGTTTAATTCAACAGTCATTGAGATGTGCAATCTTGTGACCTCCATATCAAAATCTCTGGAGACAAGCTGAAATCTGATTGTTGGAACGACCTCAGCAGGAGGTTTCAGATGCGTCTTAGCCAGATGAGTAAGGTGTAAATGCACCCGTTTCTCCAAGACAAATACAAAATCTTTGCTCCTCCTGATGTAGTCTAACTACAACAGTAACAGTCTTTACAGGGTCTTTACTCGTGTGATAATGGCAGTTGAAATACTGTCAGTTATTTCAGTTGTAATGAGTGTTTGTTGATCTGTAGCAGCTACATAAAGAGAGCAAACGCTGTCGACTGTTTTCTCCGTAAAGCTTTGTAAAATACCATCGATGAATACAATCGCTGGTTAAAGAGGGTGAAAGTGGACAGTAAGACAACTATTAAAGTATTTGATCAACAACACTGATACTTGATTTTGTTAATATCATCCAGCCCTAGTTCAGACTCTGATACAGGTCTGTGGTGGATCCTGAAGTGGAACATGTAGCTGGGACAGACAGTTGAGTCAGGTAGTCTGAGGCTGAAGATAAATTACTTCTAAATTAATCTGGTTCAATGGAGCATCTGCGACTCCAAAATGTATCTGACCCCGATTCTGACGAGGTCTTTGAAACTGGATAATACAGGTCTCTGTGGCTCAGCCTGAGCTGTGAAGAAAAACTGTTCCAGGATCTCCAGTAATCCGAACAAGGAAGTGTGACAGCAGCCAATAAAAATGTCATGCCATCCATAACTACACAAGACTCCTTCCAGAGGACACACCCAGTCCTTCCCTTGGATTGTTTTGGAAATGGGACAGAGACCAAGCCTGGAGGCAACATGCAGGGCGTGTGTGTACACGTACACTTGAGTGCCTAAGCGTGTGTGTGTGTGGGTGGGGCACGGAGTACGGCAGGAGGGCGCAGAGGCAGACAGTGTGCCTTTCATTTGCTACGACTATTTAAAGACGCTCTGCTAAGCTGCACGGGGCCAAGGCTCCAAATGTCACACCAAACTGCAGAAACACAAACGTGCAAGTGCGGGCCGGTCGCCTACCTCGATGCTGAAGTACCCTCGATCCACGTAGTCTCCCAGGAACAAGTAGCGGGTGCTGCTGGGGGATCCGCCCACCTCAAAAAGCTTCATCAGGTCAAAGAACTGGCCGTGGACGTCTCCACACACTGGACACACAAAAAGTTGGTTTATGTGTGTGTAATGTATATTAAAAGGATCAGTCTGGTGATATTCTATATTTCTCTTATTGTCATTAAATCTTATGTTCAAACCAACAACATGTTAGTCCGTCTCTCAGTCCTGTCTGACTTCCTGTCTGTGGTTCTCAGTCCTGTCTGAGGCTCTCAATCCTGTCTGACTTCCTGTCTGTGGCTCTCATCTCCGAGCTCATTGGTTCCTACTGAAGACGCAAATCTTTAAAAACACCTCACAAATATATAGTTTCATATTTAAAACAGCTGCTTTAATCTTTAATCAAACAAACAGGAGGAAATAGTGCATTTGTTGGGGACTATTTTCAGAGGCGGATGAATCCACATTTGGTGCTCTAGTGAGTATTTGGGGCAGCAGGACGGTGTGTGTGGGACTGAGTCCAAATAAACTGCAGTGTGTGCGTTCATGGTGAAGGAATAGGATATATCAGGCTGTGATATACACACACAGTACTTGTTAGTTGGAGCAGTGAATGTATCTACTAACATCATTACTTTCATTATAGATTAGTCTGCTGATACTTTTTTTTAATTGAGCATTTTGTCGATTAACAGTCAGATATTTTATAAATGTCTATAAAATGGAGTTCACATATTTAAATGTCTCGTTTTGTCACCATCACAGGAGACAAAAAAACCCAGCGAATATTCACATTATTCAGTTTACTGTGTTATAAAACAAAGAAAAGCAGCAAATCCTCACGTTTGAGCTACTGGAACCAGAGAATATTTTGCTTAAAAAATAACTAAATGATTATTCAATTATCAACTAATAATGTGTCAATCGACTAACTGTTGCAGCTCTAACTAAAATGATAAATCTAATTTTCTATCAGTCTGCTAATCGATGAACTGACCGACCCTTCCAGCTCTGGATCACTTCCTGGTTTGTTTGGGTCTCTTCATTGAATTTGTCGACAATAAATATTTATCACCAAACGGATGCTTCAAGTTCAGCGGGAGGAAACGTTTGACCGGCAGAGAAAGAAGAAGAAATCAGACAAAATACATGAAAATATGGAAACAATAAGAGAGGAGGGAGAGTGCAGGAGGAGATAAAAATAGTGAGAGGGCATGAGGGCGGAGGGTTGGATACCTACGCTAAGCCACATGTCAGGGAGGGCAGCTGTAGAAATAGACTGTTGCATCTGAGACCGGCTGGTTTCCAGAAAGCACACAGACCGTCTTTGTCTCACTTGAATTCACTTAACATGATGTCAGTTTGAGGGGAAACCCGTCCCTGATAGGATGAGATCTGACCGTCGGAGTTTACCTGTGATGGGGGCTTCCACTTCCAGCATGCACTTCTCCTGGCGGAGGATGCCAGCTCCCTCGTTGATGATCCGCAGAGCCGTCTCCTCCTCCAGCCGACCCTCCTTCACCAGGTGGGCCTTCAGCACCTCCACGCTGGGCCTCCCATCCACATACAGGTCTTTGACCGACAGGCGTGTACCGGGAGGATATGGCACCGCTACAGACATGCAGGAGACAGACGGGAAAGAGACAGACGGGTTAAACATTGACGTCAGCACTGCGCACACACACACACACACACACACACACACACACACACACACAGCCGCTGAAGACAGAAGGGCTGGTCCAGTTTCTACACTCTGCTTTTGTTAACAACGCTGTCAAAATGAGGCAAGAAACACACGGGACGTTCTCAACAAGGACACAAGGCACACAAATAACTGATCCTGGTGCAGTGAGTTTCTCTGCAGACACAACTACACTCTCAGTCCACATGGTAATCAATGGATTGGGTCTGCAACTAACAATTAGTATCATTATTGATTAATCGTCTGGACTTTAAGTGTCAGAAAATATTAAAAAATGCCCATTTTTATTTCCCAAAGCCCAAGGTGACGTCTTCAAATGTCTACAGGCCTACAGTTAGACATACTGAAGTCAAATTCCAACAGATGTAAATGAGCTGCTAGCTAACAAAAATAAACAATAAAAGGAAGAAATAAAAGCCTGTAAAGTCGATCATAAAATTATATAATATTAACTGATTAACTGTTTAAACACCAAACATTCAATGTGAGAATTAGCTGCTTTTCTTGGTCTTACATTGCAGTAAACGGTAGATTTTGGGTTTTGGTTACTGAGGTCACCTGGTGCTTCAGGATATTGTGATGTTTAATAGACTGATCAATTTATCTAGTAAATAATGGGCAGATTAATTGATAATAAAAATAGCTGTTAGTAGTTACAATAATAATCATAATACCATGTTTGGTGGCTTTATAAGGATGCCTTTACCCCCTTATTGTACACTTGGCCGGGATGTAATCGGTGTCAGACTGGACCTACAGCGGAGAGTCGGCAGCAGTCTGTGATATTCCAGAGCTGATAAACTGCAGACGAGCTGATCTGATCGCAGAATTTGAAGAAAGCATTAACAGACATTCCTCTTAAAAAGACCACAATGGCATGTCGAGGCTCGACCTGCAGACAAAGGAGAACAGTCTGGCACAAACACGCCCCTGGAGGAAATACCAGTTCCTGGAAAACACTGTTGTTTCCCAGAGAGGAAGAAGAGGAGATCTGTTGTGCTAGACTCTGAGAGTCGGACAAACGACCAAAACTGAACGCTCTGCTGTTAATCAGCTTTAAGCATGTCGGAGAAAATAAGATCTGAGCTGTGTCTTTTTGCTGTTCATAAAAGACCAACAGAGTGGCGAGTCCTATTCTCCATAAATGATCTATGTGAACACCAGAGATGTCCCGATCCCGACCAGAGGCCTTTAATATTGGGCATGATTTTAGAGCGGGCAAAACAACTCTACAGAGCAGGACAGTCACATGGTGTGCTGTAGTTAACAAGCGATTCTTTTTTAATTTTATTCTCCATTTTAGCCACACAGCTAACCTCCTTCTATATTTGCACCTCTGATGGCTGTATTGGGTTTGGCTGAAGCAGCTCTAATATTTACCGCTTGCTGTCCTGCTGCTGTTTGCTGGTTGCCCATGCAGAAAGCAGAGAGCAGCAGAAACAGAAACAAAGCAGGTGCCTGTTTGATCCGCTCGTGGTTTTGCTTATATTTGACTGGATCCTGCATGGCCACAGGGACAAAGTTCATCAACACGCAAAAGACCCAAGCAGTATTAAACAGTGGAAGTAAAATGTTATCATTTGTAAGAGGTTGTAGGAGGCTCTGAGTGACTTATCTGCTATACATGAAGTATTTACATGGCAAGTGGAAACGTCAGGCCCTGTGGGAGTTTACTCAAGCTGATTACACTGGAGCTGTTTGGAGCAGTGAGTTATTCTAAACGTTTTTCTGCGTCCCTCCAGCTGCGGTTGATTATTTGAATACCACTTCCTACAGTGGTGTGCGACGCCTCATTTCACAGCTCTAGCTTTGTTTCTCTCTCAAAAACATCGCTGGCTACATCATCTTGTCCGATCTCACTCACACGTGGCTGCTTTTCCTCTGCCGGTGATGAACCAGTTCAGCTGCGCTCACATGATTGGCTGAAGGCGAGCGACCTGGTTTGGTTTCAGAGCTGCTCCCTAAACTAGACCACTGGAGCAGGAGAGAGAGAGAGAGAGAGAGAGAGAGAGAGAGAGAGAGAGAGAGAGAGAGAGAGACTCCTGAAATACTCTGTGGACGGGAGGAGAGATGCTCGTCACATTACTACTGATGCACCTTCATTTGGCAGTATAACACATTTGAGTACTTTAGTACTTATGCAAAGTACTTAAACACCCCATACTGTGTTTAAGTACATGGCTCAACGATGATCTGACCATAATACTATACTAAATGCATAAACTAAATTCCAGGCCTGTATTTGTGTCCTACATAGTATTAAATAAGTTATGAATGTTCTTAACATGTCTGTCCATACTGACCTCTACTGCGTTTCTTTTGATAAACCTTTAATAAAAATGGCATTACACACAGTAATCAACTCAATCTGCCCGTCTTAAACCTCACGATGTTCTATTTACCGTCAAACAAATACAAGTGGTCACATCTGAGAAGCTGGAACCAGAGAGCTTTTGATATTTTTGCTGGACTAAACGACTGAAACAAATTGATTATCAAAATACATCCATTTTCTGTGAAAAATGTTTTCAATATGAAATAAAAAAGAAAGACTGAGCCACCAAAGAAAAGCGAGAGATGTTGAAATTGTTGTAACATGAGTCAGAGAACATCAGGAGCGACCAGCTGCAGCAGCAACGTTTTAACTCCTGTAGATCGTCTCTCTATTAGTGTCGCTGCTTCGTTTACAACTTTTTTACACACTACAATGTTTTTATTACCCACGTCACCCTGAGTCAGACAAGGAGGAGCCCACAGCAAGACACAGGACAGGGCCCAGGGCAGAGCTCCACCCTGGGGCCCACGACAGGACAGTGAAGCAGCTCCGTCTTTGGGTCCGGCTCCATCAATCATGAACGAACATTACACATGCCAGGTGCTGCAACTGGTCAGACTGATTCAATTACCATCGGTAACTAAGCCAAAAGGCCAGAGCAGATCCATCGGTGTGTGTAGAGGACACACACACACACACACACACACCCCATTGACCGGGTTCAACAGGATGCAGAGAGCTGATGCAGTGACAGTCAGTAAAGGGCAGCGATGATGAACTGCTCTGTTCATCCTGAAATAATGAATCAGCTGATAAAAACAAGTGACAGAAAATTGAATTCACCAGAATTATAATCAATTCAGGGCAGCAAATTACAATTATTGTCATTATAGATTAATCAGTAGATTAATCGTTTCAGACAATGCTGATAAATTCCCATCAACATTTCCCAGAATGCAAGCAGACGTCTTCAGATGTCCAACAGTCCAAAGATATTCAGTTTAATATAGAAAACAAAGAAAACCAGCCAGTACTCACTTATAAGAAGCTAGAATCTGTATTTTTCTGCATTTTTGCTTCCAAATATCGACTGAAACGGAATTAATCAATTTCTCAGTTTTTGAAGCACTGGTCCAATCAGGACAGCAGCTCTCCGAGTTCCTGTCCAAACAGGACTTTCCACTGGCTCAGAGTCACGCAGACTGTTGAGGTCTTCATGGAACCGGATCACACCGGGTCCAAATTATACTCAATTTTAGTATTATGCTGTTAAATGACAATTACTTTGTGGAATTTAACTGACACATACGAAATTGTTGGTGGAGGAGGTGTAAACAGGACTTTACATTGATTTCTCTGAAGCATAAAAATGAACAGTCTTGAAATGATTTTCTACGACTTTATTCGTGTATTTGTAGGACATTATGATTACACCCCCCCCTGGCCACTTTATTAGGAACACCTATACAATTTAATGCAACCCAACCCAGCAGATCTGCCACAAACTGCACAGTCAGGAAGATTTCCCAGAGGTGTAAATTCTACTATACGTTTATGTTTTAGCTTGTAGTTAGTGCTGGTGTTGCACTGGACTGCATTATATTGATTATAATGTATTTCTAATACCCCAGGTGCAGTTCAACACCACTGCAACCACAATAATAAACATATTAATTGTTGTTAATATTGTGTGTGTGTGTGTGTGTGTGTTGACTTCCTGACTGACCAGCAGCCTTAAGAAGGCAGGTTTAATGAAGTGATGCTCTCCTGCAGCTTTACACTGCTAAGCCTTCCTAACCCACTGAGCCCATCAGACGCTGCCCTTCACCCACAGACACACAGCGTAACCGACCTGATGCTTAAACTAAACACCGAAACAACAAACTGGCTCCAACACAAGACCATGTTTTATTCTGGGAATTACGTTTGGAAAAAGTGTGCGTCGTTTAGGGATGCTGGGAGTCACTCAGAGTCAGAGTGGGAGGTGCTAAGAAAGTCAGTCCACATAATGACGTGACATTCGTGGTTTTAGCTGTAATTCGAACAGCCAGGATCATTCATATCTAATAGTTATCAACAACATTTTACACTCGTTTTACACTTTCGCTCTGAATGTAAAAGTGAGATTAAACAGACTGCACTGCAGCTAGGGCACCATGAAATCCGTTTTCATTTTTCTGAATTCTGTTTTACGATTTAAGCACATTTCGTCATCAGATAGCAGCGTCTAATCATGTGCTGGATGAATAAAATGTCAACAATTCAATAAGAACTTATTGTATTTAGGGATGTCCTGATCAAGTTTTTTTTGGGCCCCAATCCCGATCCAAGTCCTTTAATATTGAGTATCTGGCGATACTATATACTGCCGGCTTATATTTACTTAATGTTGATGAATTCCAAACTATGTGCTGCTACTTATTCATCATGTCTGATGTAATATGCGTTTTGTTTTGTTAAAGGTTAAAAATGTGTATGTATGTTTCAGAAAAATGTTCTGATGATAAAGTGATATCAGATCAAAACCACAACAGACTGCAAACCTGAACATACTGTTTGTCAAACCAGCTGCAGCAAATACACCCTCTACAAGACTGAAAACTGCAGAGAGACGAAGCGTGAGTGAGAAACACGATGAGAACTCTGACCAGAAGATTATAATATCAGTGATGATACAGACGTTTCACACAGGAGACGAGCGTATAACACAGATACCGGTGTGCATCCAGAGCAGGCCTGTCACAATTAAAAGTTCATTGCTCTTTGAAAAGGGTGTACTTGCATTATTATGCCGTTATTATCATTTCAGTGGCGTAAAATGGTCTTGAAAATATTGTTTATTGCATTTATTTCTGGGGCAATATACATATGAGAGAGCCGTCACTGTTAACAGAGACTCCAGTCTGCAGTGTAGTTCATGCACTTCACCGATAACCACAGAATTATACATCAGACTTCATGATCAAAGACTCTCCCTCTCTCTCCATCAGGGAGTCGGCCAGATGACGTTTAACAATGATTAAATTAATAATTTTAGAGGAACCTCCAGTCACCACATCTGTTTAACTGTATAATCAAGAGCTATAATAACCTGATCACATATCCTATTGTACAGTGTCCCTGCACAGTGGCAGTAATTACAGTTACATTATGTACTCCAGCTGCAGCTGACTGGATCCCTGAGCTCTGTCTGACAGGATGATCGGTGCCGTGACGTCTTTGGTCACTTTGATTTATTTGAAAAACCCGAAACTCTCCTAAACACCTCAATGTGTTCACAAGTAGCAACACATACATAACCATATTGATAATTAACAGATAAAAAACCCCACAAATACCCGTGTACTATACCTACATATCCCAAGCTTAAACTGTTTTTATTAATTGATGGTTTTTATAAAGCCTGATCACTTCCCACGTACACGGGGTCACATGGTATTCGGAGACTGGATATTTACGTCGTTGAATGGAGCAAGACCTGATTGGGAATTTCAGCTATACTGCCGCTGCAAACGTCGTTAATCAGAGTTTATTTTGATGAGATTAACGAACAAGGAGCCTCCGTGGTATTTAGAGAGGATCGAACTTTCAATGACAGCTGTGATTCACCAGATTATGTGGTGCTAAAACAGGAACTCTAAATGACTGTGCAGCGCTGGCCTCAAAGATGTTATCTTTTAAAAACTGACTATGGCGCCACACCCTCACTCCCTTCCTCCCTGGCCGGTGAGATTTCCTAACCCTTGCTAGGGGAGTGATTCCCAAGCAGTGGTACGTGGACCCAAGTCGGGTACGTGGATTGTGGAAAAATTCTAAATAACAGAAATTATGATTTGATGAAAAAAAATTATGCTCATATTTGTGTTTAGAAGGAAAATAAACACAAATAGGATTACAAATTGGTGTAAGTATATGTATTGTCTCAATAAGATAGGAAAAGACCATTAAGTGTTGAGCAGATACTGACAGGTGAGGTGTTAGTGCTCTACAGACACACCTGTACAATACAGTTTCTGCCACTATCGAAATATGTCACCCGATCTAAATAAACAGAGGCAATGTTTTTATTTATTTATTTATTTATTTATTTATTTATTTATAACAGCTGCTGAAACGTTTGCAGTGGAAACGCCTAATTGGGTCACAGAATTTGGTGCAACACCTGTGGCACAAAATGTCATAACGGGGCGCTCAAAAAGACGACAAGTGCCAGAATAAATCATCCTGACCACCTGACAGGAGAGAGTCATCATCGATTAATCTGCTTATTATTTTCTCAAATAATTAGCTGATTGTTTAGTCTATAAAATGTCTGAAAAATGTCCAAATGTCTTCTTTTGTCTGTCCAACATTGCTAAAAACTAACGATATAAAAGAGAAAAGCAGATTTTAGATGCTGGAGCCAGATAATGTTTGACAGGATTAATCGATTATCAAACACTGTTGCCGATCAGTTTTCTGTCGATCGGCCAATTGATTAATCGACTACTTGTTTCAGCTCTACTGAGAGTTATCTAATGCTGAAACATAAATATTTCATGTTTCACCATTACAAGAGAAAAGGCTTCAATGAAGAGGACTAGTTTCTCATGCTTGGACTAACAGTCTCTTGGGGGGGGACTGTCTCTACAGTTGGGCTAATAAGGCGTTAAAAAAAGGTCATTTTCTAAAAACAGCTGCTGGAAAGAGAAGGGCTGTCTTATATTCAGGCCAGTACACATACACACACACCTACCTACCTACCTACCTACCTACCTTTTGCATTCAATCACCAACACTGCAGCGTTGCATTTACATCCACAACCATGAAATGTTCCATCACACGACGTTAGCTGGCAGAAAATATAATTCCTACATGAGACGGTGCAGTTTTTGTTGAGACATCGGAGCCAGGTGTGCGGGTCGTCGGTGAACCTGAACTGCATGTGTACATTAACAGTTGAATGTCAAATGCATAGCTGACATCTGGCACTCCGGACAGCTAAGCTAAAAAGCTAACTTATTAGCCGCCGCTGGGTTGATTAACTTGCATAACCCTGGCTGCCTCATTCCCCCGATAGGGAGAGGCGGTAGTACGCACCATGATCCACCGGGCTCCACAAAAAAAACCCGAGTAAATTAACTGTTAACGGGGCTGGCTTGACGTCCAGCGGCGCGTTAAGCTGCCCTGTTCACATTTAGCAAACTAGCTCTGGCAGCAGCCACCGTTAACTTCCTGCACCCGAGAGCAACATTTTCAGAAATAAATGTCACGTACCTTTGATAGGTCGCTCAGTGGTGGAGAGTTTGTTAGGGTCTTTCGCCGACATCCTCCCTCCTTGTGGGCTGCGGGTCGAAGAATTTGCTAAATTCCTGACTAAACTTGATAAATTCCTTACAAGCCAGCTAGCTAGCTAGCTGGAGTGAGCTAGCCGCGCTAGCTAGTTGTGTGTCAGCAGTGGCGGCTCGGAGCAGCAGCGCTTCCCTCCGCAGACAGGGCGACCGAGCCGAGCTGAGCTGGAGTTCAACCTGACGGGGGAAGGGAAAGGGGGGGAGATCTCTTTAGCTAACAAATGAAAGCTTTTCCTATCTCCTCTGCTCTGCGGTGCGCTGATGCCAAGCCGCTGTCAGTGTCTGTCAGATGAATCGACTGGTCCAGGAAACGGCCCGGGCACCGCAGATGACTACCTGCAGCAGCGCGTCAGATCATATCGCAACTTTATCCCTTTATTCTCGGACGCGGTGCATCTGTTACAGGCCGCTGGGCTCGGCTTTTTTAGTCGTGATCCGATGTGTCGTTCAGACCCTCTGTCGGATTACAATAATCCGCCGCAAACGGATTTCCTACAACATGGCTCGACGCGGGGGGCTGTGGGTAGTGTAGTATTAACAGGCTGCTGAGTTCACTGTGTTTAAGAAACACTGACACTTACTTGTACTTGACTCGAGTATTTCCATTTTCTGCCACTGTATGTATAAAGAAAAGACTTTATCGATCCCTTGGTCACATTTACAAGATACCCAGAAGAATATATAGTAACAAAAATGAGCTCCACCTTTACCAGCTGCAACATTAAAGTGATGAACACAATAATGCATCACTAATTATTATCAATAATACAATATATATTATTCTGAAATGGGCCATTCTGCGTAATGAGTACTCTTTTTTTTAGACTTTAGTTATATTTTGATGTGAATGCTTTTATAAGTAAAATTTCATTACAAAAATGTTCTTTAAAAACTAACTTTGTATTCACGGATGGCATACATTAACACGTTAGCAGCATTTTAATGTTATATTATGTTTTATATAGAATCTTAATCTGTAATGTAACCAGAGTACAACTGTCTAAATAAATGTAGTAGAGTAAGAAAGTACAATATTCCCTCAATACTCAAATCGAGTACAAGTATGTCAAAACTCTACACAAGTACAGTATTTTAATAAATGTATGTGGTTACTTTCCACCACTGGTTTGCTGAAATACCTAATAGACAACAACACAAACATAATAATAATAATAATAATAATAATGGTCTTATAAGTCGTTTCTGAGTAGATTTAAAGCTTGTTTTGTGGGTACTATGAGCATGTTTTTTTCTATTCACACCAAACTCCATTCCCAAATGTAGCTATTTAAAGTTGCCCTGCTGTCCGTTTCAAGTACGTGTTATTTAGAAGATGAAGGAGAACACTTCTACATATGTAAACCCAGCCTGTAATTTGGCATTGTATACAAATATATTAAACAGCATTCTGAATAGAATTTCACCTTTTAGAAGTGGCTTGCCTGAGGATCCATTGATCCCTTTCCATCGCGTCTCTATTATAAAAGTTACAATTTTAGTAATAGTAAGTGCTACTTTAACTTTTACTTTTAGGTCCTCTGTATGTTGACTTTAAGAGTACACTCTAACATCCTGCTGCTACCTTACCGAGGCGCTCTCACGTGTAGAAAAACTCATTATTTAACTTCATATGTGCTGTATTTCTCTATATGGCACATGAACACAACACGGGCAGAATGACCATAGCGCCCCCATGTGGACACTGATCAAACTGCTTCAAACACAGGAAGTCTGTTGACAAATATATGTTTTGTAACTCAAAAGCCAGAATATTCAGACTTGTTTTCTTCTTCTTCTTTATGTATAAAGAACAATACAGTTTACATTATTAAGTATTATTTTTATTAAAATAGTTTTTAAGTTCTGTTACTTTAGGCCAATATTTTGTCTTTTTATATTAATTAATTAATTAATTAATTAATGAAGTACAGTTGATTCAAAATGTGCTTCTAAAATAATCTATGATGCAAATCTCCCGCTGACAATAACACGAGTGATAGTAACATGACTAATACAGTCAGTTTATTATGTGTACATTTGTTTGTGTGTAAATGTGTGTGTGTGTGTGTGTGGGCAAAAATGAGTTGAGAGTATTGATCACTATTGATATGACTGGCTGAGTGCTGATCATGTGATTGCAGGACATGAGGTAGATGTGTTGGGAACCCTCCCAGCATGCACTGGGGCAACAGATTCATGTTTCTACACTTTGATCAGTGTTAAACATTAGATATTAATATTAATGTGTTCAGGCTACGTGTGATGTTGGTGCAGGATGGGTGGAGGCCCCTGATGGATGTGCAACAGACTTTTTTACCTCACTAAAATCTCTTAAAAACCAGCAACAGTTTTGTTCTGCAGTTAATCATTTAATACGTTTTATTGTTTTGCAAATTCCCATTTTAATGTCAAATTAAAGGCCACGTGTTCTGGCTCCATTCGGCTTTTAACAGTCAGAATCTTTGAGTTGAGTTTCTGTCTTTTTCTCTTTTATTTTGTTTTATATTCTATCATTTATAAGTGCATAGGTGACTCTTCATTATGAAAATGAAATTGGGATAATTACACCATCAGATCATAACCTGCACGTTCTCGTCTAAAATCCTAATGATATCAACACTCTTTCATTATAAATCTCAGAAAGTAAATAAATAAATCTGGTTCAGCCTGAAACATGTTGCAGGTCCTGATCCAGCTGACTGTCAATAAGCTGCACTTTTGCAGGTTTGGGTTTAAGAACTTGTTGCTATGACAACAGTTCCAGATGAATTTTAAAGCAGCTTCGAAGAACCAGAAGACCCAGACTCGTGTCAAACTCTGTGATCCACATACGGAGATCGGGGCCCTGATGTTCAGCTGAATGTAAAGCAACATAAAGTTACGTTGAATGTTTGCTCAGCGATGGATTTGACTACATAAACGTTCACTGCTGCAGGGCATTAAGATGATGTTAAAATGATTCAGTGAATTTTATCTGGACAAGAAGAGGCAACAAACTTGAATACTTTGTGTTATATTTGATGTTACATGCTCTTACGTTACACTTCTTCTTTCTTACAGCGAAACAAAGATAGTTGGCTGCCGGGATGGGCTGTCTCTAATGTCAAACACTGTAAATAGAAACACTTTAAAAGGTTTTGATCATCAGCAGCAGTTGTTGGGCCTCCAGAGAACGAGGGTTTTACCAAACATCCTGCCCATGTAAGGGGAACTTTGCAGTGCTTGGGGGGTCCCATTTCGATCCTGGCTCGTCCCCGAAGACCCCTCTTCATCCAGACTATCATCACATCCCCTCCCTGCATCCCAGACAGCTGCTGTATTTAAACTCTCTGCTCCCAAATCATTAGACACACCGACTGCAGCACCACACAGAGAGCCAGGAGGAGACATGGTATGTGCTCAAATCATTCTGTTTTCATATGTGAAGACTTCTGTTTGATCGTTTTTATAGTGCAATTTTAATTATAACTTACATAATTAACTTAACAAGCTGTAGTTAGTTAAAGTTCATTCTGTGAGATGGACAAACAACAGGAAACTCTTGGCTTTGGTTTGTGTCTTTATGCCGTTTGAAAGAGACCAATAAAGTTTTGGAAACGATCTTCACGATCACGACAGTCAGCAGGTAGCTCCACCTGTGACCTCAGCACTCCGTCACTCTGTGATTGGCTCCCACGACGTTCCCAAACCTAAATTATGAATACGCTGTCAGCTACGTTTTAGAGCCTGATGTGAAGCAGAATTGAACTACGATCAGGTCCATCACCATCAGCTATAGAAACAGGTTTAATGGTCTCCATGACGAGAAAAAACTTTGGTTGTTCTGCGTATTCTTTTGTGTGTTTTATTTCCTTTTATCAGATTTTTAAAATCTCATCTTATTCTATCTTAATTGATATGTAAATATCTGAATATGTGAAATATGTGTCTGAAATGTGCTCCATGTAAACGCTCAGTAAATATCCAGGTTTGATCAAGATGCACGACTCAGAGACAAGCAGGTAAAAGTTCATGTTTACCTGTCGTCAAAAATATAATGACATTACACAATCTGGCAGGGAGTGAGTGGAAAAGCAGGTGGAATAGGTGGGCGGGGGGAAGTCAGGTGATGGGGAAGGCGGAAACAGGGTTCACTGCAGGGCAGGAGGGTGTGGCAGGATGTGTCTGTGTAGGAGTTGGCTGGAGTTGTGACACTAAATAAATAAAGCTGCCTTTGCCTTCTGATTCAGGTGAGACTGAGGACGAAGTCCATGTTTTCTTGCTCATTATATGATGAACTAAGGGCCGTTCTTTTCAGGTCAGGCAGCTTTATTTGTGTAGCAGCTATCAACAACAATTCAAAGTGGTGTTTTCTTTTGTTTTTCAGCAAGCAAAGAAACGTCAGAGTCTGCAAAAATATTATTTAAATACATATATATATATGGACCTGCCACAGATACAGACCTGGAGTTTTATTTATAGAAAACAATCAGAGAAATGTCCTCAAATCATTCAGTCCTGTTCCTTTAACTTTATCAAACCATATATATGATAACTCAATAATATAATACTTGCATGCATTGTTTTAGGCGAGCAGAAAGACAAAGAAGAAGGAAGGAGGCGCCAAAAGAGCTCAGAGGGCCTCGTCCAATGTTTTCTCCATGTTTGAACAATCTCAGATCCAAGAGTTCAAAGAGGTAAAGAGGTCACGGTAACGAGAGACTCATTTAAAGTTTTCATCTCGTACTCACACGAGTTTGTCTTTTTAATTCAGGCGTTCACACTTATCGACCAGAACCGGGACGGATTCATTGATAAAGAAGATCTCAAGGACACATATGCGTCTTTGGGTTTGTAGCTCGGATTCTAAATGTTTTCTAGACATTTCCATCATTCAGACGTGATGTGGTTGTGATGTGGACGTGTGTTCCTCAGGTAAACTCAACGTGAAGGACAATGAACTGGAAGACATGCTGAAAGAAGCCACGGGACCCATCAACTTCACCATGTTCCTCAACCTGTTCGGAGAAAAGCTCCACGGTGAGAACCTTAAAGAAGGAACTCCGCCACCTTACCACAGACTGTATATAAATTTGGCCCGACACGTCTCCAAACATCAGCGTGATAAGAACTACCTAAAATGACAGAAACCATCATCATTTTATTTGACGGTGATCCAGATGTTTTGGCTTCACTTGTCATGTCGTCCATCTTTATATACAGTCTATGGTTAAGAGCAGTTTACTGTTCAGGAGGAGAACGAGTCCGTCTGGAGGACAAAGTGTCAGCAGAGTGGAGTTTGACAGACACAAAATGTTTAAAAAAGATGCTATCAGGTTGCATGGTGGGAAGTGTAGGATCCAGAGTTTCTGGAGCTTCAGCCAGATGGAAAAGACTCCCATGTTCACGAGCGTTCACGGCATCCGACCACTCATGACGGTTGTATGACTGCAGAGTTGGTTTGCTTTGAGAGTTAAAAATACTGTACATTAACAATATAACACTCTCAATCTGACATGAGGCGTCCATGTTTGTTCGGTTTATAGCCCATATATAGGCCCATATCATTTATCGCCAAGTCTGATATATCAGAGCTTTCCCAGTCGTCCCAATCACAACTTGGATGTTTACAGGTATTTGGATGTATTTATACAGGTTAGAAACTGGTTATTACAGTAACAGTAAGACTTCAGGAAGTCACTACACCTGGCCAAGAATAAATCCAGCATGTAATCCCACTTAAAACCACAACTTGTTTTTTGATTGGATTAAACAAACAATGTGTAAATCAGCGAGCAGTTTCCCTCTGTTTTCAGTCTTTATGCTAAACTAAGCTAACCAGCTGCTAGCTGTAGCTTCATATTGTGTACCTTTATAACTGGGGACCGTTAGGGACCTTTAGGGACCCCTCCCCCCCCTTCACAAGCCATAAGCTACTGGTCATACCAGACCAAGACAGGCTGCATCAACAGTGTGTTGAATGGAGTAACGGTGCGTTTTACTGCTTATGAAGTAAGAGGAAGTTACATAAAGTCTGTTTCCATCCTGTTTCTATGTGTATTTTCAATTTGCACATAAACAAACTTCAGTGGAAATGTCGCAAATAAATTCGTGTTTCCTGCTGTGTGAGGTGTAAAAGTTGGTGTGAAACCAACACCTGGCCACACTGAGCTGCCAACAGGTGCCATCATGGGTTTTGTCTCTGGTTTGTGTGTGCAGGCACAGACCCCGAAGAGACCATCTTAAACGCTTTCAAAATGTTCGATCCCGACGCCAAAGGTTTCATTCACAGAGACGAGTAAGTAGTCAGTTGTGTGTTTTACAGATTTAGAAATGTCACTTAAGAGAAATTAAATACTTCTGTTTCTTTCTTTTTTTTTTTTTTGCAGATTACAGAAACTACTGATGACACAAGCAGACAGATTTACATCTGAGGAGGTAAAACATCTACCGGGTTTATTGCATCGCTTCATGATGAAACTTCCTGTCCGACTGTCAGAGACGGTCTGTAATAGTTTGAAGATGAATGCTGCAACATCTGCATTTTATCAACTACTTTTTGTCCCTTGAGACTCCCGTTGAGTTCTAAAAGTCCAAATCTGTCTGTGCGGTGACGTCATTTCAGCATCTTTCCAATTCAAATCAACTTGTTTTGAAAATTTTGTAGAATCAGGTATTTTTCTTGAATCTACCGCAGCGTTTCGCCTCATTCTTATTTCAAAATACTGACAGAAAAATGTTGAAACAAGTTGATCTGAAACATGTTGAAATGCAGCGTTTGAAGAAGTACTCAGATCTTCTACTGAAGTAAAAGTAGTAATACCACAGTGTATAAATACTCTGTTAGTAAAGTAAGTAAAAGTCCTGCATTCAAACTTTTACTCAAGTAAAAGTACTTCTATTGGCATCAAAATATATTTTAAAGTACCAAAAGTAAAAGTACTCATTATGCAGAATAATATATCACTGGATTATAATTATTGATGCATTAATGTGTTCATCACTGTAATGTAAACGTGGAGCTAATTGTAATGACTTTATATTCTGCTGGGCCGTTTAATCTGTAATAATACATCATCATTTATCAGTTGAAAGAACGTATTAAATGAAATCTTTACACACCGTCTCTGGCGATCATCCAGAAATCATTGAACTGCAGTTACATTGATAACTCCTGTTAACAGTGATATTGATCTGTCTAATTGCAGGTGAAGCAGATGTTCCAGTCGTCAAATATAGACACTGCAGGAAACTTGGATTATAAATCTCTGTGTTACATCATCACACACGGCGAGGAACAGGAGGAATAACGAACTCTCTGAACTGATCAGAAATCTGCTGCAGAGCAAAGATCAATGTTTGTCTTTAAGTTCAAATAAAAAAAGCCTCAGCTGGACTCTGTGTTTACTGCTAATTAGCTAATGTTAGCATGCTAACACGCTAAACTAAGATGGTGAACATGGTAAACATTATACCTGCTAAACATCAGCATGTTAGCATTGTCATTGTGAGCATGTTAGCATGCTGATGTTAGCGTTTAGCTAGTTGTTGACTGCTGAGACATGCAGATGTCGGTTGAGCTGTGATTTTAGGATTTTAGAGAGACGGGGAACGTTAGACAAATAGTGTTTTGGGTCACAAGCGTCACCAACTCTGTGTAACGGAATTAGAAAAACCTTTATTAGCACAAAATACAATATTTTCTATAAATAAGACGCTCCAGCATCCATTATAGGAGAGAAACTCCACAAAACAAAATCCAAATCCATTCACAGTCTCAGGTCACTTGAGTCTTTTCAGTCCAGTGATGAGCAGCTCTCAGCGTTGCATTAGCTGGTGTCAGTAGTGATGACTGTCTGTATAAAGAGGTCACCTGAGGAGTCCATGTTGAGGAGTCCGGGAGGTCAGATGCAGGCTGCAGCTCGAGCCTCTGAGAGGACGAAGAAGGCCAGCGAGTACGCAGGAAGCTGCAGATGCTCAGCTGGAGGCAGACGAGTTCCTTTGAAGTCGGGGAGAGTTTTATCATCCACCATCTTCAACACTTCTCCGTTCAGTTTCACACTCCTTCAGAAAAAACACACTTGTTAGCCCATTTTATACAGTAGAGTGGTGAACGTGTGAGCAGTGACAGCAACACTACATCAGGGTCAAATTAATGACAGGAGACTGAAAGTTGTCTTTCTTGACTGCACGAATAGAGACGATTAGTCAATCAACAAACAATTAGTCAGCAACTTGATAAGTAATGAATTGTTTTAAGTAATTTTTCAAGCGAACATGCAGAACATTTTAAGGTTCCAGCTTCTCAAATGTGACGATTTGCTGCTTTTTTGTGTCTTACATACAGAAAGTTGAATATTTCTGGGTTAGACTGAAAAAAGGTCATTTGAAGGCGTCACTTCGTAAAAAATATTATGCCTTTAAAGGAACAGTTCAACATTTGATTTGAATCCTCTTATTTTCTTTCTCTCAGAGAGTGAGATGTTAAGATGGATATCATGTCTGTGTACAGTACAGGATGTGGTTAGCTTAGCTTAGCATAAAGACTGGAAACAGGGGGAAACAGCTAGCCTGGCTCAAGTTCCAGCTCCTCTAAGGCTCACTGATTAACATGTTATATCTGGTTTGTTTAATCTGAACACAAACAGAAATGTAAAAAACAAAGTTTCATTACGGCGTCTGATTTCTAAAATGTCCATACGAGCGTTTCCAGGTGTGTAAAGAAAAACAGCTGAATCTCTTCTTCTTGGTCCTCTTTTCAGCTGGTAAACAACTTCCAAACAGACATCCAACTATCTCAGATGTGTAAAGTGCTCCTTTAATGTCGACCTACTCTAAGAAAAGCCAGCTGTGGATTTCACGAAGACAACAAACTACATGAGGAAAATAATGAAGCTGCAAAGCCATGAAACAGATGAACTTGATGTTTTTTCTTCCCTTGCCTTTCGACTGCCTTGGAGACGCTTTCACATTAAAATGTAAGTGATGAAACGTGGCTTTTCACATGACACGAGGGGAGAAGGATTTCAGGCTAACTCAGTAATAAATGGTTATATTGACTGGCACCTGGAGTGGAGCCCCTCCTCCCCCGGCTGCCCAGACTGCAGAACAAACGCCTCCACTGTGCTCGAGGACACGAGGGCAGGAATGGAGATCCTGGCCGGCTTCTCACTCAGGTTCAGAGATATCAGAGTGACCGCTCCGCTGCTGAAATAGCTGCTGAAATAAATACAGCGAAGGGACGAGTTACCACATGAGATAAAACTAGCTGAAAATCTGACGTTACAGCAGCAGTTTTACCTGTTTCTGTTTGTGCAGTGCAGATACAGCCTCACTCGTTTACTTCGAGCAAAGCCTGAAAATGCTTCGATTTTCAAAACCTCCGGTCCGACGAGTCTCTTGTAGAGAACGGACAACCAATAATCCTGAAAGAAGACACATGACACAGTGAGAGGTCACACGTGTCCACATCATTTACTTAAAGCTGCTTTAACTGATTTATTGGACGCTTTTATCGCTTTATAAGGTGGTCGTATCTGACATGTTAGCAAACTGTTTCCAATTATCACCTCCAGAGCAAAACGTACAATATTTCCATCTGAAATCTGACATAGAAGTAGCAAAAGAAAGAAAAAAACTTACTTAAGTACACTTCTTGAGTAATTGTACTGAATAAATGATTAAAGAAGTCTTACAGGAAGAGGATCGAGGTTTTCGTCGACCAGGTGGTAACTCCCAGAACCAACGAACACCTGCCTCATCACAACGTCCAGGCCGAGTCTGGCTGCCAGGCCGAGTTTATCCAACCACCTGCAGACAGGAATAACACCGAAACATGTATTAATGACAGTGTTATACACTATTTATGTATTTCATGTTTATTTATATGTAGCATAAACCAACGCCACACACCACAGCAGCTAATCTGCAGTGCCCGTCCCTGGATGGGCCTTTAAAATACATTAAAACTCAGCAACAACACACAAAACACAGACTCAACACCAGGTACACACATTACAATGTGCTCAGATAGTACTTTTATGAATGAGAATTCACCATTTAAGAACCACAGTTTGGTGCTTTTACTTTGAAAAAGCACACGTGAGCCTTGCTGTAAGTGAGCAGCAGGACGGCTTTTTGTCATGAGACCGGGGCTGCTGGGTAATCAATAAACTCAATCAGCTACATGTCGTACTCCTGAGACACCATGGCCCTCTGTGCTCTTCGTCACCTTTAATGTGAATCCACTTCCTTTCCATCAGTTTAGTCTTTAAATTGATCTGACAAACACAAAGACATTTCATTTACGATCATCGAAGACGAAAGAAAACAGCAAATATTCACATTTGAGAGGCCAGAACCAGTCAGTGTTTTTCTAAAATGTGCCTCATATTTTCACCTCTGACACCGTTTGTGTCTTTTTGGTCTCTTGAGTTGGTCTGGACCCCCATTTGGACTCGCTCTTGACTCGTATGAACTCACATGAATCCTGCTACAAACGTGTCCGACAGTCCGACAGCTCCTCCTCCGTAGGCGGAGCTCGTCTCTCCCAGCCACACCGCCTTCCCAGGAGACACCAGCTTCACTCTCTGAACCGAGACACAAAACATCCACTTCAACATCTGAACATATCAAACACTGAGGCGTCGTCGTGTCCGTCCACTTCTGCTGCTGCACCATCATTACCTCCAGGACTTCATTGGTCTTCAAGGCCAGGGTGTCCAGAACCTCTGGGTCCAGAAAATCCTCCAAGGACGTGTCTCTCCCATTCACATAATAACTAGAAACAGCAGAGGGTGAACCAATAAATCAATGGTTTTATTTTGGTGTCCCTCATGGAAACTCACCAGCATCTAAGAACACAATATATCAGATATAAACAGCCTGCATATAATGTCCCAGCAGGTCTCCAACAATGGAAATTAAAGAAATAGATTCACACAGGCTCACGAGCATTAACACAATATTGAAATATGAACAAACATAACCCAAACAAATCAAAGTCTGCATATGCATACCACGTCTGATTCAGCTGAGAGTTAATAGTCTATAATCCATATAAAGTCAAATATGAGGATTTTATTTATTATTAAGTTACTTTCCTCCGCCTGTTCCATGCTTTACAAATATAGAAATATAAAAACATAATCAAAAAGGGATTCAGTTAAAGCTCCATCATCACTTCCAATCAAAACGAAATATGGAACTTGTCACTAATTTAACTGTTTGTCACTAACGGTGATAAAAAGGACAGCAGAGAATAAAAAGACTTTGTTCAGTTCACAGATTCTTCCCTCTTCAGTCGCCCCTCTCTATCTTAAATATGTATTTAAAGTAAACCACATCTTGTCTGTGCTCAGAGTCGTCTCATACTTTTAGACAAATGTCCACATTTATAATCTGTCTTGGATAAACACTAAGGTAAACACAGAAGCTCATGGAGTCTGTGATGTGGTGACGTAATAAACTCAAGTGTGCACAGAAGCACAGCTGTAATGGTGGATCAGTTACGTGACGTCGTGTTTGTCAGCCTGTCAGTGCGTGTGTAGTAGTGTAGTTTGAGGTCAGAGTAAAGGTGAACTCACTGGTGCCAGGTGCAGGCGTCCACCGCCTCAGCTCCGCTCTGCAGGAACCTGCAGCAACAACACACGGTGGGGGAAAATCACAAGTAGATATTTACCATTACAGCACTGGCAGAGTTATCCAAGTGACTCCGTCGTTATCGGAACACTCACACAGCAGGTTCAACACGTTTGACTCAGTTCAGCTGCTTTTCAAGTGTAACTTTGAAGCTTAACACAGACGTCTGGATAGTTTGAATGAGTTGTACAACTAAAAACTAAAATATACACTATATATTACAGTATATATACTGTATAAACTGCAAATATACTGTATATGATGGTGATTTTGCACACACACAATCTATCAATGCAATGAAAGCTCTAATAATCATCTAACAAGTAATACCAGCAACATACTGTATACACATACACTCAATGCTTCTCCAACTTAAAACTCAAAAATCTACATTTATCTCAATAAAAACCTTTTATGTATCCTGTTGTTATCTCCTTAATTTACTCACCTACAGATGGTTTATATTTACTTTCCCAATTTAGAGCTATCAGCCTCTTTGTTTTCAAAGTACACACATTAAGAAGTAATACTCTGGGATCTAAGGGGAGGTGTACTGAAACCAAATGTCCATTTCTTTTCATCTTAAAAGGAAGCTCTTCCTTTATGGTTTTGTGTCTGACATCTGACTCCTTCCCACCTGCTACAGCGAAGGGTAGCTGACTGATTTTAAATGCATCCTTCACAGCTGACAGGATTTGATTTTGAACGTTTATTCAAGAATTGACGTATAAAATGCCGGGCGTAGACCGTTATGAAAAGAAGAAAACATTCAGTGAGACACGTGACAGTGTGACCTCTCACCCCTCCAGTATGTCCGTCCTGCGGTCCCGAGGCTGACCGACGTCCGGCCCGTACAGTCCGGCGTCCTGGTATAATTTGGACTCTGACATCATCTCTCTGAGACGGGTGAAATCCTGTCCGAGCTGATATCCATCCACCCGAATCCCCGCCTTCTTCTCATAGCTGTTTGGTTCTGAGGACAAACAGAAGATATCACATTGATGCAGACATCGTTCTCTGCCAATAAAATGTCTCTGATGTTACACTTCCTGTCGGCCTTCCTGTGTCACCGTAACAGAAAACCACTGTTCACAGGACAAACCGTTTCCCAGGCAGATCGGATAACACCAGATGACGTCCTGAAGGCTGCCATCATGTGAAAACACAGAAGTGAAACTCAGACCTCAGATAAGAGACCACAGTGTTTCAAGATTACTGTAACTTCACTCCAATAATGAACAAGAAGTAGAGGAAGGAGGTAGAGCACACGCACGCACACACACACACACGCACACACACACACACACACACACACACACACACACACACACACGGTATATGTAATGGGGTCATATGTACCTTTATCTCTTGGTGTAATAATTAAACAAATCTCTCTGGTTACAGTTTATTGTTTTGACTGGGAGGACCTTCAGACTCCAGATTGTATATGAGCTGAAGTTCAGAGCCCCTCCTCCTTCATTTCTTCTTCTGTGGTGATTACTATAAAGCTGGACTGGAGGGAGCGGACTGCATAATTAACATGGAGGTTCTGTTTCACTATTTGTTTATCAGAGTAAATGGAGGTCAACTATGAAGAGATCCCGGTGTCACAGTGTCTTTGCTTTCTGACCAACATATGTAACCACCGGTTACATATAAACAGAGAAAACTCTGATTAAAATGAATTTCCAGCTTATACGAAGTTACAGTATTAATCTGGTGATATTCTATGTTTCTTCTTGTCATCAGATCCCATGTACAGAGCCAAAACAACAATGTATGTATCCTGGTAGTATCGTGTGTGTAAGAAAAGCAGCAAATCATCACAATGGAGAAGCTGGAACCACTTTTTTTTTGTTTGAAAAATTAAATCAAACAACGATTAATTCATTTTCTGTCAGTCTGATTGTTTCAGCTCTATTGCTGACAGTGACATAAGCCTACATATCGTCAACCTTTTTTCCCGTTAACGTACCGTTTCCCAGCTCCCAGGACATCCGGTACCGTCTGGACTCACAGTACCGCAGCAGCAAGCGGGCGTTGCTGCTGTTCCAGGTGTTGTCAGCTGTTCGGAGCAGAGCGTTCAGCCCGAAGATCAGATCCATCCCCGAGCAGTTGGTGAAGGAGTGCAGCAGGTCTACAGTGTCCTCTGTCACAGGAGGAAGATAACAGTCAGAGGTGTTACTGTGTTTATATATATATATATATAAGACCATGCTGCACCTGAAGTAGACAGAAAATCAGGCTACAAATAAAGATAATTATCTTTATTCTACTGTAAAATAAATGTGGAACAATATCGATACAACCAGCTTGTTTAAAGGACTGAGATCGACAGAAGACAGAGAAATGTCCAGCTGTGTTTCATCTCCATAGAATGATATTATATATTATCTTTCCTTATAATGTTGCCAAACAGGAGCATGTAAATTAAAAAGCAGTGGTCCAAGCATTGAGCCTTGTGGAACCCCTGATTAAATGTTTGATTCTACAGATTCTAAACGTCTGATGGAAACACAGAAGCTCCTGTCCATTAAAAATAAGAAGACGACCAGTTTGAGCCTGATGGACCAAATTAATTCATCAGTCATTGATTACTCTGATAAGGGCTGCATCAGTGCTGTGCTTAAATCTGAAACTAGACTGGAACACATCCTGTAAACTATGGAGGCCCATAAAGCATGAAAACTCGTACCTGTGAACTCCACCCTTCTGTACTTCCTCTGCAGATCTTCCCTCATCAGGATCAGTTGTTGCTGAGTCCACTCCTTCTTCAGCTTCTCCTCCAGCCACGAGGGCAACTCCAGTTTATCACAGGATAGCGCTAACAACGGCAGGAGGGAATGTTATTTATATTCTGGATCAATGCTGATCTTAAAGGCGTTTTCAGGACCGGAGGAACTTTTTCACTGTTCTAAGTGAAAAAGTAGTTCGATAGTAGTTCTTAGAAACGCCATTTTGAGGGACTTTTTAGCTCCTACTTCAGAGCAGGTACTCTCCCAGGAAAAAGAGGAACCTGATGTGACGTATGTGTACAGTGATTGGTTGAACACATGAGCCAATGCAGCACCGACAACCACCATCTTTAAAAACCTGTATAACAGCTCGTAACGGTAGCCTTAAAAAAATGGACCAAAACACAGACAAATGGAGCGACAGTGAAGTGCAGGCTTTATTGAGCGTATATGCGACGGGGGAAATACAACGCCATTTTGACTCGTGAAATATAAAAATCTTGTGTGTGACGTTGCTATACAACCCGCCGGCCGGCTTACGTCACTTCAGCATTCCTAGTGATTACTCTGATAAGGGCGGTTTCAGTGCTGTGTTTAAATCTGAAACCAGACTGGAACACATCCTGTAAACTATGGAGGAACATTTCTGCCAACAAAAGAAAAAAATATATGCAGTAAAAGTAATGCAAGATTTAAAAAACTCTTTGTAAGTCATAATTGTGACTCACTATCTATATCATTTACTTGCCGTGGGGATTTTAATTTTTATCATTCATTGTTTTCTTTTCCTGGCAGAAATGAGCTTCTGTATTATTCACTGTGGATAGTCCAGTTGTATTTTTTTTGAGGAAGGGAAAGTTTGAGGCCGGTCTGTAGTTCCTGATTGTTTGCAAGTATGGAAATGTTTGACATGATGGCCTGACACACCTGAGTGGGAGGACATCATTATTATTATACACTGCTGGAGTTTATCAGGTCCGGCAGCATCAGTAACACATGTGAAGTTACCTGCAGTGACACCAGAGTCCAGCCGATGATGCCTCTGAGGGGTGAACACCATGAAATCTTGTCGTGTCCCCCCAAATCTCAGAAAAGCCGGAGTTAATGCTCTTGCCAACGTCCGAACCTTCGGAGAGCTGGAGAAGACAAAACAACAACTTTAGTGTTGCGACACTTCTCTTAATATCTTTAGGAGGGAAGAACAAACTGGATTTATTATTACCGTTAATAATAATAATGTGACTTTCAGTCTGTGATCAGTTTAGGAGTTGTGAAGGAATCAACCAGATATTAGCAGAATTACGACTTGTTAGCGATTCCTGACAAATATTTTAAATTTGGACTGAGATGACAAAACTAATATTGATTCTTTTGAACATCTGATTCTGAATGTGAACTCGTTTTTTAAATGTTGGGAGAATGAAGCTGACCGCAAAAAATGAAAGGTCAAAATAGATCAAACGCAACCGTAGATTTCCTTAATATTTATACACTTACAATTGTAACCTCTGTGTTCATACAGTAACATATGACTGCATGTCTGACTGTAAGCATTTTAATATTTGAGATCAGATATAAGCTACAAATGCTTAAAATGTCTACTGGCTCAATAGAGCTGAAACTATTGGATGATTTATCAAACAAAAACAGGGTCCAGCTTCTTAATTATGATTATTTGCTGCTTTTCTCTGTTCTCTCTCACAGTAAACTGAATATTTTTGGGTTTTCAACTGTTGGTTGGACAAAACAAAACGTCACCTTGGACTTTTTCCCACTATTTTTGCACATAATCAGTAGTTACAGCTCTCGTCCTCTCCAGTCCAGACCACATGGAAACACTGACAGTCTGTAAATTCTGTGTAGTAGATTTTTTATGAACGTTATATATAAAAATATACCTTATTACCAAAACTACACAGGTGATGGAAGAGATGGGTGCATTTATATAATAAGCAAAAAGTAGCAATACTAAAATATAAAAGTACTCTGTTTAAATAAAAATAAAATGTTACTTGGGTAAAAGTACATGTAGTATTATCAACAAAATGTACTTATAAATACTCTGTATGCAGAATGGACCCTTTCACACACAGACAGCTACTTATCAATCATCAGATATAAACAAGACATCTTCCACAACCAGAGCTGAAACAAGTAACCAATTACTTGATTTTCGGATTTACAGAAAATTAATAGACAACGATGCTGATAATCGATTAATCGCTGAAGTCATTTTTTCTTCAAACTGGTTAAAACTTTTTCACTGTTTCAGTATGTTTTATGTAAAATATTAATCTGCAGTTTAACTATAGCTAACAAATACTCAGTGCAGTAAAAAGTACAATATATAAAATCATAATAAAATGTAAAGACTCAAACAAAGTACCTCAAAGTTATTTGACTTTAGTACCTATTTGGCGTATGTGCCAGATGATCTCGGGCTTTTCATTATTAAAGGTTTAAAGTGCTAAAGTGAAAGTGAAGCAGATTTTAAAGCCCCTCTGTGCACCAACACTGATCCAATCAGCGCATTATTTAATAACTCATCCCGCCGGAGTTCAGAGGAGTTAAGCGGCTTTAAAGGGAAGTTGGCAGCAGATTAACTGAGCTCACACTAACAGGATTTAGCGAGAAAAAGCTGAAAACCAGCTGCTTCGTTTATTCTGCGTCTGGAAACACCGAGCGCACAGACACCCACCCTAAAAGGTACATGAACCTCTCCTCTGCGGCCAGGCTGGCATCGATGGTGACGGACAGAAAGCGCGGGTCCACCCGGCGGATCGCCGCGGACAGGTCCGCAACCACAGCTGCGTCCAGCACGTGTGAAGAGTTCCCGTCCGGGTCTCTGACTTGGACTCCGTCAGTCGGATACCAGAGGAGAGCCAGAACCAAAACCAAAACCAGCACCAGCGCCGCGACACACTTCATGACTGCAGACTGAATCACTACACATGCTCCACACTTCCTGCACAGCTTCCTTACGTTTGCAGCGTTTCCTCCGGCTTCACTGTTCACACCGGAGCCGGTGTTGATCCGGTTTCCCACTCCCCGGCAGGATCCTGCTCCCATTCGCGTGAACGCGCATTCGCTTGTTCTCAGTGCCGCTTATTTTCATTTATCTGCCTCTTAGTTTTTCATTCTGCGCTCTTCCTTCCGACAAAATGAGTGTTTGCACACTTTCTACCACTCAACAAAGACCGGAACACCACAAGAGGAGCAAAGCGGCCCTTTGTTTAAGGCTTTAAGATGAACACATCGCAATGCGAACATCAGAACTGCGCCAGCGACACACTGAATGACTGAGCGAGTCCAACAGCTAATAGGAAAAGAGAAAAATGGGAATGCAAATGGAAACTGCCCTTTTAAATGTCTGATTCAAATCTGTATTCTTAATTCAATTTGTGAATCCAGGTATTTATTTCTCTTTTTAAACTGCATTTTCAAATAGATTTTTAAATGATTTATTTATGGATCCATTCATGCATTTTTAAATGATGTACTTATTGACTGTTTTATGTTGTTTTTGTAAATCCCTTTTTAATTTGAATTATTTATTGATGGATTCTTTTAATAAATCCTCATTTTATTGCCCATTAAAATATCAAATACTATTTATTTATAGATTAATAAATACATTTGTAAACACATTTATTAATGCCTGTTTTTATTGTACAATTACTTATTAATATAATGAAATGCTTTATTACTATTTCCGTGACACTTGCGGTCCTCCATAATATGGACGCCATAACATCCCAATGACAAACTACGAGAGCACTTAGAGTGCTAAATAGTTTATACAAGTAATACATTTATGTAGCCTATTATATTATTCATACTGCCAATATTCAGCCCCCCACCCGTATCTATTGTTTGCAAACTCTGAGACACTTACAGGTTACATCTTTGGGTCACTGGATGGTACCTCAGACTTCATAATGTAGAAAACTCCACCTGTTGCTGGTGGAGGGTTCATACCATAATACTTTGTGTACAGAGATAAATGCCTGACCCACACCACAACGGTCTTAAATAATAAATGTCAGCGACAGTATTAAAGGCTTCACATCACTGACTGCCACGAAAAGTCAAGTTGAGTCCTTCTAGCACATTATTTTAATAAGATATATATTTTAAACAAATGAAACAATAAAAAAAACAAAGTATACAAAGAGAATAAAACTTCTCTGAAATAAATGAACTCAAATGCGTTGTCGTGTTTTTAAAGCGGTGGGCAGATCTAAAGGCACCATCAGCAGGTCGTCCACTTCCTCCTGAAGAGCTGCAGCTTTTTCAATCACCAGCATCTGGAACACAAAGAGACGTCATCTGATAGACACAAACAGTTCACACGTTAATGATTATACTCACACTGTATGAAAGCACAATGTTATCTTTAAAGCCCATGCAGCTCACTTTAGCAGAGGCCACTATCTGACTGGCTTGTTTCTTGTAGAGGTTTTCTATGGTCTCGGAGAGAACAGCAGCGTCAGCGTTCGCCAGGTGAGTCAGCGTTTTATAGCCAGCGTTATACAGCTGCTTCGCTCTGGACTGGAGGGAAAAAAACAACTGCAGTAAACAAACTATATTATAAGTTATATATATGTACACAAGTTTCACTGAGGACGTTCCAGGAGATTCACAACCAACGAGAACCCTTAGATTTCAGCAGAGTGTACATTCAGACTGGTGCTGTGTCTGCAGGGGAGGTGGGCAGATCTTAACCTCACCTGCTCTGGTCAGTGATTTTAATCTGTATGTGGGTCATACGGGCTCTTATCTCTGAACCTCCACACTGACCTCCATGACTCCAGCCACCTCCATCAGAGGGATGAGTTCAGCCTTCACACAGTAGCTCAACCTTTGCGTCAGCTCCGTCAGCAGAGCTTTGAACGGCCAAAACTCCTCCAGCTCCTGATCACACACAGATTAGTAGACCTGAGATCGGTCTCACAGTGATTCGTGCAGATGCACAGTGGAGAGCAGTTTATATCAGATCTCAGTGGTGGTTGATACCTCGGTGAAGTGCAGCACACAGGAGCAGAAGGCAGAGGAGGAGCTGAGCAGAGTCTGAATGAAGCCTCGGCTCAGCTGGAACTTGTCGGCCACGCTCCACAGGTTGGTTTCCTTCAGTAAAGAGAACAGCACCAGAGCCAGGTACATCCTCATCACCACCTCCATGTTCACGCTCTGAAACCCAACAAGACACCACGTAGTAGTAATAGTAGAAATTAGTAATTAAGAGCATAAAAGTTAGAATGCTTTAAAGGACTCCTCCACAGATTTATCATTTCACTCCTCTAACAGTGTCTACTATTTTTTGTACACAAACGATTAATTTGGGAGCATGCATCATCTAAATGTACACCTCTGATACTTTGTAAACTGAGCTTCATATCTTTCTTAAAATGCAGTGTAAAAATGTTTTTCCACCAGCGCTCATGTTTCTCCTTCTAATGTTTGTCTTTTCGTGATTCGCTGAGGAAATATTCCAGCGTGAGAAGAAACATGTTCCACCAGACTTCCTCCTCTTGTAGATGTTCAGGTTCCCTCAACAGCTGAGGTGGAGGTTAGAGTTAAACCTGTGGGTTAGTCTCCACTCTGTAGTTTCTTACCTTTTTCACCGTCTGTCCGGCAGCTTTTCGAGCAACAAAGCTCTCAGGCACTCCGACGGCTGCAGACATCTTCTGCTCTGCAGCTGACAGCAGGGTGAACTGCAACACGACAGCAACACGAAGCGGTTTACAGCGAGCTGTGAAAACGTGACTTTATAATGTCTAACTATGTCTCTGTACCTGTCTGAGGTACATCATCCAGTCGGGCTTGCACTGTGAAATCATGTTGTACGGTGTGACCAGGTAGACCAGGTGGAGGCAACTGTTGAGCAGCAGACCCTCCAGCCCTTTAGAGAGGTCTTTGTACAGCAGGTTACTGTAGGTCAGATCCACTGAGCCTGAGGAGGACAGGTGGACACACACAGCTGCACTCAAACATCTACTGATCATATAAAACTAATTCACACTGACAACAGACAAAAAATAATTATTTTAAAAGAGTCTGCAGCCATGCTAGCAGTTACAGACATGAGAGTGATTCACCTTTATACGTAGCTCTTCCCAGCTTGGTGACCTGCAGAGTTTGACCGTGAGAGTCTGCGGTCACAGTGATGAGGTCTTTGTCCTTCAGGAGCTCCACACTCTGCTGCACCACCTCCCACAGACTCTTCCCCACACACAGCTGCCTCTGCTGGACGTACAGCAGCGTGCCACGCAGGAACTCTCTCATCTGATCCACTGAGGTGGTGATCTGCAGCAAACACAGCACTGACTCACACAGCTCTAAAGACCAGGACGTCTACGTCAGGGTCATGTGCTCAGGTTTGGACATGAGAAATAAACAACAGAGAGATTTACATTCAATCCAATGAGTGACAGGACGAGGCTCAGCATGCCCTTTCCATCACCGTGCATCAGGTTGCTGTAACAGTTTTCCATCGGGGAACACACCAGTGTTTTAACCTGAAGCAAACACAACAGGTCAGTACAGAAACATGTAGTATATAAAGTATAAAATCCTCTACAGAGCTGTGAAGTGTAAGGAGCCGCTGGTTCAGGAAGTTTTTCAAATATTTCTTTTAATGCTCTCCAGAGCTGAAACGATTGGTCGATTAATTAATTAGTCGATCATCATTTTTTAAGCAAGAATGCCAAAAATCCTCTGGTTTCTGGTTGCAGCTATTTCCTGGTTTTCTTGAGACTTCTGGGACAGTAAAGTGAATCTTTTCAGGTTTTGGACTGTTGGTCGGACAAAACAAGACATCTGAAGTAGTCTCCTCTGGGTTTAGGAGATTGTAATGGACATTTTTCACTATTTTATAGACAAAACAAATAACCGATCAATCAGCCCGAATATCCTTCATGTTCTTCAACACAGAAACTCAGGACTCTCCTGGATCATTTAACCAGACTGCAGGTTCATGTTCTGACCAACAGTTTGAATTATTTACACTTTGTTTCTGAGAATTCAGGTTTTTCTGTCAGTTTGACCCGGTCACACAGTGCTGTGAGTACACTCACCATATTTCTCTCCTTGTCCTGCAGGATGAGGATGCTCTCTCCCACAGCGTCGATCCCCGCTCGCCCGGCCCGTCCCACCATCTGCTTGTACTGGCTCCTCTTCAGGAAGTCGGTGGCCACGTACGGTGAGCGCAGAATCACTCTGATGGGAGGACATCAGGATCAAACCCCAAAATAGACTCAATTTATCATCTTATGAGATAAACAACACGAGACACTCAGCATCAGACTGACTTAGTGGCAACTGTTACAGTGTTTTAGATTTGAAATGGATATATGTTATTTTGTAGTAAATAGCTACTCACTTGCAGTAACACCAGTATGATCCTTTAATGGATCAGTCTGCTGATATTCTACATTTTTCTTCTGCTGCCCCAAATACTCACTAGAGCACCAAATGTGGATTCATTCACTGCTGAAAATAGTCCCAAACAAATGCTCTATTTCCTCCTGCTGTTTGATAAAAACTACAGTGAGCAGCTGTGGGAAATTACCGACTAGGCACAGAGCAAAAAGGTTGGGAACCACTAACCCTGTATATGTAGTCAAACCATCAGTGAAAAGATTATTTCTATTATTATTATTATTATTATTATTAAAGCTGTGAACTCTGTCCCAGCTCAGTTAATGTGGGTTGGATGTAGTTTATGGGATTATTTTATTAGAAACTAACTGTTTATAGTATAGGATAAGTTTTCCCTGCCCTAACAGTGAGACCTGTTTCACAAACCCATACTCTTCAGAGTATCAGTGACTAACCTGCGGGCAGGTAGGTTGATCCCTGCTGCCAGGGTGGAGGTGCAGGTGAGGAGACAGAGGACCCCGTTGGAGTAGGCCTCCTCCACCAGTTTCCTCTCCTCGGAGGTCAGCCCGCTGTGGTGATAGGCCAAACCATATGGCACCGTCTTCCTGAGCACCGGACACACCGAGCCGTTCCCGCTGTCCCTCAGCTCTCTGAGGAGGACGGCCTTCTCTGCCTCCCTGAGCCGGAGGAACTCCCTGAAACAGTCAAGAGAGCAACACTGACTCAGTCCGAGGTGTGGGCAGCAGAGCAGGAGGCGTCCGCCGGCTGCTTCACTTACTCTTTCAGATATTTGCAGATCATCGCTGCAACGTTCTCACAGTTCTTCTTGGTGGGGCAGAACACCAGACAGGAATGTGTTGGAATGACTTCAGTCACCAGAGCAATGATGTGATCCGGGTCGATCTTCTGCATCGCGCTCGAGTACTGAGGGACGTTACAAAGACCAGACGTATTGTCAGGAACGTTAGGAACTTTGTTTACCTGTAGCACATTCTGTCGTGCTTTAAAATATAAACTCAATATTCTCAGTGTTGTTCCTTATGAAGAGGCTCACTCTGTCTCTCTGTGAGGACATACAGAGGTACACAACCTTTGAGTCTATCATCAGTATGAAGTCACAGGTAAAAGGACACACCTGGCTGGTCACCTGCTGTGAAGTGATGATGACGTTTCTGTAGGTCAGATTCCTATCAGAGCAGGAGTGATGTGACAGGAGCAGTAAACAGACTGAATAAAGTATTTTGTTATTTAGATTTATTTTAAATGATTGTAGGGGTGAACTTGTGATGTGATGCACTGTGTTGAAAAATAAAAGGCTGTTTGTCTTTTTGCTGTCTCGACTGAGGAGTTTTGGTTGTGATTTTGATGATCGTATGAAGAGTTTTGAGAACACGACACCTTTTGGAGTTTTGCAAACTGGAACACAGTTTTGGTGTTTGTCACACCTTTTCTGGGAAACTGTCCCTTTTCTTTCTAAAATGTGTCAAAACAACTGAGAGAAACTGTAATAAGATGCTTCCTTTAAGCTTCACGACGACCTCCCACACCTCCCACACCACTCTTTTCTCTTTGTAAAGCCCCTTTCACACATGCAGTCTGTCCCTGAAATGTTCAGGAACACTTCCTGCACGGGGTCATGTGTGAATGGGAGCAGGGATCCATATTCAGGGAAATCTGTGGCGCTGATTTCAAGTGTTGCGTTACCGCCACCTGCTGGACAGTCTCTTGCCCCGTCTGTTCCAGCGTTGCCATGGCATGTGTGAAAAGGCACGAGATGGAAATGCTCCTGAATGTAGCTGCATGTGTGAATAGTGAAAATCCCCAGCGCTGCTGCTACAGGTTATCCCAGTAACTGTGTGTGAAAGAGGCTTTATTATATTTGACTGACGGTGAACCTGAACACTACAAAATGTTGTTATTATTCAAACAAACAGTTTGTGAATATTGTACTCACCTTAAAGTTGAGAAGACGTGAGAAACTAAAGCATTCCTCTTCCTTTGGGTTCACTTCATAGATCGTGTCCTTCAGTTTAACATACTCCTTCAGCTGGACCTGAACAGAGAACAGTCACAGTGGCAAGCCGATACATCAAGTGACCAGCTGCAGTATATAGTATAGTAATGAAGGAACATGTCGCCCAGTGCAAAAGCGTGGCTCACTGATGTGTTTTTGGATAACAATGGAGCTCTATGGCTCAGAGGAAGAAGACATGGTTTGACTCTGCACATGGGATTTGTTGACAAGAAACATATAGAATATTACCAGACTTCTTTGACAAACAGCTGTCAGTACATTTAACAGTTTAAAACCACTTACGGGTCTGAAGTCGTTGGTGTAATTTTCAGCCCTCAGAAACGTCTGCAGGTCTTTGATGTTTCCCAGCGTGGCGCTCATTCCGATAATCTGAGTCGTTTCTGGGAACAGCAGAGGATCCTCAGTCAGACGGTTTTAAGGGTTTAAGGGTTAAGACGGCTGTGATTAAAGTGAGAACAGAACACTTACTGCTCATGTAGAGAACTTTGGACAGGGTCATTTCAATAACAGCCCCCCTGCTGCCATCACCCAGCATGTGAAGCTGCATACGGAAGACAAATGTTGACATTAAGCCTCCCACCTCTGCCATCACCGTCATATCTAAAATGCCTTTTATTCAAACTCCGGTGTGCTCGTACCTCATCGACCACCACCAGTCCGAGGTCATCTATCCTGCTGGTCTCGATCAGAGAGTTGACGAGGCTGTGGGCTTTCTCTATGGTAGCGATGTAAAGTGATCTGTTGTTTCTTCTCTTCACTGGAGGAAACTTGCCCTTACTGCCGGCGTACTCCTCCACCATGAAGTCCAGCTCCAGGCCAAAGCTCGCTAACCCACGTACCTGCAAAATAACCAAGCAGTGGTTTCTAGAGGTTCAAAATGAAGTGCTTTTAAGGTCAGGAAAGGTGTCCCACACGGCTCTATTCCTGGTCCTCTTCGATTCACTATAAACATAAATACATTAAAACACGTATTTAAACTTAAACAGGCTTTGGCCAAAGAGCGGACATAAGATTCATTGATTTTATTTCCCGCTAACTTTCTCTACGATCGCTTATTTTAAATGTCAGTATAGTTGATCTCACAGCAACGCCGCTGTAATCAACCTGGATTTTTGTTCGTTTTTCAGGAACATGTACAGCTCGGAAGTGACTGCTGGTTAAGGTAGTATTCATGAGATGTGATCAAATTTCACACTACTTCCAACTTCTGACAACAGAAACAGAAAAACATGTAAATGAGAACAACTATATCATGAATTCGGCTGCATTAAAACCCAGTATTAGTGCTTCTAAAACCGCTTTGTATCTGGATCATTAGACTGTTCTTGTGCACAGGTCTCTCCTGAAAAACAGATGTAATTTACGTACAAGTGCAATGACTGAGGCTGTTTTACTGTATGTGGCTTCGTAAGTACCTTCTCCTGCACCAGCGAAATGTACGGTAAGATGAACAGACAGTCTTTCTTCCTGCACAGCAGCTCTCGGAGGATGAGGATCTCTGCAACCAGAGTTTTCCCTCCGCTGGTGGGAAGAGAGTAGATCAGATTCTTCCTCTCCTGAACACAGTCCAGGTTCAGACACGTCTCCTGCCAATCTGAAGAAAGACATAAAAACTCTCGTTTTCTATTTCAAGTTACATTGGCTTAAAGGAACAGTTTGATATTCTCTTTTCAAGTCTGTACGCTGAATATGAAGCTACAGCCAGCAGCTGGTTAGCTTAGCTTAGCATAAAGACTGGAAACGGGGGGAAACAGCTAGCTAAGTTAGCATAAAGACTTGAAACAAGGGGAAACGTTATTTCCCCTTGTTTCCAGTCTTTATGCTAAGCTAAGATAACCGGCTGCTGGCTGTAGCTTCATATTCAGCGTACAGACATGAGACATAAGTGTTTTTCCCAAAATGTTGAACTATCCCTTTAAAAAAATATCTGGTTGCAAGTTAACAGAAAAATCAATTATTTTCATTATCAATTAATCTGCAGTTGAGCTCAAAGCAATTAGTCCATCAAACGAAAATTAAATTAAAACTGTTTTGATAATCAATTAATCATTTAAGTTATTTTTTTAAGCCAAAAATTCACTGATTCAACCTTCACAAATGTAAATATTTGCTGCTTTTATCAGTTTTGTATCTCAGTGAACTGAATCACCTTGGACTCTCTCATTTTTTGACATTTTATAGACCAATTGATTAATCAGTTAATGGGGGGAAAAAATAATCGCCTGCCGATTATTTTCATAATAAATTAGTCTAAAAAATGTCAGAAAAAAAGTGAAAAATGACCATAAAAATTCTTGTCTTATTTCTGCCGATTACATTTTTGATTAATTATTTAATCTATAAAATAATAAAAATCTCAGTTTCCCAGGGTCCAAGATGGCGTCTTCAAATGTCTTGTTTTGTCTGACCAACAGTCCAAAACCCAAAGATTTATTATCATGGAAAAGCTGGAACATGAACATTTGGGCCTTTAATGATTAAGTGCTTATCAAAACTGTTCTGTTGATCTTCTGATCACAAATCAGTGCATCACCATATAAACTCTTGATTCCTCTCAGTTTGTACATCAGGTCCTTCACTTTGGTGGGGAGTCCAAAGAACGGCCCGAGGTCAGTGGTCTCAGCAGATACAGCTTCCATGGCCCGCATGGCAACGCTGATCTCCTCAGAAACCACGGCTTCTTTTAACATGACGCTCCGTGAAACGCTGGAGGGAGCTGCTGCGTTACAGAGCATCGTCCTCTTCAGCTGATCCGTCACGCTCCTCCTCGCCTTCGTCTGTTTCCTGGTTTTATCCTCCATGTTTGTTTCTTTTCTAAAAGGAGTGGAGGTTTTATTATCTCCGTCCTGCAGTCTGCTCTTCTTTGCATTCTCATGAACCTGTTCTTGAAACTGATGCTGGCTGGGCGGTAAGTCCTCAAAGGGTTCGTCTCCGAGGCCGTCCAAGATGGAGTCGGTGAGAATGTCTTCACAGGACGGTTTCCAGACGTCGTATTTCGATGGCAGCAGAGTGGCGAAGTCCGGCTGATCCACAGCTGAAGGCTGGAGGTCTCGTTGCCGCTCGTTTTGTTCTGCATCGTCCAGCTTTGCCAAGAGAGAGCTGTCCTCCAGGATGCTGTCATAGTCCCCAAATAAATCCTCGCTGTCACTGCAGTACTGTTAACAAAACACATGACTGTTAGGGCTGAAATGATTAGGTGATTAATCAATTAGTCGATTGAGAGGAAAATGATATAACAGCAGAGTTACTTCAACAAAAGGACAGAAACGTTGTAGCAGTTTTCAGTTTTCCTTTTAAACCATCACCAGGTGCAGTTTGGTGTCAGGAAACTACAGCTGGTCAATTTCTGTTCTGACATCTGATTGGTCAGTTGAATCAATTAGGCAGATGATGTCACAGAGTACACTGTACACTGTCAGAAAATAGTGAAAATCAGTTTTCCACAGCCCAAGCTGACATATTTACATGTCTTTAAACTGACCAACAGCCCCAAAATCCAAAATATTCAGTTTAATATCATAGAAGACAAATAAAACCAGCAAATATTCACATTTAAGAGGCTGGAACCAGAGGGCTTTGGACATTTTTGCTTTAAAAAAAAAAAGTCGATTAATCGATTATCCAAGCAGATTATTTTTCTGTCACTTGACTAATCGTTTTATCAGCTCTATTACAGATCAATACTTGGACAGTAACATACCTCAGCTTGTCTTTCAGCCATGATGCTGCTGAGCCTTCGGGTTTTGGGACATTGCTGTAAACAGGTACCTCCTCCTCCTCCTCTCTTCTGGGCAGGTGTCAGGTGAGTCTTCAGGCTGTCCCTCGACCTCTTCCTCGAGGAAACTCTTTTAACTTTGATTTCTTGCTTCCCAGCATTCATTACAGTCCAGGTTCCGCTGTCCCTCCAACCGCCTGATGCTGCATGTCAAACAGGGTCAGCTAGTAAACAAACTGCAGCTAATAAAAAACCTAACGGACAGACAACTGTACACAGCTACAGAGCTACAGACAGCGCTACCAGTTCATACTTCAGTACCCATGTTGGTTAAGCCATTAACAGCATCGTTAAACTAGTTAACGTTAAAATAAAAACGTTACCTAGTAAAGTAGAGTTAGTGAACCTAGCTTAACGTCACTCCTGGCAGTTGGACTCCCTAATCTGTTCCCTCAACGAGCTAATTAGTCACCACAAACACTACAAATTAATCACAAACGTTGTAAAAATGTATAAAAGTCTGTCGCCAAAATAATTAAACACAAGCAGCTCCTGTTACTCGCATGTTTGTTACGCTTGAAGGCTTTAACAGCTCGGCGAGCGTCACGTTTAAAAATTGTCAAGAGCATCGTCAGAGCAAGAGGGAAACCGGCAATCATTTCCGTCTTCGGTTTACCGCTTAACTGGCCAGCAGAGCTAACTGTTTCAATTCAGATTGTTTCCTTACTTTTACTAGTTTAGCTACAGTAAACTTCTGGAAAGTTACCCAAAATAAGCCGATAATGACAAGATAACACATTTTGCTTAATCGGCGCCATTTTCTGCCAATTTAAAGTTTATCTTACTTGTACTGCGTTACAAAAGTGTTTAGCATGTTACTGTGGGTTAAAAATGATGAAATTTTATACAGAGTCTGGTGAATAGTCACATACGTTACTGCACAGACATATATACGTATATATATGTCTATATACTGTATGTCTATGCGTTACTGGATGGGACGAATTCGACGTTGCAAACATAATTAGTATAATTACTTTGTTAATATAAGTTGGAAATGGCTTTTACCTAATATATTTTGTATTTCTAACAAAGTCAAAGAAGTTAATTTCAAAATGTAACAAAATCTATCCAGTGATTTCTATAATCTCCAGATATGTGGATGCTGATAACTCTTGTTCTTTTTGTGGACCTGCTGATGAAATATCTATCCGTTTATTCTTTCAGTGTAAAATAACAAAAAGATTTTGGTCTGATTTAAATTCTCATGTTTTAGTTTTTGTATTAGTATTACTATTTCTCATTATTGATTTTTTAAATATTTATATAGGCCTATTATTATTTGTTGTTATCAGCTCTCCTGTATTGTGTTGTGTACTTGTTTGTACGTGACGTAATATGTAAAGAAAATGTTGAATAAAACTGAAAATTAATAAATAAATAAGTAGCAAGATGCGCTAATAACGCTACTTCTTCACGTTTTCCGGAGTGTTTTCTATCTTGTCTCGTTATATCTTTGAAGAGGGTAACATTTAATCTTTTCCGACAAAACATTAAATCTCAACCATTAAATTGCATTCATGTCAGAAACTTAAAATCTACGAGTACAAAAAATCGCATTTTCGTTTAATATTTCCAAATTAAGCTATATTTACGTGTAATTTACCTCCAATTAACAAGCGATAACTTTAGAAGTGGTAGGAACTAACAATTCGGAACCCCAGTGCAGCACCAGAGTTCCTTGACGACAACTTCCGGTCCTGTGTCAGGTCAAAATGCACGCTGTGAGAGGGTTACAGAGGCTTAAGCCTGTTTTATCACTACACGGAAACACAAGTAAGGCTGCAGAAATGCTTTAGTGTCTGTGTGAATGTGTCACAGAGTTTATTACGTGTAATAAAATATCGCTACTTGTTTTAAATATACGTTGGATTCCACTAAGCTACAGATAATGTTGCTAATGCTAACGTTAGCCAGAGAGCGAATGAGCTGTTATGAAAATGTGATCTGCTCCTGCAGGTTTAAGGAGTCTCACGGCCACTTCAAATGTGGTCCAACAAAAAGATGACATGGTAAGTATTGCATCCTATGAGTAAATCTATTGATGACAGTAATATATCAGTAATAGGTGTTAAGCTAATCATCTTACGTTAATGTTATTTAATCTTCATCTTTCAGCTTGTTAAGTTGGAGAACCCGTTCAAAGAACCACAGAAAGGATGCATCCTCTGCAGGGTCCCAGTGGACTACAAGAATATCCAGGTGAGTGAGGCACCTGGGGCTCTTATACTGATGTTACACTGTGTGTCATTGACAATAAGGAGTCTGAGGGTATATTTAGTGAAAGGTACATTAAACCTTGTTCAGGCTTTCCAGTCAGTTGTGTTGAATTTGGGTCCAAAAGCTGGATGCTCCATGTGTTCAGGAAGGACACACAGCAGGAAACTGAGAACACTGATGTAGATACACCTGTCCACACCTTGTCAATGAGCACGTTCACATGCACACAAGAACCAGGTTACTGAGAGAAATCCAGTTACGCACGCAAGTAAGCAAGCAACTTGTTCAGGTGAGATTTAAGGGTTTTTTGAGACCATGGCCTTATTGCCTTTTTACTGGGTAATTAACTAATGACCTTTATGTTCTTGTGTAACTGTTCAGAGAGCAGCGAGTGTGCCAGAAATAATGTCAGGATAAAAAATAATATGCACGAGCTTCATTGGGAGAAATAAAATAAAATAATACTACAGTAATAAAAGATTAGTTACAACCTCCTCGACTACAGACGGGTTTTGTATCTCTTCAAAGTTCCCCCCAGAGTCAGAACACAACCTTTCCTGCTGTCAGACGCCTGAAATGAAGCTTCAAACATCATGCTGTATAAAACACGTAACATCACCAAGTGTACTCACTCCCATCTGTCTTCTGTACAGCTGCTGTCTCAGTTCATCTCGCCTCACACAGGCAGAATTTATGGTCGGCACATCACAGGTGAGCAGCTGAAGGTGAAACTGCATCAGAATCTTTTCCTGTTTGCACCGTCAGCAGTTTGCAGACTGATTCATGTCGTCTCTGTTGTGTTTTACAGGCTTATGTGGAAGAAAACAACGGGAAGTCTCAAAAGCTATAAAGAAAGCTCACTCAATGGGTATGTTTTCTTTAAAATTATGTTTCACCCAAAGTATGTCATTTTAATATCACTCACTCACCTCTACAGGCACAGTGGCTGTAAAACAAGTGACCACGGCAGAAAAAAGGAGCAGAATGCACCTAGTTCAAGCCAAAATGTGTTTAAATGGCACATTTAGTGACGTTGATGATGCAGTAGCTGTTTGTTAAACGCTGAAGTCAGTGATGGACTGTAAAGACAGGGTTCGAGAAGTTTCTGTGGACGCTTTGATGTTTTTTCTCCTTTAAAACTTGTCACTGTTGCTGTCATGAATCCAAGCAGACCGCAACTTCTACAAAATGTTTTAGATCCACATCCGAAGCAATAATCTAGGGCTGCCTGCACCCAAAGCTTACTTTCCAATTATTTTTTTTAGTCTATAAAATATCAGAGAACATTGAAAAATATCAAGGTGATGTCTTCAGATGTGTTGTTTTGTCCGAGCAACAGTTCAAAAACCAAAGACGTTCATTTCTTCTTCATCAAAGACAAGAAAACAGCAAATTCTCACATTTGACGCCCTGGAACCATCAAAGTTTTAGCAATTTCTTTGAGTCATTTGATCGACTAATCAACACAACTTTCTCCATCCAGGTTTCATGTCGGTGACCCACAAGCATCCAGAGTTCATGAGGGATCCCAATATCTGTGGTACCAGACATCTGGATTAGTGGATCAGTGTGTGTGTGTGTTGTCTCCTGTGATGAATCTGTAATGTGTTTATTAAAGTCTCTTCTGAGCTGTGTCTGCTGGATCTCTGTCATCACTGCACGGTCCAAATACATGAAGCACATTTTGTCCAGCAGCTGCATGACCATACAGGTACCAGCACCATTCTTCATCTAGCGCCACCATCAGGTCAACATGTTAACGTGTCCAACACTTTGGTTTATGAACAAATACCTTCAGAACTCATGACATTCCCATCAGCCTCAGCTGCACTCTGTGTTTACTGCTAATTAGCTAATGTCAGCATGCTAACACACTAAACTAACATGACAAACTAAGCATGGCTGGAGACTGTTGGCTTGTTTACACACAATTAAACTGTGTTTCTATTTATTAAATAAAAGACTGCAAAGTAATTTTGATCAAAAAAAACATCTTTAAACAATTCTCAAAATATGTCAGATAACTGTACACATGGTTAACTTGTTTTGTGACAACTGTTTATCATCATAACTGTATTTACTCAAACTGCATTTAGTGACATTAAAATCAGCTTAATGTGAACGAGATAACAAGAACGGATTAAAAACCAGATGCAGTCTTGGTTCCACGAATACAAAGCAGACACCTTCACATCAACGTGCTTTTCCTGCGTTTCCTCTCCGCTCCCGGCAGCATTTCCTTCAGCCTTTTCCGAGAGTTTGTCCTGCCGGGACGCAGCAGGGAGAGTGTTTCCTGAGCGTCTGTTGTGTTGGAGACGTCTTCATCCTGCTCGGTGCTGCAGCAGGCGTCACGAACAGGAAAACCCTCGAGGGTTAAAGTCTGAGAGTGGAAGAGAGGAGAGCAGGCCAGCAGAGCTCTGACGGCCTGCTGCAGCAGCAGGTTGTTCTTCTGCTCAGGTGGATCATCGACTGCAGCTGCTGACAGACAGAAAACAGTCCTGAACCTGACGGAAGGTTCTGTTGTTCTAATGAAGCCCATGAAAACATTCTGCACATCAGATCACTTAGTGAACACCTGCATCGTTGCTCCACGCTTGGTCAGAATCAGACCAAAGGTGTTGCACTTACAGCCTGTTTAACTTGAATGATAGCAGAGTTATTGGGTCGATCGGAGCACTTTGACCTTGGTGCATGTGTTACAGGGAGAGGTCTACGGTGTGTTTAGCTCGGGGGTCAGTCTGCTTCCTACCTACTACCTACATACAGTGATTGGCTGTGGTTGGATGACACTTTGTACAAACCTCCGCCTTTAGCTTAGCACAAAGACTGAAAGCAGGGGTAAACTGCTAGCCTAGCTCCATCTCCAAAGCTAGCTCACCTGTTTGTAGCTTGTGAGCAAGCAAACTAGTTGCCAAGACAACCTGAGTCACCACACTGCGGGTGGACCACAATGGGACCTGATTTTGGAAAGAATATGTATGGTAGTTAACGGTGAGAGACCGGTTTGAACTGTGTCATGACTTACACACGTGATGTTTGTTAATTTAAAAGATCATTCTGCAAGTCAATAAAACTGCTGAAGTATAAGACAAAACTCAAATTCATGCCACAATTCAAATGGGATCAAAAAATGATTTGTCTCTCGCCGTTGACTCCCGTACACATAAAAAAAAAAAAATCAGGTCCCATGGTGGTCCACCAGAAGAGGAGGGACTTTGTCTTTCTATTAGAAAAATGAAAAATTTTTCAAAACAGTTTCTATCTGTAAATGGTATCAGCTCTACTGGTTTCTGAGACTCAATCTAGATCCCGATTTGGTTCCAGAACTACAGTACGTGTCACTGGATCAATACCATCTGGTTCTGTTGGCCTCCATCACAGTTTATTTAATGACTGTATTGAGTGAAAGTCGGACACATAAAGACAACGGCGAACCTTTTCCTGCTCCGCTCTGCTTCTTCTCCCTCTGTCTCCTCCTGAGAGCTGAAACTTCGGCCTGCAGAGCTTCAACCAGACGCTCGCTCTCCTCCAGGCTGCTGCACGCTTTCTGTCCGACAGGAAACACAAAGAGTGTGAGTGTGTGAAGCAGCAGGAAGTTAAAACACACCCTCCTGCAGGTTCCCTCCGCTGCTCACCTGCAGCTCCGACTGCAGAGACTCGTTCATCCTGTTCACTTCGTTGACTTCTCTCAGCACCCCGTTGGAGGAGAAGAATTTAGACCTGGAGCAACACAAGAAGTAAAGCTTCAGGTTTCAGCGAGCAGAGACGCAGATCTGATGTGACCTCGTCTTCTCTGCGTGCAGGATCGTACCCGTGCCTCTTCATGGTGACGTTGTAACCCACTGCAGAGCACGAAGCAGACACCTTCCAGTATCCCAGCTGCTCCAGCAGACCCAGGTTGGTGACCAACACGGGAATGTTCATGAACCGCCTGCACAGGACAGGAAATACACTTTACCATCATCAGAGAACACTCAAATAGTGACTTCTGCTGTGTGTTAAAGCATAAATAACAAGAGCTTTTAAACAGAGGTGGTGGAAGAAGTACTCAGATCGTTTACTTAAGTAGAAATACTCTAGTAAAAGTCCTGCATTCAGATTTTTACTTCAGTAAAAGTACAAAAGTATTAGGATCAAAATATACTGAAAGTACCAAAAGTAAAAGTACTCATTATGCAGAATCATATATATTATATTATTGTAAAGGTTGGGCTAATTTAATGACTTTATATTCTGCTGGGTAGCTTGTGCGGCTGAACACATGACGAGAACAGGTGTGTCAATGTGAACACCTGAGGGCAGCTTCGGTCACCTGTTGCTGCGGGAGATGAAGGCAGCGTACTCCATCCTGTGGGTGGAACCTGCAGCTGTTAACTTGCTGGGCGTCAGCAGCACAAAGATCATGTGAGGGTTGGACAGAGAAGTCTTCAGCTTCTCGTGAACCAGCTTCTCTCGGAACGTCATCTGTTGGTCGCTGTTCCGGCGCTGTCGGTACCAACCAATCACGCTCTCCTCCAGGTGTTACACACAAAGTCAGTGCTGCATTTCAAATCCACACTTCAATCCTTCAAACGTTTGTCAGGTGGATGTTTCTGACTTACCTGCTTATTGTCTGCCAGGAGTTTCTTCAGAGCGTCCACCTCCACCTCTCCTACACTGTTGTAGAAGCTACAAACACAGAGAGCAAACATCTGTGCTATTAACAGCTGCTGACACTTGTAGAAAATGGGATTTGTAGCCAGACAAGATCAGAGCTGTGTCTCAAATTGTGTTCTTCCACTTCCTACTTTAAGTGCATAAGTGCGTTCACACTGACAAGTATGGCAAAATGCAGTGCAGTTTTAATAAAACCGAATTGGAGTCAGGTGAGCAAATGAGCCGGCAGATATTTTGGCGGGCGACAATGCTCCGCCCGGCTGCAAAGAAGTTTCTGGTAAGTTCACAACGGCCGTGTTTGATTTGAGACACACTACCCTGTCAGGATTCACGCGCTACGCAAGTGAGTACATAAGCGGTGTCTTAATTCAGGGGCAGCATCCTTCTAAGGACGTGGTCTACAAAGATGCGGCCTTCATAGACCGCGAAGGCCGAACCGAGCGTTGTTGGATCCTCCAAATTCAGGAAAAGAAGGCTGCATTTCTCGGCTGCACTTGGAGGAGCCTTCGAAACTGGAACGGCCTTGTCACGCCGCTGTGATGCAGCCTTCGAAGGATGCGACCCCTGAATTGAGACACAGATGTAGTGTACACAGTGTGCTACATGGAAGTGTACTAACAGAAGTATCCGAATTGAGACACAGCACAGGCCTGAGATCAGATATTATCTCCTGTCCAGTACTCACTCGTTCAGTTTGTGGCAGGTGATGTGCTTCTGGACATCTGTTGAAGACATACACACGTGTTATCATGTGGCAGCGAGGATGAAACTCTGCACGTGAACGACACGAACTCACTGTATATTTCCTCGATGTGGATGTGATCCGCCTGAGAGTCACTGATGGTGATCTGCTCCTCTAATTTGCTGTCTCCGAGGATGAGACCTTCCTGCAAAGTGACCAGACACAACTTTTAAACTCCTGCTGTGTGATCACATGTTGGATATTAACATTAAAGAGTGTTTGTGACGTGCTCACTGTTACTGTGTGGTATATTATTCAACATGATAGAAAGTAGCACCCTTAAGGAGGCAATTCAAAGTGCTGCACACAACACATAAAAAACATTAAAACAAGATATAAAAGAAACAAAAGGGGATTAAAAAACACAGAAATAGGATTTAAAAAGATAAAAATAAGCTAACATTGAATAGATTAGATTATCAGCAACTATTTTGACAATCAAATTGTTTCTGTGACTTTTCAGGTAAAAATAGTTTAACATATATTCACAAATATTCTCTGATTCCAGCTTCTCATATGAGAAGATTTGCTGCTTTTCTTTGTCAAACATTATTGTAAACTGGATATTTTTGAGTTTTTGGACTTTTGATGGAAGAAAACAAGACATTTAAAGATATCACCATTTTAGGAATAGCCCCACAATTAATTTAATAAAAGGCAAACAGAAAAGTTTTAAACCTCAGTGTTAAAGAGCTTTGAGCTGGAGCAAACTTTACTAGTTTTGTTCCAGATATGTGGTGTATCTGGGGACAGGAAGTGGACTTGTCCCAGACCACCTGAGAGGTCTGGATAGTTCATAACAGAGCAGCTGATCAGAAATGTATTCAGTGCTTTATTAACCAACAGTAATATTTTTAAATCAATTCTTTGACACAGGAAGAATCAGCTGCAGCTGTCTGACCCACTTCTTGCAGAGACTAACTGATAAAGAAAATAATAATCAGCTGCAGCCCTAATCATTTAAAAAATGTAAAGATGGTGGTGCGGGGTGGGTTGGGGGGGACTCATGACCTCAATATTTCTAAAATCCGGACTCCGGCCCTGTGTAATACATTAAAAATGTTGTATTTGTCTGATATGTTGGAACAACTGTTGATGTAAAGTAAACAGACACCATCATATTCCATTACCACTCAGTGATGGGCGGTAACTGGGCACCAGTTATTTATGCTAAATATTTGACTCATGTAAGAATCGCTTGTCGAATTATACATTTACCGAATTTACCAGCAGACCCGTATGACTTTTAAAATGTATTTAGTCACATTTCACAAGGTATGTATATTTATCCATAATCGGTGTCACGTTAAATTTTAAGATTTTTGAACGGAGGCTGGTGTGTCGGGACTGTTAACTCTTAGCTTGGTTAAAAAAGTTGCAGAAATAGCGTTGTGGGAGGTTTAGCTTCACTTAAACGACAAACACTTCTCAAATGCTCCAAACCCCAGGCTGAAACCGTAACAATTAAACTATTAAACAAGAACTAATCAACTTAAAAGTTTGTTAATAACGTTGGGGCACTTCTGTTCTGTTTGCTAGCTTTCCTCCTCAATCTGAAACATTTTAAACTAACCGCCCAGCGGGGTCCATTGTAAACACATCGATTTTAATGAGATAGGAATGTATTTCTCACCACGTCTGAGTCACTGTTAACATGCTGGAACATTAGAGAAGCTAAAACAATTCCAGATATACGGACAGTCGGCTCCGCCATGCTGCTTGTTGACTACAAAGATGGATCCGATCAGAAGCGTGACTGAAGCGCAACATAACCGCAGTAAAATTCTGCGTTTTTCCAGCGCAGTCCGCCATTAGAAAGCTACCGGAGGGGCGTGTTTTTTAAACAACCCACTTTACGTTTTTGAACGCAGGATACCGTGCAGGACATTTTACACGGCTGCGACTGTCTCAGCGACTCTCAGGTATTTATTTAAACAAGAATATATGTGTGTTGTTGTTTGTGTCTGTTACGTATGGAGGACTTTAGTTTATATAACACTGAACACTTGGACTAACGGTCTGGCTTCTCCTTATCGTTTAGTGGAAGTACATAACTCGTATTTACTTTACTTAAATACAATCAGTTATTATTCAGATCCTAAAAGTAGAAATACAAGCTTGTAGAGATACTCCATTACATGCATTCAAAGTCAAAGTAAAAGTACATACGTATTATGTGCATAATGTACTAAAAAGTAAAAGTACTCATTTCACAAAATGTCCCCTTTGAGAATGTCAAAGTATTATAATTATTTTATATAATATTTTATTATTGGATTATTATTGATGCATTAACATGTGAGCAGCATTTTGATGTTTTTAGCTGGTTGAGATATAGCTACTTTATATACTGTTTATAAAGATATAAAATACTGTAAAGATGTACATATATAAAGATGCAACATATTTTATTAGATAGTCGTGTGTTTTGTATGAAAAATCGAATAAAAAGTACAATATTTCCCTCTAAAATCTAGTAGAAGTATACTGTAAAGTAGCATAAAATGGAAAAACTCAAGTAAAGTACCTTAAAATAGTACTTCAGTATGGTACTTGACTAAATGTACTTAGTTACATTCTACCACTGAGTACAATTTAGAGGTACTTGTACTTTATTTGATTATTTTATGCAACTTTATACTTCTACTCCACCACATTTACACAGGGAAATATTGTACTGTAATATTGTAATAGAGGAAAAGTCAGAGGATCACCAAAGTCAGTAGGACTCATCCTCTGGAGACAATGAATGTGTGTACAAAACTTCATCCCAATCTGTCCAATAGTTGTTGAGATATTTCAGTCTGGACCAAAGCGGCAGCCGCTCTGTTAATTTGGCTGAAAAGTACATTGAGTCTGGTGTTCGTCCTGTTTGCAGACAATGACGTGACCTCAGCGTTGCAGAGTTGTGGCTGCCTCAGCTGTCAGAGATGGAGGACCTCTGGTGTGTGGCTGCAGGTGTTTTCCAGGTGTGGATGTTTGTGGTGGTGTTTCTCATCATGCTACCTGCCATGTTTGGCCTCTCTCTGGGGGTCACCGGGGTCTACATCCAGGTGCTGGTCAAAATCCTGGAGGTAACAGCGTCTTTTTTCAGATTTCTTTCTGTTGGAGTTTAGTTTTTTAGTTTGAGTCCTCATGGGAACTTGTGGTTGCGTTCTTCACTCCTTACTTAATATGTTTGAACAGTTATGAAATGTGCAGCAGCAGGCATCGTGTCAGAGGTCGTCTCAAAATAACTAAAACTAATCTTTGTAGTGGGCCACGTTACGGATCCAGAGGGGACAGCAGGAGCAGCCCAGTGTGCCTGTGCCTCTCCCCAACGGTAAGTCAGTTTAACTGTGAGCAGAAAACATAAAGCACATACAAATATATTAATCAAGGATCTTTAATTATCAGTGATTAACTCGCTTCACCGGACTCCTGTAAAGCTACAAGATGACTAAACTTTAAATACGTGAATTCACATGTGTCTGTGTAGGCCTGATTCAGACAATCAATAATCATCAATGAAAAAAAACAAATACTGATCTAATCTGAATCCTTTACTTAAATAAAAGTAGCAATACAAATACTGTAAAAAACTGTAATTTTACTTAAGTAAGGTTTTGAATGAAGATTCAAAACCTTACTTAAGTTTTTACAGTACAATAAGTACTATCAGCAAAATGTACTTAAAGTATCAAAAGTAAAAGTATTCATCATGCAGACTGATATATTATTATATATTACATTATCATTATTACTGATGTGTTAATGTGTGAGTAGTATTTTAGTTAAATCAATGAAAGTGAATCATATTTTAAAAGATGGTGAAATGTTTTGTGTGTAAAATCTGTAAAGTAACTGGAAACTACAGCTGTACAGTAAATGTAGTATAAAGTAGCATCAAATGGAAATACTCAAGTAAAGTACACGTACTGCAAAAGTGTACTTAAGTACAGTAGAGAGTAGAGAAAATGTGTGGAGTTATTTTGCGTTCACAGACCAAAACACAGATGATGGAGCGGCTTGTTTGTTCTGGAAATCTCAGCAGCTGTTGAGGAAACACGTCTGATCATTGATCAATGACGGGTGTGAAACCCTGCAAGAGTCATTAGTCAAGTTTCCAACCAATTGTAGCACAAATATTCACAGCTGGTGGAGCTAATCCTCCAGTCGCTGCCATTAAAGCACCACAGAAGAAGCAGAGGACACAACGAGATGACATCATCCAGTCAAAGCTCAAATGATGGAAAAGCATGTGGAGAACATGATGGAGATACGAGCTTTCTGTTAGTTTCATGTGTTGATGTGAGGAAGGTTACAGCCTCCTCATCGCTCCATACACATCTGATGTTTTCAGACCTTCACTTTGACTGACAGGCTTCATGGACGCCAGCATTTATTCATCAAGTCTGCTTCTGGTTTTATCCACAAACAACTTTAACACCTCAGACAGCAGGAAACACACATAAAAACAGGCGTATGGAGTCACACTTGTTGTCTCCCTCTGGAGATGCTTCCCCTTCTAGCTTGTGACTGTCATCAGTGTCATCGCTGTCCACCACAACATCAGCTGCATTACAAAAAAGCTGACAGTTTTAAAAAAAGGATCTAAATCGATGCAGCAGAACCAGAGATATCGTCAGCTTCTCATATGTGAGGATTTCATGATATCTCTGAATTTTGGACTGTTAGTCGAACAAATAAAGACATGTGAAGACATCACCTGGAGCTGTTGGGAATGATAACAGGCATGTTTCACTGTTTTCTGATGTTTTACAGACAAAACGATTAATCAAGAAAATAATCAGCAGATTAATTGACAGTGAAAATAAACGTTATTTGCAGCCCTGGTTTACACACCACTGCACATCTGCACTTACACAGGACATGTAGCAGAAACTGATTTGCAGCCCCTGTCTCTGGTTAGGCTTTTAAATTAAAGATTAAAACGACTAAAGGAACAAATATATGAACCAGGATCAGGAGATGTGAGGCATTACATGGGTCAGTCATGAGTAAACTGCTGCGTTGGGAAGCAGCAGCTGTATTTCCTCGTTTGTGCTCTCAGGACATTGTGCTGTGTGAGGGATTTGTTTCAGCTGCAGACAGAGATCATGTGACGCTCTGTGCGTGTGTGTGTGTGTGTGTGTATGGGGGCTCCCCATTGGTCAGTGATGTCGAGATGCAGCGTGGAACTGGCTCGTCTCAGGATGATGATGCAACAGCAGATTGCATAACTTCAGCCAAACAGCAGACTCGTGTCCACATGCAGTTCACTGTGAGACAGTGGGTCTGTGTGTCACATCTACTACACGTTAACAATTATTCATTCAAGCATTCAAGAGAACACAGCTGACGTAGCAGCACACATGTACAATCAACCTACAGTTAACATGCAGTATCATAGACAGATCTATAAACACATACCGCACCATAAGTACCACATAATATCCATTTAAGTACTATTATCGGTCCATGTGGACGGGTTTCCCCATTTGCAAACAATCAAGGATGTGTGCAGCAGGGTGTCTCAACTCATCGCCACAATGTCATGATAGCTTATATATGGACATTTTCAGTATTTAGAGCGTCTGTTTTTATTTTCTTGTGTTTAAAATACACAGAGGTGTCTTCTTGTGTTAGTTAATGAGTCACGTCTGATGTTGCACAACACAACGTACCAAGCTCTTGCAGAGGATTGCATGCAGAGTGTGTGCTGCTGTCCCTCTTGTTTCTTACATCCAGCTCTAGTCAAGTTAAACACTTGACACACCTCTGTGTGTACAGAGTGTGTGTGTACACAGAGGCGTGGATACAGACTGTAAATAAGAGGATGCTCATCGGAGGAGACACACCCAAACATTTATCACATAGATGTTTGTTTTAATGTGTTTGTGTTACATGTACCAGTAGCGGATTGCCGATATGGTTCAGTAACAGTAAATGTCAAAGATATGTTTGAGGTCATTTAGAAATGGAGTTTATTCACTTGTAACATGTCTACAGATAACACTGAGTTCTTTCAAGGGATTCTTATCACAAAAGTTTCTGTGTTTATGTTAAATAATGACTATCAGCTGATATGTCGCTATTTGTCACCGTTATTTTTTAAACTCTAAAATATCAATATAAGTTGAACTGAAACTGTAACTTCAATTAATCGATTAGTCAATCATCAGAAAATGTGTTAGCGACTAAATGACCTCAAACATATCTGATAAATATGCCAATACCAACGCATGTGCAACCAGCTAATATGGGCTGATGTGTTGGTCTCGTTGTAACCTGCAGTTTTGTGTCCCAGGGATCATTGAGCGAGCTGGGGGCACAATGGAGGAAGAGATGGAGCAGCTGCGGAGCTCTCGGTCGCTGGCGGGGGGGGAGTTTGCGCTGAGCGACGCCTTCTACTTCTCCAAGAAAGGTCTGGAGAGCATCGTGGACGACCAGGTGACCCAGCGCTTCTCCTCCGAGGAGCTGGCCTCCTGGAACCTCCTCACCCGAACCAACCAGAACTTCCGCTACATCAGCCTCCGTCTCACCGTCATCTGGGGCCTCGGCGTCTTCGTACGCTACTCCGTCCTCTTCCCTCTCAGGTCAGTCTGAGACTCAGCATCCTCGGCTTTCTAAAGAGGCACGCATCACAACAGTATCAAAGAATAAATCAGGTTTATTACAACTTGGGTCTTGTTTTCTGGATAGAATCACAGATACAAGCAGCCGAAATGAGTTTCCTCTGCAGGGTGGCTGGGCTCAATTGTCCTCTGACATTTCCTCACTGGGAGCATATGCCAAAAAAGCATTCGCGGCTTCCTCTCGCTGCCGTGTTTTGGGCCCATAGAGCATGCTCAGTAGAGTCCTTCTCCAGCCTGAGTGCATGCACGTTCAAGTCTTCTTCTGGCCAAGCTGGCTGACTTCCTGTTGACACATGAATAGGATAAAATAATTAAATCTGACGTCTCCTCTAATCTTTGCAAATGTCAATGGACTGAAAGGATCAAATTCTCAAAAATCACACTCCTGATGAGTTCCTGATGTTATTAGAGAAAACACACAGAGAATCTGGGGCTTTGGGGTGAGTGCTGTTTTATTATTACTGATAAAAAATGATGACAACACTACAAACATAAGACTTCAAGTTGTAATGAAGTTAGTCACAGAATGAGTTGTAATGTGAGTTAGTCACAGAAAAGACTTTTCAACATATCCACCCTCTTGTGTTCCTGCAGGATTATTTTGGCCATCATCGGCCTCTCGTGGCTCGTGATCGGAACGATTCTGGTCGGATTTCTGCCTGAGAGCAGGTACAGCAACGAGCCACAGCAACACAGCAAGAGCTTAAAAGAAATTGTTTAAAGCTTTGGCTCTAAACCTTGCATGTTTCCTGTGTGTGTATCAGTGCCAAGAACTGGCTAAGCGAGCTGGTCCATCTAACCTGCTACAGGATCTGTGCCAGAGGACTGTCAGCCACCATCCACTACCACAACAAGTCAGTTCCAGCTGCTGGTTGTACACTCTAATTCTCATTCTGTCATTTATTAGCTTTATTTCACACATCAGGAGCTGCCAGCAAACAATGGTGGAAAGTAACATTTACTCAAGTACAGAGGTACAATTTTAAGGTACTTGTACTTTACTTTTTACTCCACCACATGTATCTGACTGCTTAAGTTAATGGTTGCTTTTAGATTTTACATTAAAAACAAGTTTATAAATTACAGCACCCTGTTAAATATTAATCTAGTGTTTCCAAACTTTTTGACTTCTAACCTCTTATATAAAATCAGTGAGTAGGTTGTGTCTCCTCGTCATGTTTCAGATGCCCAAAAACTGAAAACAGATTGGTGTAACAGAACTTTGTCTTTCCTTATTTCCTCTCCCATTAATCATCTCACGACCCCTCAGATTTATCTAGTGACCCTTTAGAGAGGCCCGACCCTTAGGTTGGGAACCCATGGACTAAACAAGCTAACTGTATAAAGTAGTTAAAACTAGCTCCACCTCGAGCAGCTACAACAGTAAAATAATACACTTGAAGCTGATGATACTTGTGTACTTTTACTTAAGTATATTTTTGAATACAGTGTTGGTCTTGTTCCTACAGAGAAAATAAGCCTCAGAAAGGAGGAATCTGTGTTGCAAATCACACCACACCGATCGATGTTGTGATTCTGGCCAATGACGGCTGCTACGCCATGGTGAGTGTCAACAGCAGGCGGGTCAGCGTCTCTTATTCCAGGTGTTTAGATGTGGTGATGTCACCGCTCTGTGCGCCGTGTCGTCCACAGGTGGGTCAGATTCACGGCGGTCTGATGGGGGTCATTCAGAGGTCGATGGTGAGGTCGTGTCCTCATGTTTGGTTCGAGAGGTCGGAGATGAAAGACCGCCACGCTGTGACCAGCAGGTGAGACACGCAGAGAGTCAAAGAGGGGAAATCTAAGTAAACAGAACCACCTTTACTGCAGGTGTCTGTTAGAACGGGAAGGGACGACTCTGCAGGAAACACTAAGCAACAAGGCTTCATTCATTTGCATGCAGTTCTAAAATAGTGCTAAAATATTGTAAAAACCTATTCTGTGTTTCAGTGTTAAGCTCTTCACACATCAAGGATAAACAACACGAAATAGCATTTAACGCATGCGAGTATAGCTTATTATATAGCTTAGCATTAACTGAGTAGCCAGCGTTAGCAGAAAGACTGCTGTCCACAATAACTACTCAGCAGGGTAAAAACCATGGATGTATAAAGAGAACTGGATACAGCGTCAGAGGTGGGGCCCCGTTCATTCCTATTAAAGTTGCTCAGTGATGCATGAAGCCAAAAAAGATCGACTTCCCAGGTATAAAATTACCCGAATCTTTCACATAGGTTCCACATTGTACTGCCCATAGAGCAAGCACAATAGTGCTTCCAGTGACCTGGTTGTTTTCTTACTCCTGTACCTTTTATCGATGCTGGCGTGTTTTTCTGACAAACTCATGCGTCTACACTGCTGGAAACTTGCAACAAGAAGCAGTCATGGCGGAGAGGAAGGAACGGTCCAAAGCGTGGCTTCAGTTCACGAAGAGAGATGGTTGTAATGTCTGTAAAATGATCATTTCAGGTAAACGGTAAAGGGTGGAAACACCAGCAATATGCTGAAACATCTTTCTACACACGAGTGCCACTGCTTCCCAACTGAGCAGCACGTCCGTTACTGTTATAACAACATTACAGCCATGCAAGCAGGCTTAGCAGATTCTTTCAATCAATAAGGGAATCGATAAAGAATCGGACCGATAAGCAGACTCGATAATGACATTGGTATCTAAAATCTTATCAATTCCCATCCCTATTTAGAATTCGAGTCGACTGTATTCGATGATTCACTCTCAGCTGTCGTTTTGAAGATTAAACATCCGCTGCAGACGTGAGCTCGAGCGTTCTCGGGTCGGACCGAAGCTTTCTGACCATATTACAGAGAAAACACAGGGAGTCACCAGGCGACACGAAGGTCAAGAGGACTGAAGTATCATGAATGAGACTCAGTGGAGGATCGGAGTTCAGTGGTCCCTTCCCTATTCAGAAGCAGACAGCACAGACTGTCTGGAGTACCAGAGTTATAATGATGAGTGAAGTTCTCCTCCTGTAAGACTAATGACCATCTGCTCCTCTGTCTGCAGGCTGAGAGCTCACGTCGCAGCTAAGACCAAACTGCCCATCCTCATATTCCCTGAAGGTCAGAGTCTGCTGTGCTGTGGCTCGTGATGTGAGGATGATGATGGTGGTTTTGTGGTCGGATAACTTCTGTCTGTGTCTCTGCCTTTAACAGGAACCTGCATCAACAACACCTCAGTCATGATGTTTAAGAAGGGAAGCTTTGAAATAGGAGGGACAATATATCCGGTCGCCATCAAGGTAAAAGCAATGAATGAGATTATGATCAGTTCCACAATTAGATATTCAGGTAAACAAAGGTGCAGCACGCCATCGTCATGCATCCAGCGACTGGCTCATATTATCTAAGACCCGCCCCCCTTGAGGTTGGCAACCAATCAAAACAGTAGTGACAATAGTTAATTTTGATCTACCATCATAAAATCCAGCTGGCTTTCACACCACAGAGGAGCCACAGCAGAGTCTGATTGGACTGGAAGGCAGGTTGTTAAGTCCTGAACCAGAGTTTGATTGACAGCTTTCAACCTGAATCAAGCAGCCAAACACAGCAGAGTCTCACAGGTGAGTTGTGAAAGCACCTTTCAGAAAGTGCTTGTAAGTGAACTCCAGTTCTCTGTGCGTCCCAGTACGACCCTCGGTTTGGTGACGCTTTCTGGAACAGCGGCAAATACAACATGGTCAGTTACCTGCTGCGGATGATGACCAGCTGGGCCATCGTGGTCAACGTGTGGTACCTCCCTCCCATGACCCTACAGGTACACCTCCGCCTGGCTGAAACTCCTCCTTATCTGTCAGGAGGAGCAGACTTTCATTACACATAGAGCAAACTATAGTGTCTGAATTATCAGATACCTGGAGGTGATCGGCTGAATCAGCACTGTGTGAACTCGTTGGGCAACGGCGTGAATGTGACGGACGTTACGTTATGTAAAAGTCCCACGCTAAAGTGTGTCTCTGCAGAGGAAACATCCTGTCCACCTCTTTATATACGTTGTATATCACAGAGTACTTCACTATAACTAAAACCTCTTCCATCTGTTGCTTCTGTAAAACAAATAATTATCGAGGAAACACGTGTTAAAGATGTCCAATATATGCGAAACACTTCTCACAGCTACTGTGACCTAACCTTCCACACACGCTGAATGAGCAGTAATACCCGTGTGAGTATTACTGTGTATGAACATGTACTGTGTGTGTACTGTGTGTTGTGAGCAGGACGGGGAGGCTGCAGCTCAGTTTGCCAACAGAGTGAAATCTGCCATCGCTCATCAGGGAGGCCTGCTGGACCTGGCGTGGTGAGCAGGGGCGTCGTTACTTCATTACACTTCACTCATCATCAGCACAGTTTGGAAGTGCTTTAGTTTTTAACTTTACGCCACGTTGTACTTCTACTTCACGTCATTTCAGAGAGAAATATTTTTTTTACTTCATTACAATGAATGAATTAATTTTATTCAAGCGTCCATCTGACAACATCAATACGACAGGAAACACATGTGACCACGCCAAAACAGACAAAAAAAAATATAGAAAATATACAATAACATAACCATCTACCTTCCTGAAGTCTCATGCATTTAATAGCTCACCAACATGGTGTCTTTGTCATTTCATCACAACTTCTTCATCTTTTTGTTAAGTTGACAACATCAGAATATTTAAGTTGTATTTCCTCCATCCTGTGGGATGAAAACATGTGTAAATATATATATATATAAATATATATATATATATACTGTATATATGTATAAGTGTGTTTTCTGTCCTGCAGGGACGGAGGACTGAAAAGAGGGAAAGTGAAGGATTCCTATAAAGAGGAGCAGCAGAAGATGTACAGCAGCGTCATCGTTGGACACGACGGCTTCAACTCTCCAAAAGCTGGCAGTGAAAACACAAAGGATCAGTGAGACCGGAGCGTCGTTCTGATAATCACTTTCTATCTATCGTTAGCTGCCTAGTGACATGTGAAGTGGATGAATCTCCAGGAAACCTCAAACACAGAAGCTGCAAGTGTCAGTTGTTCTGTTTGAAACTGCACTGATTCTTTTAACTCACTCTCAAAGTCTTATTTTACAGTTTTTAAACAAGTCTTCCGCCAGCGCTCGGCCTCAAAGCGCAAATCAGCTCTTTGTTCGGAGTCCTGTGTGTGTAGGAGTGTATTTCCACCAGCAGGAGGCAGTGTAGGACAACACAATAATCCTGTTCATCCATTCCTTCCTTCCTTCCTCCTCTGGAGCATTACTGAAGACTGAAAACACTTGAGGCCTTATCAGACTTTGACTGCATGTGGAGAAACATGCATCCAGAAGCCAAAGATGAGCTGTCCTGTGTTTCTGATTATCGCTGTGTGAGAATATCAGATGTTTCAAATGTTAATATGTTTTAAACCAATTGTATGCTGTTGTAAGCTGCTCTTTTACCTGTGTGGAAAAAATATTATTGATTTACAAAAAATAATCACCTGCATGCACACTTCTGTTCACTTCACCTGTGTTTGATTTCTTTTTTTATGGCCTGAGAGACACGAGACAGACTTACAGAAGAAGAAGTGACAGAGTGTACGGACATGGAGACAAACTGAGAGTAAAAACAGGAAGAAAAAGAAGAAAAATGATAATAATGATCGAGGTAATAATGGGTTTCCCTTCACCTTTAAATCAATCATTAAAAACAGTCATGTATTATTATCAGCCACCACACATGATGCCAGATGTTTTCAAAGCTAATATCAGCACACTGCTCTTTTTCTGAAGTGTTTCAACATTTCAATCAAACGCAGCACCAACAAACGTCACGTCACATTATATAATATATAATATATAGATACAAACTGCTGGAGGCAACGGGATCATCAATTGCAAAATAATACACAGACAAAACAGAGAAAAGGGAAAAAAGAAATATATACTGTATATATATAAATGTTCCCCAGGTTATTCTTAACAGCAAATTTAATGTAAAAATATTTGAATTGTCATATTTAACAAAAATTGGAGCAGACTGAATGTTCAAAATGTCAAAAAAAGAAATAAAGTGAAAAATAATGAAATAATGAAAAAGGAAAACCGATCTAAAATATAGAAACAGAAAAAATATACTAATACATTTAAAAAAGACAAGAATAGAAAAGAAAAGGAGAAGGAAAAATAAATAAAGAGCAAAGGAGATGGGGAAAAATAACAAATATATATGTATTTCTATTTTATAGATTCCCTCCTGTGTGTAAATACTACAGTAGTACTCAGAGTGAGTATCTGATCACATTTACACTCCCAGTTTCTTCCACATGAGCTGATTTTATTTGTCAGGTGACAACAGGATTTTAGTTTTCACACCAGAGTCTCAAACACAAAATGCTCAATTCAAAACGTCACACAGGAAACAAAGTGTCGTATTTCAAAATAAAATGTCCATCATCAGATAATTATGTCAAAATTGCAAGTTTATGTACAAACAGCCACGAGATAAACGTGTAGCATCTGCATAAAATGAAAAGAAAAATATAAATAAAAATAAAAGAATAAACTGTATATTATTGTAAATATAGATGATAAAGTCTGACTTTACAGTAAATCTGCATTCTGACAAAACAAAGTGACGACTGCTTCAGTTAAATGTTTCTGTTCTGGATCCAACAGAGTGACAGTTACTATAATACTGAGACACTCATGAGTTAAAATAAGGACAAATGTTTGCACACATTCTGTATATATATATATATATATATATATATTCTACATTGAAACTGCAGTGAAAACTGAACCAAAGCAGCTGTAACACACTGAGAGCTGAACAGATGAGTGCATTCATTGATTAGTTGATCAACAGCAACTGTTTTAATAATCGATTAATCATTTTAAGTCAAATTTTTTAGCTAAAATGCTCAAATTTACAGCCGGTTTCAGTTTCTTAAATATGAATATTTCCTGGTTTTCTGTCCAAATATTCACAAAATACACAAAACGAATAAGAAAACCAAACCAAAGACACAAATTCAGTCCAACACGAGAAAAAATATCAAGTAAAACAAACTATAAATAACATGTAATACAAACCAGGTGTTCTGAATACAAGTGTAGCCTGACGGGCTCAAAGCATAATACAGTCTGATCCTTTATACAGTGTAAATATTCATCAGATATGTGCGTTTGTATATAAATATACTGAATGTTCTCACCACTTTCTGTCCCGTCATCGTCTCTTCAAATGTAATTCTCATATTCATTCTCATAAACCCGACAGGTCGACCGCCTTCATCTTACTTTTTATAAAACCAAACATTGTCAGATATCACAAGAGTTGATTCATGACTTTTCATTCGTGATGTCTAATTCCTTCTTTTCTTTGATACTGTATATATATTCTTTTCTTTTTAAATGATTATTGTCTTGATTTGGTGAACTGTGTGTCTCTTATTGACATGTATTTTCTTTGTACTTTGCTAAATCACATTTTATATATTAGTTATGGGTTATTTTTGTCGCCGTTCTGTAAGTGTGTGACTTCCTGTCACGTCAGTTTGATTTTTTTACCTGGTTTTATGCTGTTGTCAAATAAAGAAACTAAAATATCTGAAATCTCTCCTCTTTCCTTGTTCTGTCTGTTTTTAAAAACTCTGATAGATTGTCTCACCATCTGTTCAGCTGTGTGTTTATACACATAAATACTGAACCTTATTAGCAGTGTTGAACCATTTTAATGTTTTAAAATGTTCTGTACTGTCTATGAAAGTTGATCGAATATTTTTGGGTGTCTGTTGGTCAGACAAAACAAGACATTTGAAGACATTATTCATAATTTTCTGACATTTTTTTGTTCATTAATGGAGAAAAGAGTTTTCAGATGAATCAATAATGAAAAGAACAGTTATTTGCAGCCCTAAAATACTGTAATATCACTTTTAGTGGAAGTCTTAGCCCTGCCTGAAATAATCACCGGATTATTGAGGTTGTATAAGGGCAGTGTCTGTCCTTGATAATAAAAAATGAAACCTCTTCCTCCTCTCGTGTGATGGAGGCAGTGGATGAGAAAGAAGACAGAGAACAGAATTGCAGTAAACGGCTGCACAGCTGAGTCGTGGCGAGACATGTTTACTGTGACGGTGCTTTAATAAAGAAAGCAGAGACTGTGAAATAGCATGGAGTTATTCTTCCACACACAGCCAAGCTTACATTTCACAGCCTCTCTGTCTCTCACACCGAGGCCGCCTCCAGCTCCCGGCTATAATAACAATCCCGCAACTCAAATTGCTTGAACAGAAATGTTTGTTCTCCCCTAACAAGATTGTGAATTATTAATAGGATCTAAAGCCGATTCTATAACCCGATTGTTGAGGTGGGATTCTTGGCGAGCGATGCTCCACCACACCATTTACTGTGATATATGTGTCTGCACATCTTTATATCCAATTTAATGTGATTCAGATAGATTTCAGAGGGACATCATAAAAGGCATTGGAGTGACCCCGACTCTAGACTCCATACAACTACCCCGTATGTCCCAATATGTTGATTCAATTTGCTCAATTTTACTTTTACCCTCAAGTGATCTATACAAATGCAATGCAGGTACACTAAGTAAATATGAATACATTTCCAAATTGAATCCAAGTGAATGTAGTCCACAGAGGACATCATTTTAAATCACGTTGTGCTGGGAACTGAGCAGTCTGACCACTCACGAGGGTAAATGACTGGGGCTCTCTCTAAGACTTGCCATTAGTTGGAGTGTAATGCCTTTAAATACATTGTTCTGCCATCTATTCTGTGCTCCTGCTGTAATGTATGTGATGCTGAGGAGGTACAATACAGCTCAGAGAGAGGGATCAATACAGGCGGGGGGAGGAATAAACCACACAGTCCATATTCAGACAGATTCCTCAAATCTGTGTTAGCCAGCTGCATCATATTCATAGCATACAGTATTTCTTATCATAACCACAACCACATTTTAAATGCTCCTGAGCAGTGGTGGAATGTATCTAAGTACAAGTACTGCACTTAAGTAGCCTGAGTACCATTTTAAGGTTCTTGTTGGCTACTTGAGTGTGAAATATTGTACTTTTTACTCCACTACAAATACATTTTACCTGATAAGAGTTACTCGCTACCTTTCAGATTAAGATTTGACATGCAAAATATTGACTAGGTTTATAAATGACAATGTATTTTTATATATTAAACCAATGGTTATAAAATCAGTGTGTCTTCTCGTCATGTTTCAGATGTCTCTGAGTTGTTATCAGTTTCACTAAAAGACATTTCTCCTCTGAAGTTCTCACATGGTTTAATTTCAATAATTGTTCAAAGCTCACGATCCCTCAGATTTATGTTGGGACCCTTTGGAGGGGCCCGACCCCTAGGTTGGGAACCACTGGACTAAACTAGTTAACTGTACATAAAGCAGATAAAACCAGCTAACTGTATATAAAGCAGTTTAAACTAGCTAACTGTATAGCAGCTACAACAGTAAAATGTAAAGGTCTAAATTATATATAAAGGTCTAAATGCTGTGTCAAAGATCTTTCCACATTGCCAGAAACTGAATCCTTCATTTATTTTGTTGGCCTTAAAGTAGTCAAATGTTGCTAAAGTTGCCAACACTCCCAAATTCCAATAAAGAAATACCAAGAACGTGACCTCAACGCTAGCTACAACCTTGATTCCTGAAGTCTATACAGCATATCTGCCTGCATCATGTGCTCTATATTCTTCCAGCTGTGGTTAAAGTTCAGCATTAAGATGAGCTGAGATGAGTGTGACTATCACAACCACAACCTGTCAGGCTTCTTCTCTTGTTCGGTCACTGAGTTGTACTGATTTGAGTTTGTGTTTCAATGGGACTAAAAGTCACTGATGTACACTACAGCGTGTGGAACAAAGGAAAATATGAATCAGCAAGGCTTTTAAACAATATGTATTTTCTTTTCAAGTTGCCTCTTAAAATACACTCAGTGTCATTTGAATATTATTCATACAGGTATTTGTCTTGTTATGCATTGCACAAAGAACTGCAGGGGAACTGCGGGGGTTTACTTTGGGGACCAGTCAGCACCTTTCAAAAAAGTGTTTTACATGGGAAAATCAAGATCAGAACATTGATCTCTGTGTTTCTGCTTTCTGTGTCTCTGGTCATGCTGCAGTCACAGGGCTGTGCAGACGTGATGCTGGGACCCGTCACAATGCAACCAGGACAAAATGAAACTGACCGCACTTGAACATGCAACACTACAACATGACGCTTTTTGTACATATCGTAGAAAAGCTGAAGATACGAGGAAAGGAATCAGTTTCCCTTCCTCAAGCTGTCAGACGTGAAACTGCCTCTGTGATTAAACCTGCCTGAGTGTCTCTGTGAGTCAGTCTGACCAGAAGGGGGAAATATGAGACCAAACCTTTTCAAAGCACGCCACTCATTTGCATACACTAATGAAACGGGCTTTAATTGGTCAGAATTGATTTTTTTTTTCCTGCTTTGATTGAGCTACAATTGAGTCTGAAGTTCTTCAAGTGGAGAACTGATTGATTTGTGGTTGAATTCCAGTTTATTTAGTTTAGAAAATAATTATGTACTCATGCAGTGATTGGACGAGAACGGCTGACCGCCTCCTCCAATCCCCTCTCTTCCCTCTGTTTGTTACGAGAGGAATCATTTCTGCCGTCATCTACAATCTGGCCCAAACAATTCGTTGTGTTTTACTGAGTGAGAAGGTGGAGTAACATGAAAAATGTCCTCCGACGAGGTACATGAAGGTGTGAAATTGCAGACTCCTCTTTGCCCTCAGCCCTGTGCCTCAAAAGGTATTTCTTCTTTTATTGACAGAGCGGCTGGATTTCAGCCTGATGGCGGCGGCTGCTGCTGGCGGCCCACCGCTCCCCGACATCCTCCTCCAACCTTGATTGCTTTTGTTTCCAGGTCACCTCCTATCTATTGCTGCAACTTTTCCAATTTCTCAGGGCTTGTTGTATGAAGACAGCAGGCATCGCCATCACCGGCTCTCTGGGAAATGTACATCAACCTCCGCAGAGAGACAATACAAAAGAAACACATTGAAATCTTCTCACTTTCATGCTCAGTGGGCGACACAGAGCCTGTCAACGCCCCCCTGATGCAACTTCATCAAATGAATAATCAAATAAATGTCTTGGTTCATTAATATGAAATTATCTTAGCATGAAGATTAATTGCATTAAACTTATGAAAGTGTGTTTTGGTATGGATCTGAGCTGGGGAAATGATGGATGATGAGAGAGGCGTGATGAATGGAGAAAGCAGCGGAACTAAATTGAAAGTGTACTCATCCGTTCTCCCCTCACAACTAATGATAAATTGAGCGTGTCACGTTGAACAATAGATGTTCAGGTTTAAACACAGAGGACTGAGGGCCGGCAGGTAGCTGCGAGAACACAGAAAATACAGACTCTTTATCTGTTTCATCAGTTTATCACTAATCATTATCATTAATTACAGACCAGCCTCTTTATTTTATTTCTTTAGTTGGAAAGTACATTTACACAAGTGCTGTACTTCATTACAATTTTAAGGTACTTGATCCTAGTTTGTACTTTATACTGTGACTGTATTTTTTAAATGCACATTGTTATATTTTGTATGCAGGCGACTGTTGGCTTGGGTTCAATTGTTCTGCTGCAGGAAAAGACGCTCTTATTTTATGTTCATGTTCAGGAGACGCAAAGACGTAACCCAACTTACAGAGAGCAAGAACAGAGCGGGAATGAAAGAGATGCCTCGCGGTTACAAGTCAGTGTGCCGTCACACTCATTCTGATGCTGTTGTTTTAAGGTCAAATAGTTGCATAATGTTGCTTTAAGTAACATTTAAATATCTTCAGTGGGAGTATTTTTACACAGGACGGAAAACATGGCTGGAGGCTGTTCTGAGACTTTAAGCTAAATGCTAACATCAGTATGCTAACATGCTCACAGCGACAATGCTAACATGTTGATGTTTAGCAGGTATAATGTTTATCATGTTTCACCATCTTAGGTTAGCGTGTTAGCATGCTAACATTAGCTAATTAGCAGTAAACACAGAGTGCAGCAGTTTTCGGGTTTTCTGTCTCTAAAAAAGTTACTTTAGCCTCAGAGGTCTTTTGTCTTTTGTCCTTTGGGGATTCTATGTTTTTACATGACTTAATTGTCTCCCTTGTATCCTCCAAAGATAAATAACTTTAATTATTCTTCTAAATAACTACCGGAAACAGCAATGAGGATTGACTGCCAGAATACTTTTTACTTTGCCTTGTTTAAAAACCAAAACAAGTGACAGGCAGCCAAAGTTACAGATGATCAAACTCCTATTAAGACGCGTCTGGCCCGGCTCCAGCTGACAGCCTCTATTGTAAATGATATTGCCATCTGTGAGATTACAACAGTTGGGGAATGAAGAAGAGGATCTCTATCAATCTCCACTCGGGCCATTCATATTACAGTACTACTTATGTCACTCCTGCAGTGCAGCATGAACACTTCTTCTCAGCGAAACTGTTCAATATTGACGTTTTGTGCAAAGTTTCTACTCAAGTTTTGGCACAAAGGCACCGACGCAGACACTGAGCGTTAGGACATCTGCAAAGAATAATACAGATGTAGTTTCTCATTAACTGGAGCAAGAAAAAAAAATGATATTCATGAATATAAAAATTTGACCATCAGCATGAACCAATCCCTGCCCAGTACAGACGTGGACACGCCCACCTCATTATCATATAAGCAAAATAAGAAAAGTTGCTTTTGGAAAATAGGGAACAACAACAACAAAAGATTAAACATGTTAATGGAAAAAAAAGAGCTGGTGAAAGATAGATAGAAGAGTGAAACTTATATTTCATTTTACACTCATACATTTTAATGATTTAATGATGTATTTGTTTCTGACTCGTCTGATTGACTGTGTTTGGTCAGTTTTGATAGAAATGCTCATTATGGGGGTTAAATGGAATATATTAATGTTCCTGCAGCTGCGCTGGTGTTCTGTGTGCTGCAGCTGTCAGTATTTAGTTTGCTCTGCTCTAAACTGTGAAACATCTCATCACAGAAACAACTTTCAAAGAAAATTACACGGCTTGATTTTATTCCAAGTTCATATTTGGCAAGTCCATGTTGGATGTCATCCATCATGGCCTGCACTTTCTGATCAGCGTCTCGGGGGGGACGAGGTTCATCTCTCCTCTTCCACCAACCAGAGCAAAAAGCAGTGCCGGCAACCCCACGTCTCCAATTTCATTCTCAGCAGCAGGAAATAAATAAAGAAATAAAAATTCAGTTCAGCGGAGCAGCACGCTCTGCAACTTCTGTGCGAAATGAATACTTTTTAATTTCTCTGCCTGGGATGGCCCCGGGCCCCAGGACAATGTTGATGGATGATGTTTTAATGCTGCTGAATGTTATTTTTACTGAACAGGGAAAACTATAAATTTTTACTTCATTGGCAATGATTGTGCCCTATGCATAAAAGCGCGGCGGCTGTGCGTTGCCCATGAATAATCGCCTCTCGCAGCAGATGTTACTTTGCAGAAACCAATTCCTCGGATAAGATTTGCAGAAGATTAATTGTCTACAGCTGTTTCATGGCCCGCTGCAATCTTAATACATTTATGATAAGTTTAAAAGCTCACTGGAGGCAGCGGAGCCTCCCGAGTGAGGCTGCCGACAGAAAGGGACGCTTTATTCTTACATCTGGATTCATATCCTCAGTCAGATTCATCATTAGCCTTTATGCAAGACGACTAAGAGGCCGGCCGTCATTACAGACCGAGATGCAACAGTGTCTCCCTCCTCGTCCTTTATCCTCTCTTCATGCCCATATTTTCATTTCTCCCGTTTTTGAGTGACTGAATTATTCAGATTTGTGCAAATGAGTTGTTTTCATTTTTCTCCCCTGGAAGTGGAAATTGAAAGTGACCCAGCGTGACCCCCATCTATTACTCAAGCTAAATTGCAGTGAATGTGCAGTCTGGATCATTGTAACCATGCAGGGCTTTGTTAACCGTGGAGCTGTGACCCCGACGGTACGCAGCATCTGTACCAGTTTGGAAGAATCGCCGTGTTACGACCCACACTCCACGCTTTTATAAAGCCCGATTTAAATATTCTTGACAGAACAAAAGCAATCATGTTCGGAGCGCGGCTCCGGGTCAGGGGCCGGCGCTCAGCGGGCCACTAGTTTAAGGTGAGTTTTTGAAGAACCATTTCATGTTTAAAAGTTCCTGACACCAACGGAGAGGACATGAACGCTCTGAGGTTTTCATTTAACCCTCGGCAGCTCCTCCTCCTCGCTCTTTGTGTGCTTTTCATCCCGGCTCAGATCATTTAGCGCCGCAGAGCTTTCTCTGCCCGCGCAGCCTCCACATGGCCCATCATTTATCTCGCTGATTGAAGGAATCTGCTCTCTCTGCTGTTTGGTGAAGCACGTTCTGATACCTGATATCTTGCTCACATTTTACTTTAACCCCCTTATTTAGCGTTTATAAGCAGTATGTGAACATGTAATAAAGGGTTAATAACACACTATAATGTAGGACTTTAAGTGTTTATTAATGTTCACTGCTCCTATGAAGACACATTTTATATTATTACAACTGTGTTTTACTGAGTTATCGTTCATTATCTGATTATGGAGGGTTATAGTTGTTAACAAACACATTAATACACACTTAGATCTGCTCACAGCGGCATTATAGTGTGTTATAAACCATTTATTACATGCTTATATACATGATGAATGGGGGAGTTAAAGTTGTGGCTACCCTGAATGAGAATATGGACGAGTCTCTTTCTAACAAGCAACTTTTCGTGCTTTAATGAGATCCATCGGTTTTGTGTAATAACGGGAATGTTTCATGATGTATCCAGATACAGTGACGTGTTGTTGATGCAGCAGGGGGGGCACTAGGACCCAGGCACGGGCGTCAGCCGGTCAGGTGAGAGCAGGCTGATGGGCTGCAGGTGTGCACTCTGCAGGCTGCCTCCATGTTGCTCTGCACACTCCTGTGGCTCTTATCACCACCTGTGATGTTTTACAGTCATTTTAACATTTTATTGTGGTGCACGCACCCCGAGGTACTGTACTTTTTAATTATTACACAAAGCCATAACTTTGATTGTAGGTTGAGAAGCTGTAATGACGGTCAGCTGGTTGTTTTAGTATTGTTTTTATTACAGGTCATTTTAGTCTTATTTATCTTATTATTGTTTTAGTGCCTTGGTTTTACACAGAACAGGGTTTTAATCCTGTCTCTGGTGGTGGGGCTGCGCTCACTTATGATGCTGCTCTGGTTTGTGGTATCACATTTTATTAGTGAGCTGTTTTTACGTGAAGTGTTGGTTCTGGTTTATTTAATCCCTTTCACAGGTAGGACGCTCCAACAGTGGGGGGGTTGGCTTCTGGCCGTCCGCTCCTCTTCCTCTCTTTTAGAGTTTGATAAACAGCCAGTTACTGATGGTTGCGGCCTCTTTATTTATTATTGTTAACAGTGAGCAGATATTTGGGGATTTTTGCTTCATTTTGCTGTGAAAACTGACATAAACACACCGAGTGGATAGAAAACTGATTTGTGACTTTTGTGGGAAGAGGCCAAAAGAAGGACGATTAATAGAGAGAGGAGATATTTTTGGATCTTTGCTTTATTTTGTGGACATAAACACAACAAGCGGGCGGTGATTTTCTTTTGGCATTTTTTAGTTCCTTTACAACCAAAACCAATCTCTTCTGTCACCATCCACACGGTGTGTTTATCTCAGTTTTCACCTCAAAATGAAGCAAAAATCCAGAAATATTTGCTCACTGTTAACAACCCTGATAATAATAATAATAATAATAATAATAATACTTAATTATTTATTTCAAAACAAAAGTGCTTCACCAAGAAAATAAAAGGAAGGTAAATGAATCAAAAACAATAAAATAACTATTTAAACAGAGCAGCAAAAAAAGATCAAGAACAAATATAAAGTCAAATATTAAAGTGGTAGAAACAAATATGTGTACACATAAATGTGCATATCTTCATACACAACACACATGCACAACATAGATATATAATGTCTCACACATACACAGACACACACGACATTACTATCGTTGTTATTAATGCTGCAGGTCATAAATACATATTATAAACCCACAACACAGTGAGAAGTGGACATTTGAAAGAGATTGTATCATCAATATCCTGATCACACACACACACACACACACACACACACACAGCAGCTCAGCTGTGTATAGGCTGACAGGAAGTGGCCATAAATAATCCAGACTAACCGCCATCAGCACGGCCTTTACCTCGTTCCTGCGACACCTCAGACATTGAACATGACATAATACGCTGTAATAAAACAAAACCTTCACTTCATAAATTTGCATGATTTATATGATGGAGGGTATGGAATGAATTCAGCATCATAAATATGCAAAAACATGAAAGCATTGCAGCTGCATAATTCTCATTTATTCGCATGTGATGGTGGAACTTAATCACTAATTGGTTTCTTGTTTCTCTCTCAGCTCTCTGCTCATTAAGACATTTGCGTTAATGAACTGAACATTGTGCGTCCACCTTTTTATTCTGTTTTTAATTCAGAGTGCTCACAAATAGGCTGACGCCGTTTCATTTTTCCTATAAGATGTAAGCTTTATTCAAACAGGGGGGTTAAACGCTGCCACTCGGGTGTAAATCTTGACTCAGCAGCAGCAGCAGCAGCAGCAGCAGCAGCAGCAGAGAGGCTGTAATATGAGGATTTAACAGCGACATTCAGTCCTCTCACATCATCATTCAGCCTGCCTCCTCTTTATCCTCGCACACCTTCCCAGCTTTGTACAAACAGATACCTGTCACGTATGAAGAATAGGATCGCTCCTCAACAAATGCCTCATTCTCTGCGGATTATTTACTTTTAATGGGCGGGGGGATGAGAAAAGCACTTAATATGTGCTCACACGAGGTGTGATGTATGGGGTCATCGTAACACCGGTGGCACCGTCCCGGGGTGCTCGTTGGAAATAAATCTATGTGAGGCTGCAGGGCTCTGCTCAGAGGTTTACTACAGTACACGGTGCAGCAGGAATGGGCTCTATTAGATAGTTGATGTCCCAGAGGACTTTACTGTTTAGCTGTTTTATCATTTAGGGGGCTGGAGTGCAGAACAGAGGGAGTCACACAGTGAAGTCAGAAGAAAGATGCCATTTCCTGCATATCAATCTAGAAATTGTGGTGATGGATTTAAGGTTAATATTAAGGTCGAGGTTGCGTTTATTGTCTCCCGAAAGAGAAAACTAGCAAGGAGAAGGACCCAAATGCAGACAGGAGCCGCTCTGGGATTTAATGACACGAGGGGGAAGGGAAGGCAAGACCGAAGAGGCAAACTTATCCAAGGATGGAGCAGACAGAAGGTCAGGCAGGTGTACAGGTAACTTGTAACAAAGGCTTGAAAGTAACGGCATGAAGCACAAAGCAACACTGACGATCTGACAGGGAGTGAGTGGAGCTGGGCCGGTTATACTGTATACTGCAGGGAACGTGCAGACAGGTGAGCAGGTGACTGTGAAAAGGCAGAGCATCACCAAAGTTATTACAGTTCATCCTGAGGGGAACATGAATGATTAACCACATTTCATCACAATCCATCCAATAGCTGTTGTATATTTCAGTCTGAACCAAAGCGGCGGGCCGACAGACCGATCAATACAGCCACGCTGCTAGCATGGCTAAAAGAGTCAGCTAATTTTAACTAGTTAGTAACTCCGAAAACAAATAAAATAAAATAAAAACTAACACTGCAGCTGATTTGTTGTGCACCCCGGTATAAAACTGTGGTGATGCAGCGTCCAATCAGCAACAGATTTATCAATAAAGGGGTGTGTCGCCTGGTAAAAGACTTCCGTGAAGGACACAAAGTGGACAGGGTGACCTGTTTGTTGCCTGACAGGCAAAACCCAGGAAATCACCTGGTGCTCACTGAAAGATGAGCAACATATTGATCTCAGTTAACAGACATCCCCCCTCCCTGTAAATTACATCATTGCTCGTGTGGCCGCGTTGGTGGATGAAATATGTTGCCTCTTTTGGCGCAGAACCTTCCTGACAAGACATATATGGAGGAGGCCATGAGGATTTAAACGGTGCCATTTATTTGCCATTTGGTGTTATTAATATTCATGATCAATCATCAGCAATGAGGCGCCAAAGAGCCACTATTGTAGGTTTTATGATGGTTATTAATGACGACCTGAGAGCTTACTCCTCCCACTCATACAGCTCTGAACTCTTAATGATCAAAAGTATTAATTTGCACAGTATTCCATTATTAATATCCTGGACGTAGATAAAAAGTAATATTAATGTAAGGCCAACATAAAGACAGAGTCATTATTTAAGTCCTGTCATCGTTTGTCTTATTTAAATACCACAGTGATAAGGCTTTATTTTAATTTAAATAAAGACATTAATTTCTTTAATGCTGAGTAATCAAAGCAATATTTAGCGGTTTAACTGAAAAGCTTGTTAGATCGATCATAAATCTTGTTCTTATTATGGATCACCCGTGATTACAGTCTTTACTTGTGTTGTCAGAGAAACGGAGCAGAGCGCTGAATCCTGATGACGTCCTTCAGACACACAGTGTGTACGAGAACAGGTTTAAATTCAATTTAGAAACTGCTTTTATTTACCTACATGAGAGGACTTCTGTCTGTGGATTTCTCACGACGCTCTGGTTTTTACTTGATCCATAATAAAGGTGTATACCATCATGTTCTTTTACTATTTTATAAGCATTTCTTGCTTTGTGCAGCACTGACATTACCCTCAGAGAACTGGGATGAATTTAACTTAAAACTATTTTATACCCGTGCAGAAATATTGATCATGGTCATGTAAAATTTACTACTACTACTGTAATGTGTAAAAAAAATAATATTCCAGTTAAATGAAGAAGAGTTTATTGGAGACACAACGTTTTGGTCGTGGACCTTCGCCAGGCGTCACATCTTCACAGTGCAGTCAGACCACGAGCTCCTGAGACCATCGACACATCAAGACTTGATAAAAAGCATCTGAAAACCAACAACACTGCAAAGATCCATGAATGAGTGAATAGAAAAAATAAATATATTTGGTTGGTTGCAACTTCAGCTCATCCAGCGTTGCCAGAGTTCCAGCGAGAACCAAGAGAAGCAGTCAGCTGGTAGAACCTCGAGCCAGAACCAAACAGGGCGAAGCTGGCTTCAGCTGCGATGCTGCTCACAGATGAGCCCGACTTTAACGTTAAAACTGTCCTCCTGCCTTTGCTTGACTGGTTTCTCTAATGCACTTTTATTTCCTTTGTTGCATTTGGGGCAACTTACAACTTATTACCGCACTGTAACTGTATTTTATTTCATTTTATTCTTATTGTTTTGAATGTCACTCTAATGCTTTTCTTTGCCCGTGTAAATAAAGCTGCCTTGCCTATTTACGGAGCCCTTGAGAACCCAAAAGATGATATTTTTTGATTTTGTGCGTTATCATCATGTTACCACGAGTCATTGTCTTGTTTGCACAACATACTTTTAGGACTTCAGAGCAAAATAAGTGATATTAGCTTCGTATGTTAATGTTTGACTATTGACTTCCTTCTGATTTTATTGTCCTTATTCATTAGTAGACTTCTGAAACATTACATTTTTTGTATGTTTATTTTATTTATGGCTATGAAGATATTTCAAGTCCCCCCCGTTACCAATCATTGTTGGTCTCATTTTAAGGATTTAAAAAAAAAATCAATAATTGATGTATGAATGTAATTGTCTCTTTTACAAGGTGAGCATTTGACCACAGTTAGTGTGAATCTGAATGAAGACGAAACGTGAGATGACACCTGAAACCAGCCCTCTGTGATGTGATGCTGCAGTAAACAGGGTTTCATCAGAGAGGAGACGCAGGCGGCAGCACTTGTTGATGGAGGGGGGAGGGGGTGAATCACTAGATAATGCGGGGGGGGGGGGGGGGGGGNCGGAAAATGAGAAGAGAGGCCTCAGCCAACACACAGCCAGCTGCCTCCTGATCATCCTTTTAATAAGCTGCAATATTGTGGCGGGCTGAATGTGATTGATGGGCTCTCCGATGAGACATTACAAGTGCCGGGCAGATCGACCAAACAACTAAACATACAAATTATTAAAAAAGGAGGGGTCACCCTCTGGACCCCGGGAGGAAAGTGAGTAACCTTTAGTTAAGATGATGCCATTTTCCAAGTGCAATTTATAGTCTATTGACTAGAGAAACTGTCTTTTCAGATCTGCGGAAATTGTCTTACATTGCAGATGAGATCTGTTGCTTGACACCGGATTTGGGGGCCAGGGCGACAGCAAATATCACATTAGCTGCCCGGGAGCTGCAGAGATGATATCAGACTGTGTTTCAGCTCCGGACAAACACAACCACATATCACCCCATCTCTCAAACACAGCCTCATCCACCTTACCACAGCTGCACATCAGCACCCACATCAGCACACTACCTCCAGCACTCATGTCCACATCGGGTGATGCAGCGCCTCTGGATGTACGTTCAGCGCCAACGTTCGGTGCCGAGCAGGAACAAGTCAGTCCTTTATGTATGAAGTAAAGGTGTGGAGATCGGGTGGAGGACGGTAGTATAAAACATCTGCCTTTCATGAGTTCACGTCTCGCCACACACCTGTAATTAATGTTCACCTTCTTATTAACAGTAAACACGACCTTCCCCTGACCTTAGCAACGTGTCTCAGCAGCCGACCCTGACCTTAGTTTATCTGCAGTAGCCACATGTTAATACAAGTTATTATAGCGTGTGCACAAGATAACAAGATCCACATCTTCTGTGCACAAGTTCTCTTGTGTACACGATATCAATTTGTTTTTTTTTATCTTGTTCGCACGACTTATTACCATGTCTATCTTAATAAGATTACTACAAATTCAGATTAATGCCCACGTTAATGTTGTGTACACACAAGTTATTATTATTAGTTACCATCTCATCCGTGTATGTTTTTATACCAACATAATAGCTTGTGCACGCAAGATATGGACCTTCTGCGAACAAGATCCATATATTTTTAAACATAATCATTTGTTAATTTAAAAGAAATTATTTTTACCAGTTTTACAGAGGCAGACGTGCAGCAAAGGTCACCGGGCAAAATCAAACCGCCGACACTGCGGTCACGTGGCCTGCGCTGTAACCACTCAGCTACCAAGGCGCGCCCCCGAAATTCAAATCTTGTGTTATCATCTTGTTCGCACGAGATCCAAATCTCGTGCGCTCAAGTTAATAATTTGTTTGTGCAATTTAATATCAGTTCAATATCTTGATCAATCTTGTTTGCAGATGTTAATATATTGTGTACACAAGTTATTATCTTGTTCAAAATCCATATCTTGTCCAAATTAACAAATTAGTATGTTTTCCAATATATGGATCTTGTTTGCAGACGTTCCATATCTTGCGTGCACAAGTTATTATGTTGTGCAGAAATTGTAGAATTTTAAAAATGTGTTTCAGGATTTGTAGTCCAGTATTGATTTTCTTGCACACACACACACACACACACAGAAAACGTCCACTTCTTCACAGTCAGACAATCCCACTGATTAGAGGAAGGAATCAGGCTTTTTGTACGAGAGTTTACACTCAAGAGGCGTTTCTCATTACCTCTTAGTCTGGGGTGTTTTGACAGGGGAGGGTCCTTCACTTGCCACTCAAGTCTATCAGTGTCAGCAGCAGGGCTCAGCCACACACCCATATATTTGGATTAAACAGTCAGAGTCATTACAGCGAATGTTATTGACCTTTTAAGATACAACTTTAATAGCTTTTCTCTCCCCTCTCCGTCTGTCTCGGTGTGAAACACGAGAGGCTGCCGTGCTGATGAAGTCCCCCTCAGGGTTTGCCTGGAATTGGAATCAAATACTTTAGATCCCCTCTTCCTCGTACGTAATGCCGCCGGCTTTGTGGCAGAGAAAGGAGAAATTAAAGGAAAAGCACACAATGAGAATGAGGAGCAGGCGAGCGGGATTACGAGACAGGACACTCATTTTCCAGTGGCCAGCCAAGCTAGACGAAGCCTGAGTGGGACTGAGACCATCCAGGCTGTAACGTTTCCTCTGACAATGAGGGGAGGTATGTCACTGCAAACAGCCAATATTAAATAAAATAATAAGAATAAATACAGTAATATCTTCAGTACATTGTTAATAATTAAACAGCTTATGCAAACTCGTCCAGAAATTTTTTTGTTTTGTTTCTTCTACAGCTGCTATTATGTGTTAAAGTAATTACGTGTTGAAATATTTTTCTGGAGAGAAATTAACCATTTAACAAATATTGAACAAAATAATGCCTATTTTATTATTTGCTCAGTTGTTTTAGGAGCTGCCAGTCTGCTGAGCCCTTTTGGTTGGTGTCCATGGTCATCGATTTTGGGAGATCCACTTTGGTCTCAGAGTAGAAATCTGATTAATCTAATTTGTTGCTGCAAAATTAATTTGGTAACGTTAAGGTTCATGATTTTATTGGACAGTTTAGCGTCGAACATCAGCGCTGCCTTTGTGGACTTTTGGCTCCCTTTATGTACAGATCTAAACATTAATAATCCTATTTAAATAAAAACAAACTGTGTGGTGCATATTACATTTTGTTCTATTGTCTTTCAATCAGTCAGTCAAAATGTATTTATTACCTATTTCCTTTCAAACAAATCAAATGTAATTCAAAGTGCTTTGCATGCGACTGGATGTTAAAAATTGATTTAGAGACAAATGAAGACCGAAACAGCCACAAAACAAAATAAAAGATAATAGAAGAATAGAATAAAAACAGCAATAAAAAATCAAATCATGAAATACTACACAAAATAAATAGATAACAGTAAAATGAGGAACATGTTAGTATCACAATGCTGCCAGTTAACTGAATTAAGCAGCTAGCTGCTGCTGCTAATGCTAGCTCTTCACTTTAATTAATAAGGGTTTTAATTCAAGCTGACAGGTCAACATAGCTAGTTAGCTGGCTCGCTAGGTAGCATCTGTAGCACTGTTAAGCTAAATAAAAGCAGAGGTTAGTGTCTGATTTACAGCAGCACTTGGTTGATTCAGGATTACTTTGACGTTGTTGCTCCAGCTAACGTGAGCTAGCTGGCTAAATGTGGCACCAGTTGCTAAGCTAGCTAAGAGAAGCTGGGGACATGTGACCGGCGCTACAGACAATTTAATATTTTCCAAAAAAGTAATTTCTACCTTGGTGTACAATAAAGTTTTATTCTATTTTATTTATAAAAATAAGAATGATGAAATGACTTAATAACAATTAACTGAGTTTTAATAACTTACCTTATTTCACTTGGTTCATTTATATATTTTACTGATGTTAATTCATACATTATTTTTATATATTCTTATTTATCTATTTAATATTGGCAGTTTTTGAGTTTCATAGTGGAGGAATGTAAAATAAAAACAATAATAATAATAATAATAATAATTTTCGGCTTCACCAGTTGGTTAAAACACATCATATTAAATCACAATAATAAATAACACAGCGTGCACAGAACAGACAACATGTCACGTCCAAAGCAGTAAGACTGCAGAAACATTTCAGGTGATTTACACTCTACAGGTGTGTCTGTGTACAGGGGTTAATATCCTGCCCTGTCTCAGCTCCTATTTATCATCTCAGGTGTGTTTAAGTGCCGCAGCATGTGATGGAGGATGACTCATATGTATTGACAACAGCCATTTGTAAATCAGAGCAGAGCGCAGGGTCACAGTATAATCTGTTCTCTCACTTTATATAAGAGGAAGATAATACAATACAACTTTTCTAAACTCGTAACCTTTTACCGCCCCCCCCCCCTCGCTCTCACCTGTCCAAATCAGTCTTATTGTTTTTGTGCTAGTACCTGCCCCCCCCCTTACAGACATGGCAGCCATGTCCTGTTATTCACTGTCTTCAGCCATCAGCCTTTTCCAATCTCACCATCAGGGAAGTCACAGCTCTTTGTACAAGTGCCTTCAGTAATTGAATTTGCTGCAGAAATAGCGGCCTGGAAAATTTCATTTTCGCTCCCGGCGGATGTGTGTGTGTGTGTGTGTGTGTGCATGTGTGTCGGGTGCACAAGCAGGCGAGGCACATCCCCTCCTTCCTAACTGATCTATTCTCTCCTCCATTTCCCGGCCTCGATGCTTTTCCACAGACAGCCGTCCCACTCCATTTTGGACTCAACTGCCCCTCTTCATCCCACCTCCGCTGCTTTCAACCCCTCCGTCCTCTCCACCTCTCCACCGACCACATCTCCAGACGACAATGTTGATTTTCGGAGAAGCCCGGGATTATGTTCAGTGACAAGGTTTTAAAAATTGATATTCTATATTTTATTCTAAGCCCCGCACCAACAATGCTCCAGCCGCCAATGAGAGGATTTGCTGTGTAAGAAAGTAAACTGAATATTTTGGGTTTTGAATTGTTAGTTGGACAAAACAAGACATTCAATGACATTTAATGGACCAAAGAATTAATCAATTAACTGAGAGGTGAATCTGCAGATTAATTGATAATGGAAATAATTGTCAGTTGCAGCTCCAGTTTTTAGTGAACGTATTTGCCAAAAAGCAAAATGTTGATGCTGAAAGTTTCTGCAAAAACTTGCAGCAGCTAAAACATCATTAATGTTATGTTATGGTTCTGTTTAGACGCTCAGCTCCTGTTTAAGGGTCAGGAAAGACCACTATCTTTGTCTGACATCAACCAAAGTGTTGTTGCTGTCTAAATGTAATGTAGGAGGGTTAAATGAGGAACTAGACTGGATTACATTTGGTGTCAAAGAATAGCATTCTTTTGGGGGGGAACAATAGCAACTTTAATTAAAGTGGCTATAATGGATATTTTTATATGAAATGACAAATGAAAAGAATTTGTTTCTGGTGGTGACGCACCTGCAGAGAATTAACACCTGAATCTGCAGCAACTGAGCAGGTAACACAAAGTCCTCACTCTGGAGAAAGTCTTATCCACAGGTGCGTTTCATCAGGAAAAATGTATTAATTCTGAAAACAGAATGAGTGCATAAAATTAGCATTTAAAGCAATTTCCAGTCAGCTGTATTAAACTATAAACAACCAACCTGCTTCTGTTTCTGGTGTTTTATTTTAATGTGAATTCTTTTGCAGAAGCTGCAACATGTTCAGTGAATACAATCCAAAGCGATCGTGGTGTTATTTTTCTATATTTTAGCACTAATGTTTCAGAAAAGTGATCATGATAATACTGTTTGACACATCTCTGTCGCATCATTTTGAAAGGGGCCCTGTTGGAGGCCGGGGCCCTCCTGCAGCTGCACTGCCTCTCGACTGTCCCCTGCAGCAAATACTCCATCTGCCTCTCCCCCCTCTCCCCGTCATGATTACTGGTGGTCTCAAAAACCCTGACCAGCAGTGGTCTCTGTCAGCATAACTCGGAGTGGGTGGGGGGGGGTTGTGTGGGCTTGTCACGGTGGCAATTTTCTCCTAAATACCTTCCACAAATAATGGTTTTCAGAATGAGCATTAACAGGGTTGATTACACGAAATGGCCCTTTTAATTTACAGCGGGCTTCTATTGATCACAGGAGCGCAGATTAAAGCGTTCAATGAAGCCAGTGATGAGGTATTAACCAGCTGGAGCCCCCCGAGGGCCTGAGGGGATCGGGGGAGGCTGGCCGGGGCTCTGTCTGTGTACAGTTATTCCCCTGTAATGAAGTGCCTCTATGCAGCGGCATGGAGCCCCGGCAGGAAAAATAGATTGAAGATGATGAGCTCTTCAAAGTCATTTCTTGCTCTCTCATTCCACCTCATGCCCGGTGTCTCCTGTCCCACCGTCCCCGCTCCCGAAAATGCCTCGGATTTACTTAGCCGGCTGGACCGATGCAATTTTTATGACCTTATTGCTTTTTTACCATGGTAATAGTTTTGAATCAATTTATCAATCTGCAGGAGCCATCAGGCATGTTGCCCTCAAAGATCAAGTCCAGGTCATTCCATCATTGCACTTCGGTGCACTAAGATGGAAAGGCAGGAGGAAAAAAATACCCCCCCCACGTACCCCATCACTGCCATGGGCCATATGAGAATGCTCCTCAAACAGCTTAGCAAACATGCTCTCACCAGTTTAACCCCTCATCCAGAACCCCCACCATCACGCTGTCTTTAAGGGCCGAGTGCAGGGATTTCTTATTATCTATCACCTCGTGACGGAGACTTGGAGAGGGGGATAGAGAGGCACCGCCACAATAAGAGCCTCTCCAGCTTCAAAAGTGTGTGTGTTTGTGTGTGTGTGTGTGTGTGTGTGTGTGTGCCAAAAGAGCAGCTCTCTTAATTCTGCTCTGGCATGAATGTCCTCTCCTAATCAAATGCTACCGGTTTAAATAAATTCACATAAATCCAGAAATGCTCCCTTCCAGCTTGTTTTATATTTTCTGGATTGATTTCCTGTTTAACTCGTTTTCAAATCAATAACAGATTGAAGAGGACAATTTATTCCTGGGATTAATATGTTTAAATGAGCGTTACGGCTCTACTGTCCTTTGTTTGGCTTCAGCAAATGTCAATTAATGTTCCATATCCTCGGTGAGATCAGGCCTGAGAGCTTTCATTCAATTAGGCTGAATTATCTGAGGCTCTGTCCACTGTACGCCACATAATGCTAAATCAGTAATGTGATAATGGCAGGGTGGCTTTGTTTCACATAACTGCACAGATACAGTGCTACCTACAGACGTCACAATGTCAAATATTCAACATTATCTTTTTAAATCAGCATTTCTAGATCACCAGCAGAAACCATTTCACTCCTGTGACTGTTGAAGCAGCTTGTCTGTAGTTTACATTTTGAAACTGGACATAAAATGAGGTATTTCAAAACTCCTTGTTTAATGTCAAAATATAATGACTGATCTGACTGATGCTGGAGGGTTTGTGGCACTTGTTGTTCTTGGTATCCAACCTGAGAACACCAAACCATAATTTAAATCATCTGTTAAGGAATTTGCGTTTAATAGCAAAAAAGAAAAGATCACAGTCTCCCGGGTTAAAGAGAGAAAAGATAAAGTTGGTTTAAGATAACAAACTTAACCAAAAACCAAAAAATTAATGGAGACACTTTTCTTCAATTAATTTAATTGATCTTAATATTTAATTCTACTCGTCTCCTCTGTGTTTGAGCTCTGTTGAAGAATTAAAAAACTAGACTAAGGGGGATATTGACTGAGGTGTTTTAGACACTACACACTTAAATTGTGTTTGTTCTTATTTACTAAAGGATTGCACTGAACGTCTTGTGAAGGTGAAATGTGAGAACAGAGGCACCAGTAAAAAATTGCGTGTTGGGTTTCATGTAATATGTATTTTAAGGCTTTAAAGTCAGTCAAGCACTGGTCTTTTTGTTAAGCCGACACCATCAGTCTGTTTAATACGTCCTCACCTCTTTCAGGATGAAAACACCCTTACACTTCCAGAAGTGACTTCTCTTCAACTAATATTCCAGCTTCAGTGGCAGAAACACGTGTGCAACAAGCCCACCATCTCATCTGATCTTATTCAGCAGCACTTTATGCAAATCATCTCACAAAATGTTGCTCCCTGACGGTAATTTGCGACAGGCTGAGTGAATATAAGAGTCTGCAGCCGTGTTAGCGGCTCTGTGAGGCTGCACTTAGGCACAGCAATGCTTTGAGCTAAATGCTAACATCAGCATGCTAACATGCTCACAATGACAATGCTAACATTCTGATGTTTAGCAGGTATAATGTTTACCATGTTCACCATCTTGGTTAAGCGTGTTAGCATGCTAACATTAGCACAAAGTCCAGCTGAGGCTGATGGGAATGTCATCAGTTCTGCAGGTATTTGGTCATAAACCAAAGTGTTGGACACATTAACATGTTGACCTGATGATGGCGCTAGATGAAAAGTCAGAGGATCATTAAAGTTATTACAGTTCATCCTGAGGGGAACATGAATGATGATCCACATTTCATCACAATCCATCCAATAGTTGTTGAGATGTTTCAGTCTGGACCAAAGAGCTGGACAGACAGACAGACAGACACACTGCTAACAAACAAGTATGTAAATGTTTTGTTGTTTTTATTTGCAAAAGTGATGACCCTTAATTGTGAGGGTGAACAAAAGTGAACGACTTGTATTTTCGCTCAGACTTCAGGATCCGTCCTGCAGGCGGTCTCGTCCTGTGGGTTTATTTAGTCTGGAATATTTCCACTCTGGGCCTGTTATTCCCACATGGATCCTGGTCCTGTAGCGGGGGGGTCGCTGTGATGCTACAGTAACAGAGGACAGACCAGACACCAGCAGCCCCCTCGGGTGGGGTGATTGGGGGGGGGGCAGGGTTACCAGACTGCAGCCGAAGCCGGGGGAACGCTTATTAAATTACTTTAAACCTTTATGTCATGATCAATAGCAATGTGTTTATTTTGCTGCATAGTGTTATTCATTAGAAATTCAGAGAGCCTTAAAGAGGCTCATTAGGGTGAGATGTGTGTGTGTGTGTGTGTGTGTGTGGGAGGGGGGGACAGACGTATGTTCTCTTTGTGCCAAAGCAGAAAGGAGACGCTGCAGATGGCTTTCACAGGACACTAAATATAGACACACACACACACACACACATATTCGGACTATGAGGGTTTGGTTTTTGCTTGTTGTTAGCCAAGCTAGCATGGATGGATACGCTGGTCACCACTTTGGTCCAGACTGAAATATCTCCATAACTGTCGGACAGATTCATATGAGATATTGTTCAGACATTCATGGTCCCCAGAGGATGAATCCTACTGATTTTGGTGACCACCTGATTTTCCTCTAGCGCCACCATGAGGTTGATATATGTGGTTTTTAATTAAATATAGCTATTATTAAATAGCTCTGCTGTGCCTCTGTGCAGCCTCACAGAACTGCTAGCATGGCTGTAGCTAAACCACTTAAACCGCAAACATTTTTTTAACATTTTTAAAATTCTGTCTTTCTACAGAGTCTGTGCACAGCAACGACAGTATGGTTAGAGTTAGGGGAAGATTGTGGTTGCGGTTCATAAAAAAAGCAAACATTAAGTTCAGGTCTGTGACAGGATGTGGACTCTGGTCTCCTGCATTAAAGTCAGACCTTTATTTTCCACCTGTCTCCATAAAGGACACACTACTTCCTGCATTGGCACTGAATCGTGGGCTGCAGAATCGTCCAATAAGAACGAAGCTGGGCCGTACTGTTACGTACTTACAGACACTGACCTTGTGCAGCAGAGACCCTCTTGTTTGATATGGACCTGGAGAAAGTCTGGTATCAAGCATGGCCAGATATGATCCTTATTAGCTCACACTGTAACACCAGAGGAGGCCCGCCTGATGTAGCTTCCCTACTCATTCCCTCCTAATATATTGAAATACTATGCAACATGCTTAAGTAATAGATGAGCACAATCACAGTCGGGGCATATGATTGATTATTTGATGACTCTTTCTGGTAGTTTTTAACTCATCCTTTCCCAGTGTGTGTGTGTGTGTGTGTGGCGCCTCGTGAACATGGACTACAGTAATGGGTTCATGACGCCATATGTGATGAATATTTAAAATGTAACTTACATGCAACTGTGTCAAGGGCACGGACTAAATGATTAGTTTAGCTTCAGTCGGAGCTGCAACGGCGAGTCTATAAACAAATCCATTTCTCTTTGTCAGGGTGATTTTTAAAATGATTGTTTGTACTTTTGACTGTTAGTCACTCACAGTAAATATCATGAATAATACATGATCTTCTCCTGGTTTACATGATGAACAAAACCCGCACTGTCTGCCAGTGGGATTCCTACAAGGGGTCGTGAAATGATTCCCAGGATAGGACCCAGAAAAAAGCAAATGTCTGATAAAACAAAATCAGGTTATTTTTTCAGATGCCCCCACCAGCCACAAAGCTGAACTCAGTCAGCAAGTTTAATAAACGATTATTAAATATTTGAAATAAGAAAATGAATTTGTTTATACAGTATACAGGGCAATCAACCACAAAAATGTGTATTTTCTTTCCTGGTCAGCGCAGTCCAGTCACAATAATTGGGTGCTAGCTTCCTCTTGTTCCCACCTCCATCTAATACAAGTACATGGGTATGAAAAGAACTGGGTCTGTTCCAGTCTGGGTCAGGTGGACTGGGTCGTCTACCTGCAGAGCTCCAGTGGTTCAGTGTGTTGTGGTGGTGGATTTACTCAGTCCTCAGATTTCTGCTCCGTCCTGACTGTCAGACACTAAAACATCTGTGCAAGTTGGTGGAAACAATCTATATGTTGGTTTGTCTTTGTAGCTTTCAGCTCATCTTCAGTTTTTGTCCCAAGCTTTAGTGAAACAACTTATTTGGTTAAACTGATCACAAATCAAGTCCATACTACGACCATAACCTGTGATCAAGAGTCACAGTTAGACTTTGCTTCGTTTGAAGGGGGCACAAGCCAAAAAGGTTGGGAACCACTGCTGTATGCAATGATCTGTCTCTCACAAAGAGGTCATTTCACTGAATGCCACAGCAGTAAATAGGGAGTAATGAAAGGATGAGGTCTTTGGGATTACAACAGCCAATCAGGAGTCAGTGTCCAGAGTCCTCCGGCTGCCCTGACCTACAACATTCCCAGAAAGAGGCCCTGTTTTCTGGCCAATATTGGACTAATCCCCCCCTCCATCTCCTTGCTCCTGGAGGTCAGCCTTAAAAAAAGCATTAAGCAAATAGCTAATGGAATTAAGGCTATAATAATATAGGGATATAGTGAGACAATTCTATTAACAAGATATAAATCATGTTGAGTGTGAGGTAAGTGTTTTTTAATTGATTGATGGAAACGGCGATCCATAGGTTTTCTGGAGACTAACAGCCATTTACTGTCTCCTGCAGAGTAAAAGAGGCAAAAAGGGAGAGATAAGAAAATTACGCTGGGCTGAGGAATAAATTATTCAGAAAAGATAATCATTTTGTGCTGACATTACTAATGTGAAGAAGCATTTAATCTCCCTCCTGTGGGACGGGGGACCCGGGTGAAGGTTTTTATAAAGATTAAAACTGCACCCAGTACGCCACACTCTTATTACCCACACTGCTGTCCTCTAATCAAGAGGAAGGGAGGCTCTGCAGTGCATTCTGGGAAACACATCCATTTCCATAACCGGATACTCAGAAACATATTCATTGGCACACACATGTAGTGTATACAAACACATATTAACATACGTACATATGCTCCTGCACATTTACGTTACATGCACCAACACATGTGCAAAGAAGCGAGAGTGATATATTTCACGAAAGCAGGAAAAGAACATTCAGTCAAACGACAACTAAACAAAAGGCTCAGCACAGTAAAAACACCTCATTTTATATTAAAACAGACTGGATTTCTGAAAGAAAAAGCAACAAGCTAGGTAGCTTATTTTGCGTTTGTGGATACACAATTTAGCCATCAAAATATAAAAACTGACAATGTACTGAAAGGAATTATTATTTTTTTGCTATTATTATTAATAGCAGCTAGCATTGGTGAACCGTTGACCAATAGCAACCAGACCATGGATGTATAATAAGACCTGGATATGGTGCCGCCGCTCAGCCTTGCTTCCAGTGTTTCCCAGTGGCCACTTGCAGTACTGAAGTGAAACATTCCCCTGCGGCCCAAAAATAATTTTTCCCACAGACCACCATTGTAAAAGAGACGTCTGTAAAACTGTTGACAGGACGCCTCCGACTGCAAACAAGGTCCATTATGACTCTTTATTGTGCATTTTTGATCCATGGAGGTTTTTATAAATGTCAGAGGGGAGTAAAGCGCCCAGTACAGGGAAAATAGAGCTACAGTATCATGTGCTACCGTTTTAGCTGTTAGCTTGCAGTAGGTCACCAACTAGCCATGTGAATAGTCACCAAGCCTCTAGCTTGACTTGTATTCCTCAAACACAGTAAACTACGCTATTTACTTTACTGAATACGCAAATAAGTAGCCTGTCTTATTTCAAAATGGTGAAATTAAAAGGAAACTCCTGCAAAAACAACTAGATTTTCAAATATCTTGCAGTTCATTTGGTGTCTTTGGAATAATAATTCAAATGTAAATGTTTTCATGTAAATAATCCAGTGAAAAATATTGGGTCAACCAGCCCTGCAGTCCGGGGTGTCTTTACTGGCTAATAACTTATTTTAAGCTTTTTATTGGTCGGTACAAAGCCTAGAATAACTTAATGAGATTTTAGAACATATTCCAAGATCTATTCAGGAACTACTTACTAGAGATTCATCAATCATCAAGTTGTTACTAACTTGTTCTTTACTTGTTTCCTGGTAACTACTCAGTTTTTTATGAACCTTATGGCAAAGTGTTACACTGACTTGTTACTGTAACATACAGATGTCAGTCACTGCTCTGCATGTGTGAGCTGCATGTCTGCAGATTAATTAATGGTTGAGAAAAGGAGAAAAGAGAAACAAGCGGCCCTCTGAGCATCCAGTGTGACACATTATGAGAGTTACAAACTAAGATGACAAACGGGCGGTTGAGCAGGAAGTTAACAAGAGCGTGATGGTCGGGCGGCAGGCGGCTGGCGTTATCTCCCCCTCATGTTTATTACAGCCGGCCTCTTGTTGGGCCCCAGCGCCGCGCTGACAGTGATGGACAGCTCCTATTAAGGCCCTCTCTGCCCGGCAGCTGGCAGGAGCAGATACATTAAATAAAACTGTTATTACTTTTCATTGGCTCAGCCATAAAATATGGCCACTAAATAGTTGTTGCCATCAGATGCAGTTTGATACAAGATTTTAATTTGAGAGACTGCTCCATAACGCTGCTGCTATTGACACCAGGCTTTGTTTGGGGACAGTAATAATGGTGTACATGTGTGGGTATTGATGGTCTGTCTCCTCAGGGCTTTGTTTGGCTGTTATATATGTCTCTGCTTGTCAGGGCCCCTGAGCTCCGGCCCCGACCGGGATGTTATCAGACCTGCCTCCCCTTTCTTCTCCTCCCATCTCCTCCTCCCCACCGGTCTTCTCTCACTCACAGAGCATGTCTGCTTATCACCGCACGTCTCAATGTGGCCACCAACAGCTCTCACACGGCTACCACAGCACCGACGCTGCTGTTGTTAAGGCCCGGTAACACCAGCATTTACATCGGAAAAATGTCGTGTCGAATGTCAAAATGTTTTGCAAAATCAGTTCATTCCAATGACTGAATTACAGGAGCAAATTTACCTCTTCCCTGTAATTCATAACTGTATTTTGGAGCCCAAATTGGCTCTTCATTGAATAAATAGTCTCCTCAGTCCCTTCCATAAGTGTGGCTACAACCACAGCATCAGTGCACATCTGACTGCTATGCAAACTAACTATCACATTTATGAAAGCAACAAATACAAATATATAGTTATATACAAAATCACTGGAAAACAAAAGTATAAAGTCATATACAAATGTAATAGCAACAAAAGACAAGTTTAAACTGGGTAAAATTGAGTTACATCTTTGAAACAGTGTAGTTTCTGGACACACAAAGATGTGCATGTGTTTTGCACACTGATTGCTTTGAACGCCTGACTTTAAAATTCATCTAGCGCTCCGTCTGAACACAACTTAAGAGTCTGCAGCCACGCTAGCAGCTCTGTGAGGCTGCTTTGAGCTAAATGCTAACGTCAGCATGCCAACATACTGAAGTTTAGCAGATATACAGCTTAGTTTAGCGTGTTAGCATGCTAACATTAGCTAGTTAGTTGTTGGACACATTAACATGTTGACCTGATGGTGGCGCTAGATGAAAAGTCAGAGGATCACCAGAGTTATTACAGTTCATCCTGAGGGGAGCATGAATGGTGAACCACATTAAACCACATTAAGCATGTTAGCATGCTGATGTTAGCTTTTAGCTCAAAGCACTGCTGTGCTAACGGCTGTAGACTCTTGGTGTTCTTCTTCTATTTGTACGCTTAAAAATCTTAATTATATGGCTCTCGTTATATTCCCCTGTGTTTTCTTTATATCTTTTATGTCTCATGTAAAGCACTTTGAAAGGCCTTGTTGCTGCTGTACAGATAAACTTGCCTGACAAGATAAGACATTGTGTCTGTGCGTGGCTGCTGTGGTCACACAACAATAGAAAGACGTGTCAGACCCAAATTACAGCTGATATCTATCCATCCAGCCTCTGAAATACAACCCTGAAATGGGCCCTAAACACTCATCTAATGATGATGTATTGGAAACAGGACTGTCCAATAACACTACGCCCAGGCCTGTGTCTCCGTGGTGACGGTGGGACATCTGCATGTTGGCTGGTGGCGAGGGTCCGTGTCACGTCCCCCGCTCTGTGTGCTGCATATTAAAAGCTTTATGGAAGCAATTAAATGTGTGCTTAATGGCCAGGAGTTGGCAGAATGATTGTACAATTGAATTAGCAGTTATGATGGCCCACATTACAAGATGAAGTAAATGCAATTACCTCAGGCGTTTTCCCTCTCCTCCTGTCAGGTTTAGCGGCATGATGTGACTTAATTAGCTCTTGTCACATACACTTTCCTCCTGATCTAATTCTCTGACATCTCAAAGTGGAGCTGCAGCAGAGCCGGCCCCCTCTGTCTGCCTTCACATTGATGTTCTCGGGGCCCTTTTACACCGTGATGCATTGGAGCTGACTCATCCCAATAATAATAATAATGGCTGCACAGAGAGTTTGGACCAGCACGGACTCCTGGAAACAAATGGGATTAAGATGTGAGCTGGTTCACAACTTTGAGGATGTTGGAAGTAGATGCTAGTTACAGGATATATACATGTATGTATTCAAATGGGACATTACGCCTGCTAATGCAAAGAAAACTGAACGTCTGTTGCTGCCAGTAAAAGCCCCCAAACAATTCATCAGTCACTATTCAGATCCTGTACAAACACCTGTGTGACCCTTTGTTGAGAGACCACAGGGCCAGTCATGCCAGCTCCTATTGAGTCACTTTCTGTTGATTAACAATTCTTCCTCGGCACTGAGGAGCTGAACAGCAGAGCGTGCAGCCATATTCGTTTTTGTCATATTCGCCCCCTGACGTTTCGGAGGATACTGCAACAGAGAACGTGTTGAGCATTAAAGCCTCTGTGTGCGCTCGTAAACAAAGCTTTACGCTCAGTGCGCCTGTCTTCTTCTTCTCTGCTAAGTTTTCAGCACTTTCCATTACAGCTGCAGGAGGCCTTCAGCTGGGAAAGTCACTGTCAGTGCAGTTAGAGCATCATTCACAGTTGTAAATTGCATCTTCTCCTTTCCCTCCCATACCCACAGTGTTGCTCGATGGTGTAACTGAGATTTCCTGTCCTGACAGGACATGGACGAATCTTGATTTCCTTAAGTATACTGACTTTGGTTTGGCAATTCCATAACTTTAAAATGATCATGCGTGGATATTTGGCATTCTTCTCCTTCACACCGATCCTGTGGTGCTGTTCAAAGTCTGTTATTTTCCTCTGTAGTTTGGTGTCTGCCATCAGTTTGGATTCGGTTGCCATCTGTTTTCTGTCCGTTCGGTTATAATACGACTAACTGACAGATGAAATGTATAAAGAGATCCAGCTTTATAAGTACATATGGTCAGCAGCAGGTTGTAATTTTCTCCTGCAGGAGGTCAGGGAGGTCCTCCCTCAGAGAACTGAACCGATACATCACAGCAGTCTGCCTCTGTCAGGCCGTCGACAGTGATGAGTGGCCTTTGTATCAATACGACATCTAAACCTGTATGAAGCTGCCTTGTAAGGATTCAAACGGAGGTTAAATGAATCATACTTGATGTTCTCTCCCAGGTCTCTTTGGAGCCCCGCTGCTCTCCCTCCTCTCGCACAGAAACAATTGATTAGTGCAGAGCTCTTAGGCATGGTCATAGAGGCTCAGCCAGTGTGAATATGGTGTCCTTGCAGATTTAGTGGTCACTTCTCTCAACTTTGCCCATTAACCTGAGTGCAGCAGGCAGTTTGGCCCCCCCCCCCCCAGAGCACCGCGGGAACATTTATTACCCAGGGACACTCTAATGGATCCCAGTTAAGGTGTGTTAACAATTTTTCTATTGATTAATTGGAAGAGAATCATAGCCAGACTAACTTAGCCCAGAAGATTTAGTGGCTTTTAAGGTAGTAGCGATGAATATAATGCTTTAGAAAGAGCTTCTGTACATTATATATATGACACCTGCTACATTAAGCTACATTAAGGTTTAATACGTCTTCATTACTGGCACTCTGCCCAACCCCTTCAAGGTTGAAATAGAGATCCACCTTTCATTATACCACCCATCATCGCTCTATGGAGAGATATCAAATAATAATGGAATTGTTGAAACAGTTCTGCCTGAGTTGTTAATGTTAATCGATGTATTAAATATTAAAGATTTCCATAACAGGACTTTGAACTGCTGCCACGCTTCTCCCATCAGGACAATTCAAACTGCTGCAGCGGGACAAACTCCCATCTCCGCTGTAATTAGGCAAAGTAGAGGATGATGACGACCTCGTGACCTTTGACCTGCTCACACCCTCACTGATGCTGCTGAAACAAGGGGAACTCAAAGACACATTTCAACAGGTCGTCATAAACCTAACAGGGCCACTCCACCAATTTTACACATCAAAGTCTGTTTAATAGTCACGATGAGTCCAACTGCAGGAAACAGCTGGATGATGTCTGCTGAGTCTCTGGAGGAACTAACTCCAGCAGCTAATAGCTCCAGTAACATCACGGAGCTCTGCAGGGCGAATGCTAACAAATGCTAACCACTAGTCTGAATCTGTGATATCTCCACTCACTCGACAAAACATTGTGCAAAACGTTCAGCCAGCAGCTTCGTTGACCGTCACTTTAAAATGACAAACGTCTCCGGTGGCAGGTAATATCAGCTGACACTGATTAATGTTGATTCTGAGAGGATCACACCTGTAGGATCACACCTGTAGGATCAGGAGTGTTTTTGCAGTGACACGTCCTCTCTTATGAAACTGCTTCTTGTCAGCTTCTGGCATCAAACCTCACTCATCATATCACTATTTTAATTTGATCTTAATAATATTTATAACCTCAATATCTCGGTCTCTGCTGCAAGTTCTCTTTAAATCTGTCCCAATACTAAATCAATAGTTATTTAAGCACCTTTTTTTCTTTAGGTATTTATACTTCTAGTATTTCCAACGAGTTTTAAATGTAATATTTTTCATCCAAGACATAAAATGGGCAATAAAATATTATGCATTTTCATGGATTAAATACAAACAGTAGTAATAACCTAGCTAAGTCGCCACCAAGTTGAACTTTAAAGGAACAGTTCAGCACCAGCTCCTCTAAAGCTCACTGATTAACACCTTACATCTAATTTGTTTAATCTGTAAAAAACTGCAGCTTTATATTAGACTTCCTGGCTGAGGCCTGGTTCATACATCGATGATAATAATAAACCAGTAATATAATATCAAACTCTGAACCGAGTCCATTTTGTTGCTGCTACTTCTGTACTTTTAGTTTTACTTGTAATGGAGTATTTTGACTTCTATGACTACTTTTACTTCAGTAAAAGATCTGAGAACTTCTTCCACCACTGTAGGCCAAGAATGTTAGTTTGGCCCTGATGAACTTATGTGAAGCTGAGGACTGAATTATTCTGCTGATAATCTATTTAAAAAGTGCTCTTTTTGCTTCATATTTCACTTCCAAATGCTGTTTGTGAAAGCTCATGACATTTGTTCGTGTTTCTGCGACCTAGCACCCGTGTTTTTTTTAAAATCCATAGCTGCAAACACTGACCCGTTTGCAGGCGAGAATCTCTCTTTACCAGCACTTCACAGGAGATCTGCCTGCAGACCTCCGCTCAGGACGGACAATACTCTGGATGAAAGGAATATTCTGGCTGCCGCACACGACGCAGCAAAAATAAACGTCTCGCAGCGAGCTAACGTCAGAGTGGCGAGAAGTGGAGGCGTGCTCGGTGCCCAGTGTGTGGAGAGAAAACAGCCTCCTCCACAGGACGCCCCCGCCGCCCACATACTCAACCCCAAACCTCTGTTTCTTTTTCCTTCTGAGCATCCAAAGCCTTACTCATGTTTGGTTTGCAAATCTTTTGATGACAGTGAGTGTTGTTGCTTTCCAAAGTCAGCATATGATTCTTTCATAATGTCTCATCATAGAGTTATAGGTCAGAGTCAGACAATTATCAAAGACACAGTGTCACTAATGAATCAATTGTCTTTTCAGAGTCTTCAGAGTGTTTTTGTTAAAATACTTAATATATTCCCCTTTAAATTATCCGGAAGAAACGTCCAGAAATCCACTTAGAAATCAGAGAAGAAAGAGGCTGCAGAAGTTGCCTGAGAATTCTCCTGTTTTTAACTTTTCTTCAGTATCATAGTAATCCAGTGATAGATGTCTGTACATCCATGGGTACACTGCAAACAGGAGCTGCTGACAGCTCATTCAGCTCACTGCTAATGGAGACACGTTAACAAATATAGATAAAGAAAAAGACTCAAGTTGTAGCCGACAGCTAACTCACTGACTCCATGGCAACATTAAACTTCCAGCCCCAAATTATGGGAACTGTAGTTCAAAAACGTAGAGCATGATTATTCCCAAATATAAGTTCGACAAAGAGTAATAATGGGTGTGGGTTGGAGGGGTGGGATTAGTATACAGGGGTGTTGGGTTGTCTCAGTATAGTCTGATGGGGGCCCACAGTGTCAGACTTTTAAAACCCCCTGTGCTAAGCTAAGCTAAATGGCTGTAACTTCATATTTAGTGGCATCAATCTGAACCCCTAACTCTCAGAGAGAAAGAGAAGAGGAGGATTTCACTACATGTTGAACTTTAAAGTAAAGTCAAGCACATTGAGCTTAAGTGTAATGAAATGTAGTAATGTTGATTATGTTGTAATGAAATAAAACGGCCTTGCCTTCTGTGACGGCCTCCAGCGGTGGAACCAGTGTACAGTTTGGGGTTTATAGATGTAAAAAAAAAAGAGCAGAACCAGGACCGTGCAGCTGCTGACTCTGATGGCTTGAAGGAATTACTGAAGGAACAGCGTTTCGTCCATTTATTGTTTAATGCCACATTAGCAATCTGCAGTGTTTTGGAGCCGCTGCCAGTGGAGGCAGCTCCGGGCAGATGGGCCGGTCTGTAAGATAGATCCACTGCCACATAAATTCCCTGCTGCCATCAAAAGCCAAAGGAGAAACAGCACTAACAGCGTGTTATGGTGGGTCCGGAGCCGCTGCCAAAAGCAACAGTTCATGCTTTTTCCCTATTCAGACATTTGAGGGATAGATTCAGATGTTACCTCTCATTAGTATTACTGAACAGCAGAAACAAACAGAAAGCACTTAGTGTCAGGGAGCAAACAACCCGCTGCTCGCAGCATTCACAAAACGCATAATTAGACTGCAGATGTGCTGCATTTTCCGTCCTTTGTCCTCAGTTGGAATCAAAACCATAATAAAGGTTTAATTAGATGAATCAATCAGCTGCAGATGTCTCTCAGCCGTATGCATGAACCAGCTGCTGGTTGTTTTACACCTGAAATCCTTCTAACTCTGAATGTTTCTGCTGCAGTTTAGCTGGCAGACACATGTTGAGTCTGTCACAGTCAGACTGCAGCACCTGCTTGAACAAACTGCAGCGTGTTGACGCCCGACACTCCTGTTTTCTCACCGCAGGAACGTGACTGCAGCCCAGCGGTGACCCGGCAGGACGCCTCATCTGGACACTCCGGAGCCCCAAACACAGACGTGGTCCAAGTTTAACCCCCATCCTACTGGCTGGGGTCCCCGCAGACCCCACAGGTATACTTTTTAATCATACCTCACAGGTGCTTTTTTCTATCATTCCAATTTTTCATGACTTCGTTAAACAATTTGTTCCTAATGACTTCATATCATTGTTTTCTGTTTCTGTTTTAATTAGTTTAATTGTTTTTTAGAAGTACCAATGTATTGGGGTCAAAAGCACCCAATTCCGCCTATATATGCAGTTTTAATAGATGGAACTATTTATTGAGTTCATGTTTACCATGGGTCCTAATTTGAAGTATCACACACTATCACATCTACCTTTGTGTTGAAAGACAAATAAAATTAAAAAGTATTAAATGACTGTGGGTTTATTTCAATTGTTTGATACTGGGGTCAAAATGATCACATAAATATAACACAAATAATGTTTACGTGAAATGACTGAAAACTAAATGACACCAGAATCAAACGATGGTATTTGGCCAGTGTTTGGGATAATTTGGGATGCAATTTGTGCAATTTTTGAAAAGAAATCAGGTAACAGATTATATTCAGTCGAGAGTCACCATGTTAAATATGTTAAATGTTCTGTGATTTGTGATTTTGTGCTGTATACTGGTCAATAAAAGTGACTTCCATTCAGTACTAGAGCTGCAGCGCTTAATCGATTAGTCGGTCAAAGGAAAATTAATCCCACTCTATTTTGATAATCGATAGTAATTGATAATCAAATAGGTTCCAAACTACAACAAAGATATACATGTCTGTGTCCAGGGTCTGTTGATATTTGGAGTTATAAATAGCAGCTATTTATTGATATTATTTCATATTAGAATATTTAGAGTTGTTTATTTTGCATTCATTTATTACACTGAATAAACCATGTAACTATTAATAATGTGCAATTTGATATTGACAAGAACTTGATCTTTAAATGTCAGTCTTAAGACATTTTTGTGCCCCCCTCTGTTAAAGCTGTGGCAACACCCCCACCCCCACCCCCATTGTGTGTAACAGTATTTTCATTGTGTGTTATTAATTTTAAATGAAACTCAAATCATTGTGTTTTTCACTTGAGAGAATTTGTAAAAACAACATTTTCAGAAAGCAAAGTGTCGGTGGATCAATCAGTGGATTGGCTTTAACCGTCCGGTACAAACCGTTATCTGGTGCCCCGCCAGCCCAGCAGGCAGCAGAACAAGTGTATCTTTGGCTAGCAGACATTTGTTGAAGCCACCGCTTCATTCTGTCGTCTCCGTCGCCACAATTGACTTGTCATGTATTTTCCAGCTAATTAGCTCTTTTAAATCAGGGGTTATGTAAGGCTGGCATTGATAAGAACACAGCGGTAAATTGACCGTGTAATGCTGCCATTCATTCAGGGACAATGACCCCCTGTAGCGATAATCGGGATTAATTAAAGACTGTTAAGGAAGAGTGATGGCGGGGCAGCATGCATGCTGGGTAGATAGCAGGGCTCTCTCTTTAACAACGCCGTGATTGGCCAGTTGTTGTGAATGTGTCGGGGTCAACCGGCAGGGACGGGGGGGTGATGCTGCTCTGAAAAGAAGTGGGTGCATTCAAACAAAAGATCGTCACAGAGTCCTGGACGTCTCAGTCTGAACATTTCCACACAGCAAGTGAGGGTGAACAAGCGCTCAGAAACACGAACAAGTTCTTTTACTTTAGCCCATTTGTGTCAAGAACAGAAAAAGATTAAATGTTATGCATGATAGAAATAAATAAATAAAATTGAAATTTTGATTTACCATGAGTGTTTTTTATTTAACTAACTCAACTTCCACAAATGTCTTTGTATTCTGTATAATATGTTACTAAAATATTGAAGGATTTTACCAAATGCTGACTCCTTTCTGTTCTTGCCATCACTGAGCCACAGTTTTTATGATGTGTTAGCACTGTTTGCCTTCTATACAATTTAAAATTACCCCAAAACTGCAGGTGTACAGTGAGGCAATGAAAGGGGCTTTGAGAAAATCTCTTGAAACTCAGATGTCAGGGTTATTGAGCGTTTAAAATACCTGTGTTACGTTCCCTAAATGACCACAGCGATGTCGTTTAGGGAAGGAAGTTTGAAGAAAAGTGGAACAAACCTTAAAGTAATGAGGGACTTGTCAGTCACTTATGGAGTACAGCAACGTACTTATAGGGGACTTAACAGGTTCTAGTTGTGTTCTTTGGACTGGCTACAGTGTGGGTGCTGTTCCTTACAGTAATGGATGAAGTTCGACAACAACAAATGCTTTTGCCCGTTTGCTCGTGGCAGTTTTTAACCTGCTGTCCAACTAACAGAAACAGCTGTACAGATATATAGTAGTCTGTAAGTAAGCCTGAGCAGCTTTTATGTCCAGACACACTAAAACTACAATAAAAAAAAACAAAAACACAAAATATACTTTGGAGTTTCATTCATTAACAAACCAAATCTTTACCTAAATCAGACCAAACCTCAACCCTAATGCTGTCAGAGCAGAAAACAGTTTATTTTTGAAACGGTGATTGAAACCATTTCAGAAGCAGAATATCAGTGTTGTTTTGTTTCCCAGTACTGCACTCTGTAGGTACCCAGTATTTACAAAAATACTTTCCTCTAAAACACCCAGCTGTTACTCCCCCCAGCCTTGTTTTCTTCCTCTGTACCTTCATGTAAGAACCTTAAAGTATTTTATTCATACAACAAAATCCCTCTGTAAATCGCAGGCTGTATTATAAAGTGTTGCTGCTGCTCTCAGCTGCTTATTCCCTGGGCTTCATCTTCTCTCCATATACATCCTGCTCAGGTTTCTCACCTTCACTTGTACAGAGAATTTAGGGGTTCGCCAACGTGTCCCTCTCTGTCAGCCTCTGTCCATTACCCTATGCGTTTTGAACAGTCCCTGTGCAGCGTTGCATGATTACTGGTGGCTCTGCTGGTTTTCTGCCATTAAAATCCAGCTTCTGTAACCAAGTGGAGCTCCCTGTGCAGCTGCTGACAGCGATCAGGCAGGATCCGGGGCTCTCTCCGGGGAGCTGCGAGCTCTCCTCTCCTGTGAGCACAGAAAGGACTTGTCTCTGTTAATTGTGGGCCGGCCGGTGTGACAGGTAATGGGGCTGTGGGCGGGAGAAGCAGGGGGGAGATTGGGCCCTGCTCTGCTGCAGCCTCCACTCTCCTCCACACTGTCTATACAGGCTGGCAGCTTAATTCACTGACCATTAGCCGAGAGATTTGTTATTGCTCACTTTTAAAGGCACTGACAGAAGGCATTTCAGCTGCTGGACGGCTCCTCCGCCGGGAATTACAATGAAGGATTTGGCTTCTGCTGATCTGTTCCCGAATCCTTCCTGTCGGACTCGAGTCTGGGAAGTCACTGCATCCGCTCACTCACCTCATCATTCAAAACATCATCTTCAGTTCTCCTTCATCGCTTGTTGTGTGTCACGTCTGCAGGGATCAAAATTGGCTGAGGGGATTCCCAGTCATGGAGCTCCTGATTTGTCAATCACTTTTCAATTAGCAAATGAGCTCCAGCACCAAGGTAGCTCCTGGTCAGAATGGCTTCAATCACAGCCTGGAAGAGCTGAGGTAGGACAGAGGGGAGAGCTGAGCCAGCAGGAATTATTCACTCCTTCACATACAGCAATGAAATTAACTGAATATAATATAATTACCATTATGCAATTGATCAAATGGTCCGATTCTTAAAAGCAGGGCCACCGAAAGGCCAATAACCGGCTTCATCCTGACAGAGAGGCTCGAAAATATCAAACAATAAAATAACAATATAATACACAGGCAGGATCTCTGTGGTGAAACATACTTTGTCAATTTATAGAAAGGTTTAAAAATGCCAAACTATTTCCTGCAAACTTACAACAAGACCTTGGAAGTGGAAACAGAGCAGTCCTGGTTAGTAGGAGCCATCATCACTGTGGTGGCGTCTCACTTGTAACAAATGTAAACTATTTCACTTTTTATCTGCTTTTGCCAAAAAATCTGATCAGGAGATCCCATAGAAGCTTAAAATATAGAATGTATATAATCATCAAATGGCATTAAAATTTCTTTGCAATGAAATTTAGTAGTTCCAACAAAGAATGGAGAGGATAATCCACGAGCCTCTGCTCCATGAAATTCAGTTTTTATTCACCACTAAAGACCAAGCGGCCGGCCTGCAGATCTGTTTCTCTCCTGGTCGTAGTTCCAACTAACCAACCACCAACCAACCTGTTGTGAGTGTTTGATGTGTCCACACAGTCTTCACAGGTCAAACACTGAAAAGTGAGTGGGTGCAGCCAGTTGTGCAGCTGCTTTAACTTCAGGTTACAGTTAGGTTGAAGTATTTTCGTGTATTTAAGATGCGTTGAAAAGACTGCTGTCACTTCCATGTACCAATCCCCTGGTTATCAAATATACATCTTAAACCAGAGAGGATTGATTGTCTTTAATGTGGTTGATGTAGCGTTGTGGCTTTGATCGAACCGACTGGTGACTCTCAATCATGCAGACGGGTGTTTGATCTCTCCCCCCTCAGGTAGGAATGGGAAATGAAGGGATCTGGGGTTTTTTCCCTCCTCTGTCAGCAGCTTTGACCTTCTCTCTCGGCGTGACAGCGGCTGCTGAAGGATGCCCTAAAGGATGTGGCTGACGCTGCACTTCCTGCCTGCCGTCACCGCGCCGATCGCTGCCAAGGTGTGAGAGGTCCGGCTGCAGCGTGGGCACTTGATGAAGCAGAGGAATCGATGGAGCGAGGAATGATGAAGAAATGAGAGGCGGAGACGGACAGGCGGCAAAAATGAGTGTGTCACATTTTGCGGGGGGATGAAACTTCAAACTACAATGCAAAGGGAGGAGGAGGAGGGCAGGTGATCAATAACTGAGATGAAACAATCTCTGCATCTGTAGCAGCACCACTCATGCATCAAAACACAGGTTGTTTAATTATTTTCATGTTCAAAATAAATGCGAATGAAATTATGTAATCAGTGGTCTTAATTAAAATTCTTTAATGAAGTTATTATAGAGTAAAGCTCTGCAGTTCTGCACAGAAAGTGTGTGATGATAATTCTGCTCTATATTAAAGAGGTTCACCTGAGCGCTGTTATTCTGCAGAATATAGAAAAAGCACTTCTCACAGAGGCCGAACAATAATAAGCAGAGGGGGAAATGATTGATGAACGTATGGAATCCTAAACTGCTCTTTGGTCGGTTGCCAGACAGTGGAGGTTTATTTGTCTTCATATCAGGGCGAGTCTGTGTTTATGTTCGGTCTCTGGAGGAACCACATGTCCTGAGAAACGACCCAGCCCACCAGAAAGAGCACAAATATGAAGTTCTGCTCATCTTGAACCAGTTCAGAGCTGCTGCCGGTGGGACCGGCTGTCTGCATCAGATGCAGTAACAGTAAAAATAGCTCTCTCTCTCTCTCGCTCTCTCTCTGTGGTGTGATATTTCTATTATAATCCTCCAGACTTGTCTTTATTCTTCCAGCAGTTGTTCAGCAGATAACCAGTGTCACAACATACACAAAACTATATCTAATCAATAACTGCAGTTAGAACACATGTGCTGTGACCTTCAGTAGTGATCTGACAGCAACATAAAGCATTCAGTGTTTTTGGTTATTAATTCATGAGCCATGAGGCAGAGAAGAGAAATCTATGAATGATGTTGTGAAAAATTGTAACCAATCATTTCAGCAAATCTTCTCTTATCCTCCCAAAGGCCCATTCAGTCATTTTGGCCGTATATACATTACAGGTGTTTTCACGTATCTATCAATCAATCAATCAATCAATCAAAGAGAAGACTGAAAAATCAAAAATCGGTGTGTTTTTTAAATGATCATTATTCAAAATAAAGGCAGCTGATCACTGGAGTACTGTGTTCACAGACGTTTCTGATGTAAACAAACCTTTAATAACGACAGAAAACGTTCTTAACTTAGATATATAAATATTCTATAAATATATAAGGCTGTTGTCTTGTGTTGTTCCATTATTATTAGAACATCCATTCATCTGGCAGTCTGGCAGTTTGGATTATACATTGTGCCTTTAAAACACTGAAAAACAAAGTTGCTATTAAAAGTGGAATTCTGTCGAAACACTGGCTTTTTCCTCTGAAGGCTGAATATGAGAATAAAATTGTCAGTTGCACAACAAACAGCACGTTGAGACGCCATCATGGATTGTTGCTTGGCAGACTCAGATTCATATTAAATGAATACTTGTGTCCAGAGGAGTGGAGGTGAGACAGTACATCACAACAGTAGAATTGCAGTCTGCAGCCGTACCACTATTTCCAGGCAAATTGATTTATTTCACATTATTAATGAACTTTGCTGCAGTTCCACTTGTCAGGCTTGGCCCGTGAGGGTCAATAACGAGAGGAAACTTGATGTTAGTGGATCCGGCTTAAGTGATTCTGTCGCGCTAACGATTCAATATATCAGGACAAATGTCAGCTGCTTGTAATATGTTGATTCTCCGGGCCTGATCTGCATAAGCACTGCATTCACCGGGGTGCAGGTCTTGGCTGGCGGGAGGACGTATAATGACAAGCTGAAAATTCTTTTGGCTTCCAATAAATATTTCATGCAGAGGTAAAGCGCCCCCAACTGAATAAACCAACACTGGAGGGACTCTGTGGCGTGAATCAATATAGAAGGTATTTTTAAATCAAGAAGAAATATAAATATGTCACAAACAAGTATCTTCATATAATAAAATCCATAATTATGAGGTTCAAAACTGGGAATAGTCTGACATGAACGTTTGCATGGTCTGCAGTGATGTGTGCGCTCCAGGCAGGGTGGGGGTGGGGGGATGGGTTGGAGGCGTGTAAACACTTAAGGTGACTAAACTGCTGGCTCGAGTTTTCTGGCCCGCTGCAGAAATCAGTGCGATGGATCGGATGGGAGAGATTTAGTTGCAGGTGGCAGAGGTCGGTGGATTGTGTATTCTGTGCAGTCAATAATAAAGTTAGGACTTATGCCCACGGAAAGTTAATGAGCAATCACAAGGACCTTGGAAAGTCATTTGCATCTGGGCACGGGCTCCTCACTTTGGCTGGGAGAGGGCCCTGGGGACACGGAGAAAAACGGTGATACTGCAGAGCAGGAGAGTTACTGCGAGCTGCTGCACGAGGAACAAAGGATGCTCTCCACACATAACAATTAGACATTAGAGCTAACATTTAACTACACGACCGAACATGTGTATGTTCCTGAAATATATGTCATTCAACAAAGTACAACGAATGCGTTTTAGATCATTATTTGTTCCCTCTAAAGCTGCTTGGTGTTAAATGAGTCGGCTGAAAATCACCGAGTACTGCTTTGTTTCATTTATAGTCAGCTGTGTGCACGATACTCACAGTGACAGCATACACATGCAATGCACTGAGGGCATGAGGTGGGGGGTCAACAGGGACCTAACATCTAGCTTTTGCCTCGGGGCCCCAACAGGTTAACCAGGCCATGCCCCAGTCCGAATGATTAATGCTCGATTACGTTCATGCACTTGAGTTGTAATTAGGGCATCAAGCCACACCCCCATAAGCCCTGCCCCTTGTGATGATACCTCAACAGACCCCGCCCCCCATGCTGGAGCAGCGTTTTTTTTTTTTTTCCTGGAACATGAATCCCTCTCTGCTCTCTGTTGTCTTTGACTCTGAGGTCTGAAAACCACATCTAGGCTCAGTGAAGCCGGAGGAGTCCATCCCAACCTTCAGCCACCGCCGCCGCACATGGAGGACTTACTTTATCACAGGGTGGCGCTCGGCCACACCACGCTGGCCATGTAATCACCTCGTCTGCTTTCACATCCACAGCTATGAGGCTGTAATCTGTCCAGCTCACTGTGAGGCAGGAGGATGGGCCCTCTCTCCTTCTCTCCCCGGGGCCCCCAGAGCACCCAGAGAAAGGACAAGAGAAACCCAGTGGGGTTTGTTCATACCATAATGCTTCCATATGGAAATTATTTGTCATAAATTGTAATGTTGCATGGGTGCATTCACTGTGTGTCTGATGCCAGGCAGCGGCAGGATGAGACAGAGAAAACACATTTTGATTTCAAAGCAATACAGACAAATCTCCACCTCATCTGCTGCTCCACATCATTTCATCTGCTGCTTTCCACACACCTCACTCTCTGCTGGAGAAATCACATTTATTATAACATTTAACTAAACTAGAGATACATTTCCTCAAGAAAATGCGTGTGAGTGCTGTTCGCTTTCATGCTGATTGGCATGATTTTTGAATGACTTTATAATAATCACATGAAAACTCAGTGACCGTAATGTATTAGCACGACACACGTGCAGTTCACAGTGCTAACGCTGGCAGCTTTTCATTTCTAGCTGACGAACAGCAGTTTTGCCGGCTGAAATGAGCTGTAGCTAGCTAGCTAATTAAGCTAACATTAGCTTCATGAGTTGGTTGAAAATGCTGCAGCTAAATCTTTAATGTTTCCAGCCGACTCCTTTTAAAACAAGAATCTAAAAGGGGTCTTAAATACATATTTGATAACTACAGATACATGCCATCATTCTTGTGTTGCAAGATTTTATTTTAACGTAGCTCAGTTTGGATGCTTAGCCGCTTCCTATTTTTTTTTTTACTTTTAACGTTACAGGAGAAGGTTTTTAGGATGGAAACTAACGGATGAGTGTGACAAACGTAACGTTATCTCGGGTAAGGTAGGCTGGAGCTGCTGAAGTGTAAGTCTTCCCAAATCCATTCAGAGCAGGAAAGAATCGCATTCAGGACCGGCTCCCACACAGTGGATGTTCCAGTCCTGAAGGGGCCTTTTTCTAAACTGTATCACCTGTAATCCCACTAAATAATTAGCTAAAGATATGCTAACTCGTGGCCTTGGAAGTAGCCTAATGCTAGCTTACTATCTACAGTGGTAGCTGGACATGCTAACGTCAGTAGCTCACATTAGAACAAACACAGTTTAATCCATTCCTTACACTTTTCCTCGTGTTTCTGGTTTTAGAAAGACCAAAGACCTGATCCCCCCAAACTCTTTGTATACAGAGTATCTGTCTTACTACAGCTCATGGCTCATTACGGTTGCTAAGCTATGACTGATCAATTGCTGTTTGCGGGAGGATTTTGCAGATACCGATATTGTTATTTGAGAGACATTATAATGAACATTTTTGATAAGGCAGGACATTTTAACTTTGAAAAATAAACTTGTCACTGCTCTCTGGTGGACAAACTATAGAATGTTGACACTGTTTCAAAACATATCTTTGGCATTTCTGTACCTCAATTTCTTATTTATTGGCTGATAAATATGCCAATATCACTACGTCGGCTGATACATGCGCCTGGCCTGGCTCTACTTGGTAGCATTAAAACTGTAGGAGCAGATATGGAGCAAAGGTCTTTAAGAGATCATATTTTTGGGGAAATATCTCATCAAATGTCAGATTATATAAAAACGCAGAAAACCACATAAAATGATCAATGTCAATATGGTTTTCAAGTCACATGTGAAAGAAGAAGACTAAGTAGCCTATAAAAGACAATATGATGCACGACAATCACAGTACTGATCTGCTGAATCTTGATACTGATAAAGAAATATTAATAAATGATTGGTTATAAACATAGTTAAAGCGTCCCATCTGGTTTTCCGTGGTGCGAGTGGCTCCTGGCTGCCTTCAGAGCCCTCTGAGGTGCAGAACTGAAGCATATAGTTAAAGCAGGCGGAGGGGAAAAATACATTTCATTACTTTGCTGTGTGGCATTTTTTCCACGTCATTACAAAGCAGTAATGGGCGATCACAGGGAGAAACAGATTGCTCTGCTACTCACATCCAACAGGCCTCATTTTAATGTGCCACCATTACGCGACTCACTGCTTTGTTACAGTCGAGTATGAGCGCCTTTTTCCCTCCTCCCCGTTTTTTATGTATCTGTATAGAGAGAGTAGACGCTACTCTGTTCTGACATGAGACAAATGTTTCATTCAAATGTTGCTTTCGCATATTGTGGAGGAAGTAATGAATTCCTGCACGGCGGCGGCAGGCCCGGTTCACCGTGTCAAGCCTGAGCACGGTGCAGGCACAGCTCCACAGCAGCAAAATTAAATTTAATGTTCCATTCACGGCGGGAAAGGTGCATAAATCAAAGCTTTTGATTTGCATGGACTGTGGTGAGCAACCTCATCCCATGCAAAAATAAACCAGGACAGAATATGATGTCACAGGAAAAACAATGTAATCTCAGACTTCCTAATAAAAACAAGCAACAGGCAGGGCCATTTAATTCAGACCGCTGCTCTCATGTCAAGTATATTATTAAAAACATGGCTCCCGCCCCCCCGCACTCCTCTTTCATTTAAGGAGAGATGAAGCCATTTGAAAAGTTTAATATCGTTTCCCTGAACAAGAAAAATGAAAGTTTGAACCTTTAAAATCAACAAAAATCTGTTAATGTGGAACCATCCAGGACAGGATGACAGAGGAAACCAAAACCCTGTGGGGGGTGGGGGTGGGTCGGGGGTGGTTCATCATTTTAATAACCAATTGATGCTCTTTGACATTTTTCAAGCTAACCTGCGAAATATTTCTCACTCTCTTTCTAGTTTCTCCGACGTCTCAGATTTTCTGTTTTATGCTGTTTTGGACACAACAAGACATTTGAAGACGTCACCTCGGACTCTGGGAATGGTAGAGGGCATTTATCACTTTTATCTGACATTTTATAGACTAAAAGATCATCAACAAATATAAATGTATAATAACAATAATCATCAGATTAAGCTGGAGTTATGCTTCTCTGGCTGCACGTAGGCTGTTTAAGTCTGTTTTGGACCCGCCTCACAGGAGCTGAATCAACCAACCAACTACACGTGGTTGGTGTGCACGTCTCTGTGACCTATGGTTAAATTCAAAGAAAGCCTGAGAGGTATCAAATAGGGCAAAGGAAACCCAGAAAGCACTCACTCACAGAAGGGTCTGTTTCCTTCTGCACATTCGAGTTACCCGACTCTGTTGTTTATCACTGTGCAGATATGGATTCAGTAAAAGAGGACAATCTAATATCTTTGCAATGCACTAAAAAGCTTTTACTGTCAGTTCTGTTACGTGTCTGTAAAACATTTGACTTTTCAAAGCCCACGTTTGGAAATCGTATTCATCTTAATGTATTTAAATCATTATCTAAACATCCGATTATTACTGTCAATTTATTTAGCATCTTTTGTTAATGCAGTATGAACGCATTGGATGTAATGTGATTACTCCCTGTAGCACACACACACACACACACACACACATTAAAATGATAACGTACAGTGATTATCAGGCTTATCTTTGACGTTTCCATTCCTGTAAGCTAATGCTAAATAGCTCTGCATTCCCTCAAGAAATTACACACACACACACACAGGTCTGAGGCCCCATTAGGAATCAGCCTTGATCAATACCCAGTGAATTAGAGTGCTACTGATCTGATTAACTCCCCATTATTTTCAACTGGGCCTTATTTAGGATGCACGATGAGAAAATATCCCACTTTCTTTTTCTTTAAATGAAACACACACATCCTGAGCTGACACATTCGATTCATCTCCTCTGACGGAGCGGACGAGGTTTCCTTCTTTATAGGTTACAGCTGTAACATCGCAGCCCAGTCTCTTTATAGGAATTAAGCTCATATTGGACGATTCAACACCTCAACATTTACGTCCAGTGCAAATGCAGGAAGAAGTTGTGTCCTTTATGTAGAGAGAAAGTCAGAGTAACCTTAAAGTATAAGTCTGGTGTTATTCTACATTTTGCTTATTGTCATTAAATCTCAAACACGTGGTTAACGTTGTGAAATGGTCGCAGTTTGGTTAGGTTTAGGAAAAGATCATGGTTTGGGTTAAAATAATTACATTGGTAGTTGTCACGTGACTTTGACGTTAACGTAAGTTAAGTTCAAATCAATCAGCGTTGACTTTTAGTTTCACACGGGACACGAGTCCTGTGTTTGTGGACTTTGTCGCTTTTTATACTACCTCACCTGACTTCCTCGTTTGCTCCTGTCATAATTACTACGACCACTAGAGGTCGCCGCCCAACAATAAGCGTAAATATGCGTCGTAATAAGCTGCAGCACAGACGACCTATACGGCCGTATTTTTGGGGAGAACGGTCTCTGTAGTTTCCATGCGCAGAAATATTGATATTGAATTGAAATCTGAAGTTTTGCATTATATCGTCAATCTTGTGTGTTGATAGGGGTTCACAGTGCTCACTATGGATGTGTATACCTGCAGCCAAACCTCTGGGTAACAAAGTGCCCAGGCTGAGTTTGGTGTTTTCCTGCCGTGCTGAGCGCAGCGAGCCGGTCCGATCTCTGAATCCTGAACTCTGCTCCTCTGAGAGGACGGCGGGGCAGATGCAGGTTATTGAAATGAAATGGATCTACTCTAAATCTGCTTTTCTCCCCCTGCTGCTGTGATAGCGCAGAGGAAGAAGAGATGAGGAAGAGGAGAGGAGAAGAGAAGAGAAGAGAGGGGAGAAGCCAAGTCCTCCCGAGGCATGATGGGATTAGTGCCGGGGGCTATAGAGCGATTGCGGCGGCCCTGGATGGAGAGGTTCAGGTGTAGCGGCTCACCCCTGTAGTTAAAGAGATTATCAACAATGAAGATAATCTAAAGAAAAGTTCCTGCACTCCACGACACCATGAAAACTCTCGGCATCTTTCAAACAAATTCCCACAAAAGGCTTTTTATTGTATAAGTGTCGTGCAGGCGGGCGGGCAGTACAGGTGGCCGTGTGCTCACCCTGTGATCCCCACCAGCTCCACTCGCCTCCACAAACTCAATAACACACACAGGACGGATGATAGGCTTTTATATTAAAAGCCATATATTCTGATTAATTCTTCTCTTTGTGAATTCCACGCTTGAAGAAAAAGAAGAACAAGAAGAAGAAGAAGAAGGAGAAATCACTGATGCTTTACAAACTCGCCTAATCACTCTGCAAAACAGGCTGCTGTGTTTTAGAGATATGGATCCATTGGTTTCCATTTATTTCTGTACATAACAAAAATCAATAAATCAACCAAACACACAGGAGCAACTTAATGTAAACCATCACAATATTACCTTTCTAACCTGCTGGTCAGAATTCAGAGATGCACAAAGGAGCTTTATGAATTATAAATATAAAATGATGTAATTAGTATTTAATCACGGCTAAGCCTTCAGGCGGCTACCAACAGGACATCCACACTATAAATACGTTGGTTTCAGTTCATTTAACAAAGAGACGCAGACAGAAACCAAACCCGAATCCTTCAGGGATGAAGGTCATCATGTCTTCTTTACTCTCCTCCAGCGTCCAGCTCATATCACACAAGACCCGCCCTCTTGAAGACTGGCAGCCAATCGAAAAAGACAAATAACACCTGTGACCGTTACACAACGAATATTTTCTCTAAATGTTATTCTGAAGATAATATGGTTCGTTCCCAAAATATTTCGACTTTGGTCTCAAATTTGTCTTAATTTTTTCTTGAAATATTACAACTTACAGCTTTCTCTAACTATTTACACTTTATTCTCGACATATTATGTACATTTTTCTCATAAGAACTTTTTCTAAAAAACTTTTCTCAAAATATTTTGTAATTCTTTTTGATATATTACAACAAACAACATATTTCTCAAAATATTTTTTTTCTCAAAATCCTACATTTTTATTGAAATATTACTTATTTTCTCAAAATATTACGACTTTGTTCTCAAACTCTCCGGTTATATTATTATTTCTTTATTATATTATTTAAGTGGCCTTAAACTGCGCCGTCACACAGCGGTGACGGAACATCGGCAGGTCAGCAGGTCTTCATGCTGCACAGAACTGGACTGAAAATTTCTCTCAGATGATGAAGATGTGATGAAGAAGCGTTAATATTCACAGCTCAGCTCCATCAAATATATTTCACTCTGAGCTGATCGGAAACATCAAAAACACACTGATGTTTCCACATAAAGTCTGCAGCTGCTTCTCTGATTTTCACTAAAACATATTTAACAGAACATTTTAGGACGAACGGTGATCAAAGCGCTTCATTTAGATCGTTTATGTATCAGAGGAGAACTGAGGGAGGCTGTGAAGGCGGCAACTTTTGAGCGTCATGAAATGGGGGAACCATCTGTGATATTCCCTGTGCTGCAGAAAATAACTGTTAATGTCCATATGTCTGCACACAGGCAGGTCTGTTAGAGCGAGCTGCTGAAGCAACACGAGCCACTTTATCTGACTCATGTTGGGGACGAGGAAACGGCCTTTAGGCGGCTTTCACACCTGATCTGTTTGGTCCGGATCAGAAGAACTCTGGTGCGGACTAAATAACCGGACCGAGACCACCTGAACAGGAGGGTCTCAGTCTGCTTCCAAGTGCTTCGTTTGTGGTCTGAAAGCAAAGCAGACCAACCACAGGATTTCTGATATGTGATTTTAGTAGGGCTGCAACTCACGGTTATTTTCATTATCGATTCATCTGGTGAATATTTTCACATTTAACCGATCAATTTGTTTAATGTACAAATGTCAAAAAAATGTGAAACGTGTCCTCCCAACGTGCCTGCAGTATGTTTTAATAGCCAATAAATAAGTCGTACTTGGCTGTCTATGGAAAGCATTTTTGCACAAATGCTAAAAGTATTTAAAAAAGTGTTGGAAGTTTGTTGGAAGTCTAAGTTTTTGGTGATCGTGAGTGTCGCAGAGGCACGGGCCGGGGGTGAGGAGGAGGAGGCAGGAGGAAGGGGGAGGATTCAACAGAGGAGGGCTGTGAGAAAAACACACAAGCTCATACACCAGCGATTCAAATCAATTTCAAAGCAGAGCCGGAAGAAATTTCTGTACCAATGAGCCCAAGGTTCCTCGTTTGGAGAAGAGCGAGTACACAGAAGTCGAGACGGGAGAAGAAATAACCGGAGAGAAAAAAAGAAAAAAAAAAAGAAAAAACTTCTCCGGATTCCAACTTGCAAATAAAAAAGCAAAGCAATCAATCATGTCGGAGAGCCCTCATTCCTGGCCGCTCCTTCCAGGCAGCGGCAGAATGAAATCGGACAAGACTAGAATATGCAAACTTATTCGCTCTTTCTGGACGGCTGGGGAGAGGTGGGGGGGTGGGGGTCCGAAAAGATAAATGGGCATTCCAGGGGACGACACAGGGGCCTGTTAAAAGTTTACTGTCACAAACACTAATTAATCACCGCAGCAGAGGCTATTAATCATATATTAATGAGATGGTCTCTTTACTTTGGCCCGTCCAGGCCTCCTCTCTGCCCCGTGGCCCCTGGAAGCCTCGCTGAGCAGAAAGCATCCAGGACTCAATTAATCTTCTCGCACCTCCGCCCGGCACAGACAGACACCGTCAGTGAAAGCAGGCAAACAGCGAGGACATTTAAACTGTCCATATTTCAGGGGGGATTTTTGTGGACAGTTAATCAGCTGGAGGTCCTGTCGGTTTCAGACTGCAGGATAACATCCCGGCAGACACGCGGATATCTTATATCTTCATCCAATGTTTAATCTTTTCTCTTCGCGGAAAAGGTGAAAGTGACAGGGATGAAATGGACTTGGCAGATTATTTGGAGAGATGCCTTTTTGATTGTTGGAATTGCACCTTGGAAACACATTCGCTGATGTCAAATGAAAGCTCATGCTGTGGTCAACCTCGCTGTTCGCATTGCACTCTGGGTATCGATCGGCATGTTGCTCTGAGCCGTCTGGACCAGAGTGCTGCTGAGACGCAGTTATTTCATTTGAGTCAGCGACGGCTCGCAGGCACACGATGACGAGCTTTAAGGAGAAACAGATGATGCCTGTCTGGTATTTAGCTCAGAGTGTCAGGTATCCTCTGTAGCGGCGGGACACTGACTGCTAGCTGCACGGCTTTTAGTACAACATGAAAAAGACTTGTCTGTCACATTAAAGCGACAATTTGACAGCAAAATTGTTGTTGTTTTTTAAATAGAACTGACGCAATCAATGGATTCAACTTTGACACACAAATTTACTACATTGACCAATAACAAGCCATCCTGACAGAGCTGATCTCTGAGTGGACGGAGAGCCAGAGAGTCCAACATGGAGGAAGCTATCGTAGCTTATTAGCTGTGCTGCTAACATCCACTTTTATTGTAGCTCCTCTGTCAGAAGGTTAACTGCTCCACAGCAGAGACCTGGTTTACACAGTCAGGAGAGAGGGGACAGTTGCTAACCGCCAGATAGCAAGCTAAGCTAGCTTGGAGAGCTTTTTTCCCCTCTTCAGTAACTCTTTATGGAATAAAATGATGAACAATCCTGAGAGCAAAACTTCAGGGGGAGTAAACATGGTGTTTGCTGTCCTCCTCAGTCAGCATGAAGGTGCGGTCGCTGTGGTTTTTATGACATCTTTACGTCCTCCCCCACGGACATGAATAACTGCACAGGGTGATTTAGATGTCAGGAAAATTACATTAGTTTCCTCGGCTTCAATCTTTGCTGCTGTCTGGCTTTGTTACTTATAATATTAGACTGTTGAGAATAAAATATGGTTCAGGTGTGACAGGCTGAGATTGCAGTGTGACATGTTGCTGAGGCGAGGCAGTAAACAGGAGCTGGCTGGTGATTTTCCATTCAGTGAATAAAGAAGTGTAATGCTAACATCTTGTAATGCTATCACAAGGGGTACTCTATAGGGATACAGTATACAGGATGTACAGATAGGAAAGCACAGGCTTATTATGGGCTTGGAGGTGATGCCAGTTTTTTGCCAATCATCCCTATGCATTTTGCAATTAGGTGTCAAGCTGGTGGCGCCCTAGGTGACCGCCTAGCTCACCTGTGCCTAAAAATGGCCCTGCTACACATAAACCCAACCTCCCGACCTCCACACCCTGACCCTCCACCTCTCTACATAAAGGACACACTACTTCCTGTATTTATATTGAATATTGGCACTGGCTGTAGATTGTGTGCTATCTGGCTAGGCTAACGATTTCCCCCAGCTTCCAGTCTTTATGCTAAGCTAGGCTAAAGAAATCCTGACTTTGTACTCTGGCCCTGTACTTAAAACACAGACGTGCCATCCATCCATAGTGAACACATCGTACTGCATCACCTGAGCTCTCACTCACCTGTGTGATGAGTCGACAGGTCAGGGCTTTCTGGGAGTTGTAGTTTCCTTCAGAGGCCGTACAGACAGCTGTGTGTGTGTATATGTGTGTGTGTGTGTGTGTGTGTGTGTGTGTGTGTGTGACCTGTGAGCTTCCTCTGCGGAAATGTTTATCACACGTTGCGCATTAATAAACTGGAGGAGTGCATTAAACAGTGCAGGTGTCAGTGCATGCTGATGGAGAGAGCTGCAGTATTGTCCCTTCTGTATGCAGATTAGCCTGAGGGTCAGCTACTGCACACACATACTAATGCACACACACTCATACAGTATGAAACAGCAAAAACTCCCACTGACAACAAGCATCAGGGAGACTGTATGCAGCTCAATAAATCATTAAGATAAGAACAAGTTCTCCTGGTTCGTTCCTTTATCACACTGAAGGTGAAAAATCTGCAGCTGCACAGACGTCAGAGATGTTTTAGAGAGTTCGTATCATTTGATCACATATGTTTTTGGAAATGTCAGAAAATAACTGTTTTGGGGTAATGGTTTGTAAAGTATTACAACAAATACTCTTTACTACTATCTCTGTAATTTCTCTGTAGAACGTGTGATAGGAAGCGACAGAGCTATTATGAAAGAACTGAGGGAAAGAAGCGCCACCGACACAGGACCAGTGGTCAGCAGCAACTGTTGAAGAAATCTGACACATATCTTGAGACAACCAGAAGCACAACTGGAAGAAAATGTGAAAAATTGACTCAAAATGGCAACATTGGAATGGAGCCGCAAATAAATCCATCAACAGGACCACCAAAGTGGAAAAAAGATAAAAAGGTGTGATGATTTACATGAGCAAACACTGCTAATACTGATGCTAATACATGTTAGCCTGTCCAAAGTTTTTGAGTTGATAAGCTTTTCAACCAAATTTAGTCCAATTTGAGTGGAGCAGCTGTTCTTCAGACTCTTCTGTTATCAGCTGAGACTCTGGAAAAAAAAGCAGAAACATCTCTGCTCTCTGCAGATGATGTGGTTCTGTTGGCTTCGTCAGACCGTGACCTCCAGCGATGCACTGGGGCGGTTTACAGTAGGGATGAGAATCAGCACCTCCAAGTCTGAGGCCATGGTTGTCTGCTGGAAAACGGTGGATTCCTCCCTCCGGGTTGGGAGTGAGTTGCTGCCCCAAGTGAAGGAGTTCAAGTATCTCGGGCTCTTGATCGCGAGTGAGGGTAAAGTGGAGCGTGAGACCTACTGGCAGATTGGTGCGGTGTCAGCAGTAATGCGGGCGGGTAAAGCTTTTGATGTACCAGTGGATTTAGGTTCCAAGCCTCACCTGTGGTCCCAAGCTTTGGGGAGTGGCCGAAAGAATGAGATTGCGGGTACAAGCGACCGAAATGAGTTCCCTTAGGATGTCTGGGCTCAGTCTCAGAGAGAGGGTAGAGACCACAGACATCCAGAGGGAGCTCGGAGTAGAGCTTCACGTCCAAAGGAGACAGTTGAGGTGGTTCAACATCTGATCAGGATCCTCCTGGTCGCCTTCCTTTGGAGGTTTTCCAGGCATGTCCATCTGGTAGGAGACACCGGAGTAGACCCAGAACACGCTGGGGAGATTATATCTCATCTAGGTTGGGAACGCCTCAGGATCCCCCAGGAGGAGCTGGAAAACGCTGCTGTGAGGGAGTTTTTGAGCTCATCTGACAGGGTTCCTGTGGGGAATTTAAGTAATTTAAGTCATTTTTCAAGCAAAGATGGGACTCATTCTTTGGTTCCAGTTTCTCCAATTGTAAATATATGCTACGTTTTACTGATTTCTATCCCAGTAAACTGAACATTTAAAGACGTCTGTGACATTTTTCATGATTTATAATTGAAAAAATTATCAAAATGAAAGTTGATTCTACTGAAGGCTCACAATGAGGTGAAAGGTCTCGCACAGCTCTTCTATGTGCCGGTCACAGTGTGTTTGTTGTGTTGTAGAAGCAGGCGGCAGCTCTGTGGCGATCGCTTCTCTCCTCCACCGATGCCTCATTAAGTGAATGGAGCTAAATGAACCGTGGCTTCACTTTACACCTGCAGGATCCGCGGCTCAGGAGAATAAAGCAAATGGAGCGTGAAGTTACAGAACGGCGTCCGCACAAGTTTAACACACAGGCTGACAGACTGTTGCACTCAAAGTCTCAACTAATGGGCCTCGAAGGAGCTCAATGATTTTACATCCGGCGTTAAAAAAGCCCACATTATACACCTTAGATGACCGGACATTTCCCTTCATGATGCCAAACTTTTAACATCAATAACTCCTGGGTTTTTTTTCTGGTTTTGAGGTGAACAGAAACTAAAATCCTCTGAGTCCTGATGTGTTTTCTCCTGGGAAATGAAGAATGCTTCAGTCCCACAGTCAACACTTCATAATGCTTTGATTCTGGAGCTGCTATGAGTTCATGTACACAGGTGTGCAAATGGGCTGAAACCCAGGGCTCCCCTGATGGTTGAGGCCTGCTGTTTAATGATGTTTTAAACATGGCAGCACACACACAGGCTGCTCTGTGCAGGGTTAAGGTCCTGTTTGTTGGAAGACAGGGTTTGTCCTTTATGCAGACTTGTGCTGCACGTACGTAAGATGAAGCATTAGCTTGACATGTGGAATTATCTGTTCATCATAGTGTTCTCAGATTGACTAGAGTCATGTCCAGTATCCCAGGAGTTATGTCCATTTTGGAGGAATCTGCAGCACACAGTTTAGTAGTAGTGTGTTCTTTATGTCGAGAGGTCCAAAGTAATGTGGGTGTGGAGGTCGGGAGGGAGGATGGACATGTGTCATATGTGACTCTCATGCAGGAGACCAGAGTTCAGACCAAAACCACAATCTTGACAGATATCTCCACCTCTGCTGCTCAGATTTCTGTTGTTTCAACTTTATGGAGGAGACACACCGATGCGCTGAGGGACTCATTTCACAGAAATCGGCAAAATAAGAGATGATGATGACTACAAATAATAATAATTGTATGATTTCGAGTTTGCTGTACCTTTAAGCCGACCTCTGGCTGGTCTGCACCTTGAATGAACACAATGAATCGGAAATGTAAAGTCGTCTTCCAGCTCACATTTATCAAACCCCATCTAATGTGAGTCTAAGTAAACCCCNCCCCCCCCCCCCCCTTTGAATGATGAGAAGTTATGGACAAGAATCAAAGCCTGATCGGAGACAAATGATCATAATTAAGCACTCAGGCAGCCATTGGAATAATCAAGCCATGTAAAACCGCAGGCCAAAACTGAATCCCATTTCCATCAATGACCTCCAGACTGTGACACTTATCTGTAATAACGGCCCCCGAGTGGAGGGATGACATAATAAACATGCGACCCTGTGGCCAGGTTTGTCACAGAGATGTCCTTTAACTGCAGAGACACTCTCTAATTGGTTTGCCTCCCTCACGGCGAGAGCAGCCCTCCCTGTAATTACCCACCAAAAGCAGGCGTGGAGCGTGCGGTCGCGAGGCGTGTAGGTCCGAGCTGATGGGTGCACTCGCTGTCCTTCGGTACATTACCCAGGGATCACCTGAGGAGGGTGACACAGATACATCTCCCTCATGTGCCCCATGGGGGAGTGTGATGGCTTAAAAGCAAGGTAGCCACGGGAGACCCATTGACCTGAGGACAAGAGATGGAGGGAGGAGGGGGTGATGGGGGGGTGGATAGAGGACGGGGGGGAGGTGAGGGGGGAGGACAGTCATCTGCTGTCAGTGGGTCTCTGCAGTCTGTCACTGCTGCTTTAATCAAGGACACACTGCTGCAGGACATCTGACTCAGAGGAACGTGTAGGGCTGCGAGATTCCTTCAAACCTTTGCGTTCGCATCGTGATCATTATTACAATAATGCACAAAAAGATTACATGCATTTCATTTAAAAGGAAATGTAGAAGACAGCTGCTACATGAGCTGCCTCGAGTCACCACAGTCCTGTAAACTGTGACCTGACTGGTTACTCTGGATGAGCATGTGTAAAGGGTGCGTACACACAAACATCACGCATACGTGATAAACTGGTATTCATAATAGACTGACTTCAGACCAGCGTACACACAGTTTAACAGAGATATCTGCAGGTGATATGAGATTCAATATAAGGTGAGAGACATCAACTTTAAGTAAAACATTGTTTTGCCAGTTTTGACGCCATGCATCTGACCCCACGTGAAACTGATATCAAACCGGATGTCTCTGCTTAGCAGAAGTAGTTTTTTGAATGTGCACAACAATGACAGCGTTGCAGGTGATGCAGGTCCTGAAGTCCTACAAATATGATATTTTTTAACATTTTTAGTCTTCCTGCATTTTGCAGGAAAAAACCCCTGAGGTTAAAAAATAAAAATAACATTTTTTGGCTGTCCTGGGTACAGCTGCTCATGTAGGATGTCCACAGCTCGCACCACAAAACCAAACCACAAGAATGACAGGGCTCATTAAATATATGCCAAATTTGTGCTCTTGGCATGTAAAATGATGTAATTGCGTCTTTAAGCAGGACAGGGCGGTTTGCTGTTTGTGAGGAGCTCGAGGCCTCTGTGTTTTACTGTTTCTGGGAACAGAAACTGATCTGATGCAGACTGGACGTTGGACAGAAGCATGTTGAATTTATTGGTGGATTTATTCATGTTTTACAAGCAGACACAGGTTTTCTTTTCTTTTTTTAATGATGAGGACGACACTGCTGATGTTTAGTGACTTCAGCTCCACCCGGGTGATAAAGCCACGTTATGTTGGTGTCTCTGTATCTGGTGCCAAAAGGTTTGTCCCTTCTAGTTTTGGGACCACAGCCTGATCAGGACTGCCACAGAGGATTATGGGAGGACACATCTGACTCCCATGTTGGTGCATCAGAGACCACAGTCAGAGTTTGGACTGAGGGCTGTTTGGGTCAGTGCCATTATGTTTGTGGACAGCTCAGAAGAAACTCGTGTCTGTGTGGTAATGCTAACATTAATGTTATGATTGGTCGGGTAGGGGGCCTTTGATGACATGCTTAATGAGAGGTCTGAGGGTGCAGCTCAGCAGGTTGGGGGGGGAGACCTCCCACATCAAACAGCGACCCCCCCCCCCCACTCTGTGCACAAAGAGGCTGCAAGTGTCGTCCTGCACATTAACTGAGGATCGACTTACAGCTACAACACAGAGCTGCATGAATATGTTCAGCTCCAGCTTATTATAACTGGGTTCCATCATTTCTATCAGTCATAATAATATTTTAGATCAGAGATATTTGACCAACAGTTCAACTTATTTACAGAAGAACAGTTGAACATTGTAAACATTTCTATCTTTCTCTATTATGAATTTATTTCGTAGTATCTCATGATAACATACAAGAATGTTTGTCATAAAAGAAGCCTGGTATTGCGTACAGCTTCCTCCCCAAGTGTCTGACTATAAACTGAACAAAGCCACGTAACCAAACGTAAAGAGAGTCTTTCTGTGTCTGAATCCGACTCTGAGGAAACCAGATCTTCACTGAGCGGCTGCTGTGACCCTCACGATGCTAACGTCAGAGCTAATCTCACCACAGTTACAGGTGCTGACACACATTTCAAACCTGCTTGCAAAAGTATAACTGTGCACAACTGACAACTACATAAAAAGATTTATTGTACATTAAGTTCCAACTGTGGAAGGAAATGAACTGTGTTTCATGATTTCCAAACTAAAAACCTGCACACGCGCTCCCCATCAGCTCCTTTCTGATTCTAATTTGATGAAATCTTGTGTTTTCACGATTTACTTTAAGATATAAAGCTAAACTAGCGGCATGTTGTACGTCAAACATAATGATGGATGTGCATACGAGTCAAATAAACTGTCAGCGCTCCATGTTATTGGCCAAGTACAAACACAGTTTTCACATGTCTGTAGCTACGAGCTCTGTGTGTGTGTGTGTGTGTGTGTGTGTGTCCTGCTCTCAGTTTACTCAGCTTGGGAATCACATCTTACAGATGGCTGCTTCGCGAGGGGAGCGGGCTAATGTCACAGGGGGAAAATATTATTGCAGCGCTGACCTCTGTTTGAAAGTGCTCTGAGTGAGTGTTTTCTGGGAGTCCTGTAGTCCCGACCTCACAAGACATCATCAGCCTCATCAGAGACTCGAGCCCCTGCAGCTTCGCTCTCACAGCGTGGGTTAACAGAAAGGTATGAATACATAATGATTGCAGAGACACCTGAACGGTTTCTGTATCTGTGCATCAAGAATAACTTGAACAAAAGGCTTTTCTCTCAGGTCAGAACCATTAAGAGTCTATTTGAGGAGACGTGAGACCACAGCGTGTTTTCTCAAAGAGCACAAATCCCTGCGGTATTTTCTTTAGACCACGCTCCAGTGCTGAACATCCCTCCACAAATTCACATCAAAGTGTGTCTGCTGAGGGAAACGCTTGGAAAGTATATTTTAAAACTCAGTGTGACTTCACTCTCCTGCCATCGGCTGGAAGAGGAAGAGGAGGAAGAATTTCTCACAGGGACACAAACCAGCATCGATGTTTCATTTGAGTCTCTGAGATTTGTCAGGAGACTCGGTTAGTTACAGACTCCTCACGTCAAACCTGTAAGATTCACAGAGGAAGAGGAGGATAGCTCAGGCTCCCATCAGGACTAAACAAAGAGCAGTCTGACCTCTTCAGCTCTTCAGAGGCAGAGCTGGGAAAAGTTCACTTTCACATTCTCACCACAGCTGATGATAACCAAACGTCTCTCAATCGATTATCCAAACCCCAGCAGACAGGTTTCGGTCATGTGTGCCGCACGCTGGCCGATTCACCTCGTGTTTCCCAGCAACAAGGAGGCGCTCTGCTGCAATCTAAATCTGTCTTTTAATGAATTTGTGGAGGTGGATATCTGCTGATCGAGATCACACTGGGCTGCATTTCAGCTCAAATCAGACCAGTTTTACAAAATAAGTAATGTAGAGAGTGAGGGACCGACAGATGGAAGAACACTACAGTCGTACAAACATCCACTGCTATTAGCTGCTCATCTTATCAGAGTTAAAAGTGATGGGTCACAATGCCTTAATATTTGTGATTTTATTATGTGTTAATAACAATATGATATCATAGCCGTTTAAAACGTGTGTTTAGCCCTATTCACAATGCAACACCAAATCACAGAGATGCCGCTTCGCACGGGACTAATATTATCACATGACCTCTGTGTTTGGTCATTTGCGGTGGAATTTTTACTTTACAAATTACAGACATGATAGATTTACACGGGATTAAGATCACAGACGAGCTCCGCAATTATTACTAATTACTAGAGGTCCCCAGGTAATACTAGTAAACTCTGAGTTTAAGTATCGGGAACAAAAGAGAAAACTCTGGATCTGTGAATCTCCCGACATTCACCTTGTTAGTATTTTAGTATTCAAACCTTCACCGTGGTTTTCGTCGCCATAACCAGGATCTCTCTCCAGCATTAACCAGCTCTAGCTCTTATTTCAAACACACGACTTTAAGATTCATCTTTTAAAAACATGTACTTTGTCTGAACTCATATTCACATATTTTAACTCCATCTTGTCCAGCTGCTAAAAACTGGAAGGAGCAGTTAGTTTGTTTGCCTTAAAATTTGTCAGTTTTTAATTTGACTTCTTCTAATGTGCACCTTTTTTTAATTATGTTGATTTTTCTTATTGAGTTTATTGTTCCATAAGTTAGCTGAGGTATTTACTAAAGGGAAATAAAAAGGCCGTTAGATCAGTCAGATTATCAGGACGAGTTTCTTATAAACTGTTTAAGATATAACTTTGTTTTAATTAGTTTCATATGTTAAGGGAGGCCAACAGTTGACTGTGTTTATTCACATAGCACTGCAATATTTATCGATCGACGTGTGACCACAGAACAGTTCCTGCACAAATATTATAGAGAGATTTTTTTAAAATGTTGTCAGTGAGCTTAATTCATGTGGTGCTTTTATTCAAAGTGCTTTGCAACTCACACACTGATGTTAGCGAGTGACCAGACAAGCTGCAGGTCTGACCATCAGGTGCAGGTTCAGGTTCAGTGTGTTGGACACTTCAACATGTGGGCAGCAGGAGGCGGGTATCGAACCGCCGACCCTGCTGAGCAACACTTCCTGTTGCTTTAACTGCAGACATGTTCTCATCTTTCAGCTCTGGTGATTAGAAACAGGAGATTCGGTCACATTTGTATGTGTGTGTGTGTGTGTGTGTGTGTGTGTGTGTGTGTGTGTGTGTGTGTGTGTGTATGTGCCTCCTGTCACGTTATCATCCCATGACTTTATGGATATGAGTATCAGAGCCATGGAGACCTGTGTGTAACCTGCCGCCGTCAGACAGCCAATGGGAGCCGTCGGAGAAGTGTGTTGTGACGGGCGGCTGATCCGCCGTGAACCCGTTAAATGGAGGCTCGTGATGAAGGGCGAGCTTTGTTACGGGACGTGGAGATACACGAGCAGGTTAACAGAGCTGTGAACTATTTATCAGAATCTTTGACTCTTTAGCCAAGACGTTTTATTTCCACTGGAGCTGTGTTTTTATGCGACTGTAATCCTCATCAGTTGTTTTTAAATGTGTTCCATAAAGAAATGTAATTTTACTAACTTCTTTTGAGTGAGTGACGGTTAATGAAGTGTTCAGCGGCACAGTATAAAATGCACGGCTGCAACTAAACTAGATTATTTTCATTATCTATTAAAAACAGTTTCCTCATTTATTCAATTAATCGATGATCAGTAATGAAAGAATCAGTTGCAATTGATTGTTGATGTCCACAGTCAGAAAGTATATATATATATATACACACACAGAAAGGTATTATTAAAGTATGTGTTGTACCTAACTAAATATTGGATCAGTTTGTTTTTATTATGGGATGTAATGTTTTAAATTATGGGTTTTACCTTTTATGTCTGGTTGGTTAGGGCGGGACTGCACGTGGTTTTAGGGATAAATAAATTGATTTTCTTTAATTAAATTGAAGCTTGATGTGTGATGTGAGTGTGTGTTCCTCATAGTTTCCTCCCACAGGAGAAAGGTGGAGCCTGTGAGGGATTATTTGGTCTGCAGTCCTTCTGTCTCAGCGTTTGTAAAGCTGCTTTAACACACGTCCACGCTGCATTTATCCTTTTATTTCTCCTCCTCTGTGAGATTCAAGCTGCATGTAAATCCCATCGCAGCGGACTGTACAAACCAGTTAAAGTCAGAGAGACTTATGATATTAAAGTGGATCCATCAAGCAGGTTGGAGGGCGGTCTGATGGGGGGGGGCAGCTGGTTGGTCATGGATCGACTTAACCTCTGTCACTTTGATGGCTTTTGTGTTTTCTACGAGTCCAAAAACTGGGGGCAGCTGTCCCTGAAGACACACCCACACACACACGGCAGTTTTTAATTTAACTTCATTTTTAACTATGTTGATTTTTCTTATTGAGTTTATTGTTCCATAAGTTAGCTGAACTATTTCACTAAAGGGAAATAAAAAGGCCATTCAGTCAGATTATCAGGACGAGTTTCTTATAAATAGTTTCAGATATAACTGTTTTAATTAGTTTCATATGTTTAAGGAGGCCAACAGTAAATATAATAAATATATATTGCAATATTTATCGATCGACGTGTGACCGCAGACTCTGCCATATTTACATTAGTATGTGGGTAAGTAAGTAGGTTGATAGGCAAGTAAGTAAATAATTAAGTAGTAGGCGAGTATATAAGTGGTCAAGTAAGTATGTCAGTAGGGAGGTGAGTGTGTAAGGTATGTCGGCAGGTAGAGGAAGGGAAAAAGTAGAATGAGCCAGGTCCGTTGTAGGCCGGGAAAAACAAATGATATAAAAAAATTCCGCTATAAGAAAAGTTAAAACGTTATGTTAATAACCCAACACAGAAAAAAAGCTGTTTCTAACCAATCAAATAGCAGTCTTTCAGGAAAAACAGGAACAGCAGAGTCTCCACAGATTTATCATCTCACTCATGCAGCAATGTCGGACTCGAGTTAAAAAAAAAAAGATCTAAATCGATGCAGCAGAACCAGAGATATCAACTTTTTTATTCCACACCTGGCGCCTACATTACCCACAATGCAAAGGTCTTTCTAACTCCACACCAACAGACTGTTTTCATCTTTAGCCCCAACCCACGCTGACTCAAGTGACATCACTCGAGGACATTTATCACACAGCTTCCTCTGGAGACACTAAATGCTTTATACTACTTTAAAACACATGCACCTGGAAACACCTGGAGACACCTGGAAACACCTGGAAACACATAACAAAAGAGGATCTTTCTGGTTCTGTTGCATCGAATGTAATCCTTTTGTTTTTTTGTTTTTTTAATCGTGAGTCCGACACTGTTACAGGAGTGTGATGATGAATCTGTGGACGACTCTTTCAAAGGAGTTTTGATGCGCAACAGAAATGTGATTATATTGTGATAAAAATATAATATAAAATATTGACTGATATGAAAGAAAATGGTGATAGTTTGTATATAGTCTGTATATCACCCAGGCCTGACTGTCTGTCTTTGGCTGAATTAAGACCCACCCCCCCCCCCGCTCTGAGTGAAAGGGAATTCACTCTGCGATGAATGTTAACCAGTCAGAGGAGGGGAGAGGGCCAAACGCTGCAGTGTTGTTGGGATCCACTCAGGCAGAGCAGCATTTGACTGAGAACTTTTTAATAGCCCCCTGGAGTCGCTCCATAAATGGCTTGGCTCCGGCCATTATTTGTCCCTGTTTCCTTTCTTTTGAGAGGGAGACTATTGTGCGCCACACTAGCAAGCCAAGGCAATCATTTCCACTGCTTTGGGTAATTTGGGGTTGTATGAATGCTCTTGATTTATCATCTAGTCTCCATTAAAATCTACGGGTCAGATTGTGGCTGGGCATCTCCTGATCAAACTGCGCTCATTCACCCATTATTCATTCTGCGTTGTTCGACAAACAATAGCAAAATGCTCTCGTGTTTTCATTTCCAGCCTCCAGAAGTGAGGCAGAACAACCACGGTAAATCACAGCGGACATGCAGAATAATATCACACAACAATTACAGACGACGTTTTCATTTTCCCGTGTGCGATACAGGAACACCTTTTGTTTTATTTGGGAGGTGTTCACCATGTGACTGCAGCATCCAGTAGGAGTGTGACTCAAAGCTTCTGCCTGTTTATGAGCCTCCATGCGTCTTCTCAAAACAGCAAAGCATAAATGCATCCAAAATTGATATCAGTTTATGAATCTGAAAACTGAATATTGACCTTGAAATCTACGTGCACCTCTGTGTTATCAGCATACAGCCTTTTTATTTACATCTGCACTACAGTCCTGCTTCTTTGGCTGTTCCCGTTCTCACTGTGCAGACAGCACAAAGTCTGAATGTGACGATTATGAGACAAGATCTGATGAAGTTATGAGGCGCATCATTATCCTTGATGGACATCAGAACGAACTTGACGCCGCTGTAAAGAGTGAATTCCACGGATTGAAGCAGCGGGTGTTTGATGTTTAGGTGCAACCGGTTCAAGTTTTCACTGATCTTAACTCTAATATAAACTGCCTCTTGGTTCCTCACACAGCTTAAAGCTTTATTTTATTATCTTTATTCTTGTTGCTGTTTTCTTTGCTTTTATAATTGCGTGCAGAGCAGCAGCACTTTGAATGTCTTCAACTGTCTTATTGTGTTTTTATTGTTTCATGTTTTTGTGTTTTGATGCTGAAAGAAGAACTTCCTCTTGCGGGACAGTAAAGATTCGGACTGATCTCATGTCAGCGTGTTATGACTGAGAAGACGTGTCGTAAAGTTTAACAGTATCAGACTTTGGCGCTGTCAAGACAGCTTGCTATTGGTCAACAAATTCAGATATGTGAGTGAGTGAGGGCGGGGGCCAGGGAGAGAAGCACTAATGAGCATGTGCGGTGGGCAACAACACCGAAGCAAACCCAAAGGGGAGAAGACAAATGAATGGCCGCCATCTTGGAAACCTCCATCCATTCTTCACCCCCGCGAGCTAATTAACAGTTTACAGCAATCTGAAGCCACTAATCCTGCTTCAGTGATTCAGGACTCAGCTGTGTTTGGCAGCGATGTTTAAAAGAGCAGCAGAAGAGTAAGTGGCTACAGGTTGTATCACTACTGTAGCTGTGTACAGAACAGAAACAGAGCTGTGGGAGCTCTCTGTGATGTCAGACATCCCAGCTGTCCCTGTGAGTCAGGGTGAACTTCCTGTGAACTCCATGACAGCGACGGTGTACCTGCTGGTGAACCCTCCTCCTACACTGTCCTCTGGGTGGGTGGTCCTCTGCATTCACAGCCACAGAGTGATGGGGAGGTGGAGAGGGAGGTGGAGCAGCAGCCATTGTTAGAGACAAAGAGGAGGGCTGAGGCCATTCATTAAGCAAATTAGCTCTACAAGGCATCTTTACGTCCATCACTCTCCAACGTCTTCTCTCTCCAGAGCTCCAGTTTATCACACGGCTCAGGATCCCTCCTGGATACTGAGCTGAAGTTAAACTGGGACTAAAGCCAGTCCCACCCAGTCCTAATAAATACTGATCTCTTGAAGAAACAAGTGAAAACTTTGCTGGCTCCGACACATTTAGGGAAGGTATCCTGTAATATTTTCAGAGGCTCGGCCTGCGAGGAGGCAGCGTTTAATAAGAGTCTGTGCAGCTGTTAGCGGGGACAGTCATGAGTTACTGAGAGTTGTAAAGGTTTTGATGAATTCACAGCACTGTTACAGCAGTCAAATAAAAGCTTACTATGAAAACATGGTGTAAAACTGCCCGTTTTATTGGAACAAGTGTTGCCATTATGTTGTGGAACAATATTACGGCACACCGCCTGTGAAAAATGAATGTGCTGATGTGCAGACACTCAGATGATCTCTGCTTTATTACAAGTCTGAAATTACAAACAGTAACCGTTAATTGTGCAACTGTTTGTTCGTATAGCAGTTTTATAAAGAGAGCAGGTTTGGCTTGATTATCTGTGTGTTTCTCATTTGAACTGAAAACAGCAGCACCTGTATTTAGCAAACTTTTTAAGAAAATAAAGAACCGAGAAGTCAAGGGCGTCATTTCCAAAGGGGATGTGCGGACATGGAGTCAGAGTTTCCCAGTCGTAGTTACCACTTGGATGTTGATGGAAAACGCTTTAACTTGAAACACGACATCACTTACGACTGATCAATTAGTTGGAAATATAGTGTAAGTGAGCGTTGTACTGTAGGCAGGATTAGAAATGAGGATGGCAACTTTATTTACTTACAGGGACAATGCACTGATCGACATCACTGTAAATGTAATTAGCCAAAAGGCACATTTTCAACTGTTGTCCATCGGCCTGATGTTAAATTAACCATTAAAATAACAATAAAACACAATATGTCAAATTAGAAACAGGAAAAAGCAAAACATGAACAGCTGAACAGGATGAAAAATGTTTGCAGCAACTCTTAAATCAACATATTTCTTTGACCGACATGACAGACGTTAAGTTAACTGCTCCTAACAACCTCGACCGTAGCCTCTGTGTCCACATGATGTCAGTCACTGCTGATTGGTTAGAGCAAAACAAAACAACCCAAAAAGAAATCCGCTACCATGAACACAACGTCTGAACGACTGAAGGAAGAAGTGAAACAAAATGGACTTTCAGTTTGATTATCAGGGTTTAAATAAGGATTCATTTTACAAAAAAAATATTTTTGTTTCCATTTCAGAAATGAAGCTTATAGACGAGGAACATCAGAGAAAAGATATATAGATGTATAACACGGGGAGTTTAGTACCAGAATGTCAAGTGCAGAAAAATTAAGATGCAAAGTGATTACACAAAAACGTCACGGCTGTATTCTTGTTTCTGTCCTGTCGGCATTCAGGACCCAAACAAGAGCTCTTTTAAATCTAAGGAATAATTTTAGGCTCAAAGAAATTTGATAAATAGCTTCTATTTTTAAGTTTGTGGGTAAAATTGAAGGATTCTTACTTAAATTCTAAATTTCAGTGTTAGCATTTTGATAAATATGGGCCCTGGTTATTAAGGGCCCTTCAGTTACCGGGTCAGTGATGGTGTGCTCTATGCAACCAAGCACATAAAGCGTGTGACAGTGGCCCCTGAGAAATCGTTGCTTCATTTAATTGCATTAATTAAAGTGCTGATGTGTTTGTGCCTTTTATAGGAGCTGGTATTGACACAGCAGGCCGGCAATGACAAATTACACGGCTGCCATGTTTGATTAATAGCCGCTTCAACATACATGTTAACCGTGAAACATTTCAAATGTAATAATAAAAGAGCACATCATTCACCGCTCAAACGGCCTCTCTCATAAACTCAAGATGTGAATGAATCATTGCAAGAAAGCTTTTTCAGAGCTGACATCACTCAGCCGAGGCCGCCGCGCCATCACTCTGCTGCTGCAAACACTGACTGCTCTCACCAACAAACATCACATTCAGGATTAAACGCGACTCCCAAAACATCCTCACAGTTATTACAGAGGAATAAATCAACTAAATGAACCAGTTCTTACATAGAGATTAGTTGTTACTAAATATTTACAGCCACTAACTGCAGGTGGAACTGTTGTGTAGCTAACTGGACAAAAGCTAACGTTAGCATGCTAACATCTGAGCCGTTTAGATGAAAATCTGGACGACATATCTGACCTGAAACTTGATAATAATGACGTCAATCTGCAAGATTTTAAATCACATTTCACTAAAATAACACAACAGACCTCAAATTATGAAACATTATGCTGATAACATTTGACTAAATGTGTGAATAACGTCAGTTAGCTTAGCATAACCAGATATTTCCCTCTCATTCTAAAAACTGCATGAATCCTACTAACTGTGATAAACTCACATTTCTCCATGTACGCAGACAGAAATAAAACTAAGATTTATCTTTTAGCCTCTAAAACTAGAAGTTATGCTAGCTTGTGATGCTACAGTGATTTCCTGTTTACATAGTTGGTTGCTCCTGATTGGACAGCGCTACAGATGTTTCCTAGCAACAGATTTACACATCACTAAAGTCTTTACTAGCTGAGACGTTTCTTTCTGTATTTGTCTGAACAGGATGATACTTAAAGCTGAACATTTCCTCCAGACACCAGATGTCAGTGTTTATAAAGTGAAATTAGCTTTGATCCCTGAAGCTACAGTATATGATGCTAACTGTACATTAAATGACCTATTCAAAATGACACGACAAGCACAAAACAAGTAATTTTAACTATTTTTAATGTCCAGAATGAACACAGATGAGATGAAATAATAAGTTATACTTAGATACAGACTTCCAGTGATGGGCCAACTTCTGAAGCACTTCATGATGGTTTCAAATCATTTATGGAAAGAATGAAAAACACTGCTTTAATGTGAACAACTGGATAAATAAACACATAAAATCTCATGAGGGCTGCCACTAATGATTATTTTCATTATTGATTAAGTCATCTCTGCATATAATCTGAGTGTGGCCCAGTGAAAATGTGGCCTTTGTAATCTGACAATTGCTGCTGCCTTTTAATGACCTGCACTCTCTAATCAGCCACACATTCCTGTCTTTAATATAACAATAACAGTGAGATGAGTATTCCTGTGTGGTGTCACAGCTATCGGGCCCAGCCGGGCGCCGGCGTACTGCAACACCTCGTTAAAATACCAGCTGCAGCCGCGGCCATAAACCACACAGTTTGTGTTAGCTGATAAGCTTCAGTGGACTTTAATGGCTGCATTTACCCAGTTAGACTAATATTATTGTTAGACATGATACTGTGATGTGACAGGCTGCTCATGTCAGAGAACAACTTCTCACTCTGGTGGTACATACATTACAAGAATTACATCATTAAGAGCAGATTATGAAGTCTTCAGCAGCAGGCTTTAATGCTTTACAGCATAAAACTCAAACTTTTCATGTCATCATAATGAACTTATTCATAGTCGTTCAGTGTGTAATAACGAGTATTCTGTACCACATATAGGTGCTCTGTTGTAAAAAACAGAGACTTTAATGCTTTATATAACTCACATGCCATCATGATGAGATTATGTACAGCTGATCAGTGTGCAATACTGAATATTTTTAAATTCGAATGGAGTTTGTACTGAATATAATGGCTTAGATATAAAACAATGGAAGTGTGAGCCTCCATAGACTTTAATGCATTCTACAAGTCATCAAACTGAGCTTAAGTACAGTTGATTGGTGTGTAGTACTGAGCATTTTGAAATAAGAATAGTTTGTGTACAGCTTTAATACATTATATAACTCATAATTAATCATAAACTGTAAATGTAAAAATCATAATGAGATTACCTACATTTAATTACTGTGCATTTTTGAATGAGTTTGTACTGTATAGAATGGCGATGGAGACACTGTATAAATACAATGGATGTCTATATGGATTGTATTTAAATCTTAATAACGCAACAGTTATTAATAAAAGAAAGTTAAAGCAGCCATCTACAAAAATAAATATGCACAATTTGACATATCAGGTGTTTTGTCTGAAAAATCTGGGGTTTTTTGCAAATTTTATAAAATCGCTGGGAACTTCATACAATTACACACGTATCAAAATCTGTTCTCGAGTCGCATGTGAGCAACAAAAAGGCCCAGGAAATGAATAATAAGACGTCTGAAGAACAGAAATGACACAGTTTCAGCTCATAAATTTAAATTTATTTTCATTATTCTAACTTCCACAAACACAACATAAGTCTCTGTATATATATGATGTACAAACTATGAGTATACAGTAGTTTCACTGTATGCGAGTATAGTTTTACTGTATGTGAGTATGATGCCTCAGCAGATGTATAATAATGGGCCCCTCAGTGACGTCGTGCCCTGTGATTGAGAGGAAAGAGACCTGTTGAAAAAGAGGCTATTTAATTAAGTAGCTAACAAAATACAAATCTCAATAGCTGGGGAAATAATTGTGCAACCCTCATTAAGCATTCCATCTGGGCAATTACCCTCTTTTTAGACTCGGGAGTTATAAATGACTGGCCGGTAATTGAAGCTAGCAGTCGTCGAGAGCCCGAGATGAACTGAATTACACAATGTCATTAAAATAAATACATCAAATAATTATCCGATGGAAAATAAATGGACTGAACGCGTGTAATTGTTCTTTCGAATTAGTTCCCCCACCACTCTCTGAGCCATCACTCAGCCTCTCCTGCAGGACGCAGAAGAGGATCTTCACAAGCTTTCTGCCTGGAAGAGCAATAAATATTTCACTCCTGTGTCAACCATTCAATAACAGCATAATTTGTTTTACAATTTTTAGAAAGTGCTTCGTTTACCACATAATTTAGCTTCAGATAACGGCAGTGAAAGTGTAGGTGCTTTTGCTGCTAAACAGGAGAGTAAACAGAGCTTTGAAATAAACCTCTTCTTTGACTGCACCATTTATAAGATTAAGCAGCACACAATTGAAGAAAACCTCATTTCTTGTTCCAAATATAGAGCACAGAGCTCAGTGAAACCATTGTGAGAGACACGTCTTTGTCCTCTCTGATAGATTACTTCCTTGATTTGCTAAAAAAGGGGAATCCTTCCCTTTTTACCTTGAACTCTGCGCGCTTGAAACATTTTCAGCTGAATTGATAGTGACCTGATTTATGGGCCTTATTGCGCCGTATAATTAATTTTATGCATATGACTTCCTTTACAATTACCATGCCGGCCGATTGGAGAAGTTCACTGCTTATATGAAGCCATCAATAATTGCAAATTCATCAGTGGGCGGGCTGAACATCTGCATGAGGAGAGGGAAAAAAAGAGCTCGTCTCCTGGAAGTGAGATATTCTGTAAAAGGGCAAACGCTCCAGGTTGACTAAGCGCTGTAAAGAACTGTGCAGAACAAATCTGAAGGACGTTGAGAGAGTCGGTGTGTTGTCCTCTAGTCCGTCCAGCATTCACAATAACAGCAGTCTTCCTTCATTCACAGGGGCAGATTGAGTGATTTAAGGGCCACAGTTAAACTCAGGCATCGAGCTCTGAAACCTTTTTTATTTCCCTTTGGTAAAGCTTCGCGCTCGAGTCAGATTATTTTCAAATGTAACTTAAAGGGCAACTTGCAGGTTGAGACCCCAGTGAATCAACGTGTAGGAAAATGATGTAGAAAATAGAACAGAACAGTTTTTGTAACAGAGTTTTACTTCCGCATCAAAAAAGACGAATTGGACGGGACGTAAGAAAAGGGAGAGCAGCCAAGTTAGCACCAGTTGATCATTCAACAAGTATGGATCCCAACGCTGCTTTTGACACTGAAGAGGTTGAAAATGTATATTCATACGCATATAATGGACCGCAGGTCTTCTCACCTGCACAACACGCAGCCATGCACGAGAGCTAGCGCCGCTGCTTTTCCTGTTAGTAAAACTGTGGACTGGAGTCTGGACATCCTGACAGGCTGGAGGTTAATTCAGAGCTAGTGGTCAGTAATGGATGAAACCTGGTTCAGGTCTCAGTTTCAGTCCCGTGCAGAACTCTAGTCAGGCCTCCTTGGAGTCTTTTCTCTTCGTAAAGCAGTGGTGGAAGATGCACTCAGACCTTTTACTATTCTAAAATATTCTGTTACAAGTTAAAGTTCTGCATTGAAATGTACTTGAAACTACACAAGTATCCTCAGAAAAATACCTCCAGAGGAATTAAAGGACAATTCTGATTATTTCGACCTGGTGCTTTTCCCATAAATGTGTCTCTCTGGGTCTGTTTGGCTTCACACTCTGCACGTCTGCTGCAGAGAACCTGGTCTCCGCTTTAACCCCCAGACCTTGGCTTTATTTTCGGATGATAGTTACCACAAGATCTCTAAAAGAGAGCAGCAGAATACTTTAATATTTAAAAACTACATACTCTTTGCTGTCGTATAGAATATATAAAAGTCTATATGAACAAAGTGAAAGCAGCAGCAGAGACGTGTCAGCTGGAGGGAGAGGACAGAGGGTCAGAGCTGTTCAACGGCAGACGGACAGGTGAGAGTGATGCGTTCGAGCGTTTCCTCTCAGGTGTCAGTCAGGTGCAGCGCGGCCTCTGATTGGACGTGAAGGCTGGCAACTCTGCATGTGTTCAGCCGGGGTCAGGTCCAATCCCACGTTTGTTTTACTAAGTGAGTGACGACCAAAGAGAGGTCAGGAATAATGAAGAGAGCAGTCAGCAGACGCCTGCACACACACCTGCACACACACCTGCACACACACACCTGCACACACACCTGCACACACACACACACCTGCGCGCACACACACACACACACACACACACACCTGCGTGCACACAGGCCAACAGCCTACAGAGTGCAGGACGGTCTTCACGTCTTTATCCATTTAATTTAATGAATACGTATACGTACGTAATACGTATAAAACCTGGTGGATGGAAGCCGAAGGACGATGCAGATCTGAATCAAAACGAAGCAGACGCCGTGAATCTGGTCTCTGCAGCAACATGAACACAGATGATCTCAGGCTGCACCTCCTCTACAGTGTGAATCCAGCTCTCTGACACCTGACATCATCATGTTTAGTCCACATAATTGAAAACCCTTACAGTCTATATATCCACTCAACAACAGAACAATGACAAACACTGTATACCGACATATTAACGTCAGCTCGCTGTGATCAGCTGCAGCTATAGGAGACGAGATCTTTATTAAAGTGAAATGAATGCAGAGAGAAAGAGGCTGGTAGATGTATGGCCTGTGCCAGGAAACACATTGGGACTGAATTGATCTGGATGACATGAATAATTTAGCTGACACTAAAGGAGGTAATATAAATGCACACATATATTCTAATCTGTCTGCCGGTGGTGCGTACATGCTGTGTTTCTCACTGCCTCCGTCTCTCTCATGTGGAAAAGCAGCAGACGCCCTCAGAGCTGAATTAATCCAAAAATGTGTCCTTGCCTCAGAATTATTCACATACAGACGCATGATAATGATTCCCAGATTAATCTGTGACAAGAGCTGCTGCCTGCCGTCTTTTGGTGCACTGAAGGTAACTTTTTTTCTCCCTCCTGACCTTTACCTCGACAGCGTCTCATTTCACAGCTAATACCCTGATAGACGCCGACACCTGAGCGCTGGTTCTTCCTCCAGCCTGTCACCCAGGAAGCCCAGTGTCCCTGTAAGACAGCACACTGGGAACAGATGTCTTACCTTCGTCCTCTCAACCACCAGAGTCCAGTATAAAAACACCGAAAACACCTCTAATCACTGTGGCATCAGATCTCTTAATATATAAATATTTGTATAAATTGTGAATATGTCCCGTGACATAAAAAGCCAAACAGAAATTTTAAATACTTGATATTTTTAACCACACCGATTTGCAAGTGTCCGGTGTGTTAAACTCGTAGCCCCGTGCTTCAGGTTATCATCAGAAACTTCATCAAGTGTCTACTGCATTAATTTACATTTTCTGCACCAGCGTCCATTCTGTTTTTTGAGAATTTTCACATATAATATAATTAATCACTTGTGGAATGTAACTATGCACATTTACTCAAGTACTGCACTTCAGTACAATTTTGAGGTACTTGTACTTCACTTTCACTTTATGCGTCTCCTCCACCACATCTCAGAGGGAAATATCGGACTTTTCATTCCACTACACTGATTTAACAGTTGTAGTTAGAGGTAACTTTAACTTTAAAAACCATCATCAGGAAACAGCAGCTGATAAACAGCAGATGTGACATCATTAATTAGGCAGCTTGTGAGATAGATTACATCATAAAATTAAAATTAGAGTTATATTAGAATACTTATTTTAGGAGATTCTGAGATTCCAAAACAAACACAAATGTATATACAGTGTATGCAGGGTTTTATGTAAGTCCCCCGGGGTGCTGCAACATTCATCATATTATTGATCATTTATTGTGCATTTGGATTTAAGTTTCACCACATTAAAAAAGTCTGCGACATTTACATGAACTAAGTTTTATATTCTGTTTCCAAACTGAAGAAAAAGCAATAAATATCAGATTCGGTGAGGTTATAGTAGTTTGGTGCCGCAGAGATGACTGGCTGGGGTCACGTTCAGGTAAAAGGAAAAATCACGCTGTGTATGATACATTTTATGACTTCTAATACTTTATTATTTCAGTTTTGTGCTTATATGTTACACATTACTAAATGAATGTGTTACACAGCAGATCTGGGGCCAGCCAGTGTTCTAACACTGTGCGCTGGGCTTTGAAGCCAATTTGCCCTAGCGGCCAAACCGTGTAATTACAACTTCCGGGTCCGTCACGTGATGCACACTGGCCCCAAAAGACTTTTTCCCACAGACTGACACTGTGAAAGAGACAGCCCTTATTTAAATCATTATGTCCTAAAAGTTATAAACTTCACTGAATCCAGAGTTATAGAGCCACCGTGGTTCATGTGAGTCTGAGACTCTGACGCTGCATCCAGTTCTCCTTATATATCCATGGGGCTAACGGGGGCTAACGGGGGCCCAGAGAGCCTCCTCGTAGGTTAGTCCAGCCATGTTTGGTCCGAGCGGTGGTGGTGCTGAAGACGGTGTTTTGTCCTGATGGTGCTGCTGGACCAAAGGTCAGGGAGTCACTGAAATCATTAGGGGCCGTCCTCTGGGGACGCCGAATATCTGCTCTAAATGTAATGACAAGCTGTCCGTTAGTTGCAGAGCGGAGGAACAAAAACTTAACCTCCACATGTGTGAGAATGGCGATGCCACAGTGAGAAGCGTTTCCACCACGCCGACGCTCTGCTCGTCTCTGCGCTGTGCAGACGGGGAGCTGGGGTTTAGCCAAACGGCAGCAGCCACAATAGTGTTGACTGTGAGAGTCAGAGACAAGTCTCCCAGGCGCTCGCACTAACAGATGGCCAGAGGAAAACAGCTCATTTGGACACCAACAAAGAGCCACCAATGATTTAATGATCATTTCTCATTCAGCCATTATTTCTATGGGCATATAATCAACTGACACACAATATTTCATTTGTGGGGAGGCTCTTGTGTCAACAGAAGGCCACGTCACCGAGACTTCCTGCTCTTCTGAGGAGGAGAGACGAAGGTAAAGCCTCAGCGCTCACCATATTCATGATGGGAATTATTATGCTGATTCTGTTTTTATGACACACCTCTTTCAATTAATGGGCTGATAATGAACGCCTCCCCCGACAGGTGTTTTTGTTGTCGCTGGAATCGCGGCGCTGTGATTTACATGGCACACTAATTTGGTTGAGAGGCTGATATAAAGAAGGTCAGCCCCCCCGCGGTGAGAGGCTGTGTGTAAAGTCCTGCTCGGAGGATGTTCCCGTGTAAACACACAACAAGGCAGGTGGGGGGTAATGAGCTCTGCAGGTAGAGCTGCGTGGAGAGTCGTGGCCGACCTGAGGTTCAGGTTAATTAATGAAGTGATCCGGGCTCACGCAGGAAGACACGAGGCTTCCTGCGGGCCCCGAACAGCAGGTCACAACACTGACAGATGCCCTATTACAATGTTAATGATAGCGGGGCCCCGGGTCAGATAATCATATTCAAAGCTTTCTCTACCAGATAACAATCACACGCACACATGCCGCTGATGGCTTCCCAGAGAGGAGCTGTTTTACAGCATATGGGGCACAAGACCCCCCCACCGCCCCAACACCACCAGCGCTGCTGTTTAAACTGAATGGTTGAGTCACCAGGGCCAATCAATGTGATCAAGACCTGATAAGATCTGCTCTGCAGCACGCGCCACAAACACTCACCAGGGATCCATCACCAGCTCTGCTCATCACACACACATAAACACACGCACACACGCACACACACGCACAACAGAAAATTCATCTGCATCTACTCTGATAATTGAAGCACTGATGTATTTTTTTTGCCTGAAAACGTCGCCAATAAATGTGTTTTTGCAGATTAGACTGTGTGCAGGAGTTAGTTTGCAACTTTTATCTACTTGTCCTCTCCAACACACTTATCTCATAAAATAGGTGTGAGAAGTGTTCTTCTGTATTTCTTTAGGCAAAAATGCAAAACTGATCAGCATATAAAACCGTACAGGAGTCCAGCAGCTAGCTCTGTGAGAAGTCACCGCGTCACCAAGACGTAAAGAAGAACACGTGTAAACAAGACAATTATGAGGATTAAGACGCATTTTAAACAGATTTATTTCTCTGTGGTTCTGGGGCAGTCACCTGTGTAGCCATTCCAAGTCACAAAACCATGAATAATAATAATAATAACTAAATAAATATACGTGTATATGAGCTGTGCATTTTACAGCTGTAAGGTGGTAAATAAGTCATCATGAGCATGTGGTGAAGGCAGAGAGGGAGGGGCCACCAGGAGGCTGTGATGTGGAAAAAAATGAAGAGAGCAAAAGAGGCCAAGAGGCAAACGGGGTGACATTTCTTTTCCAACCTCTGTCAGTTAGGTGCATTAATCTGAGGACGTCCTGCGAGCATCAGCGGCCACTCCCCTGCTCCCTCATCCCAAACATTAAATATCACCTGCCGTGATTAATCCCAACTTAATTAAATCCATCAGCGAGACAATGGCCAGCCAATGAGCTATGTAATCATTCACATAGTAAATTAAAAGAAGTAAAGGCTCCTCTGTGTTCTCCTGTGACAGAGATGGAGAGGATGGAGCAGGGGGTCCCAGAAACTCAGCTGGGGGGTGGGGGGGGGGCGCACACACTCACACACACACACGAGTGAATGTGTTATCAGGCGCTTTTGCTGCTGCTTTGATAAAAACATCCGATTTCTGTCTTTCCACGTGGAAATGAAGCATCTGAGAGAAAAATACAGTTTAATAACTGAAGCTGTCATGGCAAAAGGTAAAAAAAAACTCCACATTCATAAGTTTCAGTTTAGATGATTATTCAGTTGAGATCATTTCAATATCGATTAATTGTTTCAGTTGTTTAACAAGCAGCTGTTATCTACCTGCAGCTTCTTTTCTGTTTTCTACCTCAGTGAACTGAATCTCTTTGGGTTTGAAGACGTCACACTGGACTCTGGAAACTGTGGGACGTTTTTCACTATTTAGAGATTTTTTTATATTACCTGATAAAATAATAGAACGGATTGAAAACAATCCTTAGTTGCTAGTTAGTCTGCTGGTCAATACCAAGATCTGAAGTGTCTCTTGACTCTGTCCACTGTCTCTGACAGAGAAACTGACGCATTGTGCAGCGTCACCACAGACAGAAGAGACCGTCTGATGAAACTGGACAAACAGTCCAACGGTTTTGTAGATTATAACCTTCATTTTAATAACTTATGATGATGATATTTTCAACATGTAAAAGCTGCGACAGAAAACTCCTTTGCCTACATCACAGTGTTAAAGGTGGGTCTATAAGTGAGGCCCGTTTGCTTCCTTCTGCAGCTCAGATTCGCCTTTAAGATACTTGTGTATTAGCATCCTGGAAAAAGCATTTTACCTCAGACAATAGCAGTTAGGTCTGTGACACTCAAACATGTGTCCACGTGCATGCACACAGGACACACACACACACACACACACACACACACACACACACACACACACTCTGCAGGCCTGATCTTCAGCCTCCTCAGAAGGTCACATGAGCGCCGGCCTGGAAGACAGATGTTTGTGGGAGAGGAGGATCCTGCAGGCTTCAGGTGCTGCTCCCAAACGCCTTACACAAACCAATGCACACACACACACACACATACACACACAAGCTCACATAATGGGCAAACAGCAGCTGGGATGTTAATGCCAGCAAACAGGATTATCCTCAGAAAGGATTTCTCTGCTAAGCATTTCCTCTTAATTAGATTTCTCCATCTCAGGGATGAATTGCCTTTTAGCAGCGAGAGCTGCCACTGAGGAGCTGTTAGCTCCTTATAACTGAATTAAATGCATAATTAGTGATACAATTACATTAGCAGAGGGTCTTTTGTATCTGTGTGAGTGAAGGGGATGGAAAGTGTGTGTGTGTGGGGGGGGGGGCAGACATGTGATATATGAGAGAAGATCTGCAGCTACGTTCAGGAAGTGAGAGTCTGATCCAACAGGTGAGCTGGACTCTAGAGAGCAGGTGAGAATTTGAAGAGCAAAGACAGACAGCAGCTGTGATACATGAACATGCTACATACTGCACACACACACACACACACACACCTCACTGATTACTCAGACTGAGATAGAAAATGAGACATTTAAGAAAGTGAAACCATCACATATTTGACATTTGTTTCTTAAAAATGTTTAATCGATTATTAAAATAGATGCTGATTAATTTCTGTTGATCAACTAATCGATTACTCAACTAATTGTTGCAGCTCTACATCTCAAATGAGACGGTTCACTTTGATATTCTACATTCTTCTTCATGTTCAGACTCAGAGCAGCAGTGAGTGTTTCTGTGTATCACAGCCTGATGTATAAAAACTATTAAACACACATCAGTGAGCCGTCATCACCATGAATGCACACACTAGAGTTTATTTATACACCGTCCTGCTGCCCCAAATACTCACTAGAGCACCAAATGTGGATTCATTCGCCGCTGAAAATAGTCCCCAACAAAGTCACTATTTCCTCCTGTTTGTTTGATAAAAACTACAGCGAGCAGCTGTTTCAGGAAATTACTGAAACCTCACCAAAGTGCTTCCCTAAAACTTGTGTGTGGTAAAGAACGTTCCACTTCCTGTTCTGGAATAACATTCACATTGAACGTAATCCAGGAACAAATGAGCAGTATATACAGTAAATGTAAATGTATGACAGGTCGCCACAGAGGACCAAACGCACTGCAGCTCTTCTCTGGCTCATGTATGCTGAGAACATTTGAATGTCAGGTACTGTAGTGCACACATTAACCCCTGATGCTCCTATTTACTACACGTCCACAATCTGGATTCCTGGTCAATTCATCATTAGTCCTCCTCTAAAACACACACACACACACACACACACGACATGAACATACACTGAGCACACGCCCTGCTCACACCTCTCCCCTCCATCCTCGCTGTGGATCCCTGAACCATTCATCACCAGGCGGCCGCTGACAGTGACGGATGGGTCAGTCCGCCACTGGCACTCTCCCAGCCAGAGACTCATACGGCCACAGCAGCAGACTGACAGCTGGAGCAACATGTCAAGTGGTGGAGAGACTGCGGCCATTAATAACCTCCGTCACATGATCACCTCAGCGTGGGGGCCGGTGCGGGGGGGGGGGGC